>WOVY01002278.1:0-392588 GCA_013436015.1 Rhipicephalus annulatus | reverse complement strand
TTTCTCTTATTTACATTCCATTGGCTCTAATAATTTCCCCTCTACATTCCTTGGCATTACTGTCTGTTAGATCTCATTATTATTGTGTCAAAACACGGAAAACTAGCCCTTAGGTATACACTTCTTTTCCTTATATATATATATTATCTATATATATATGCTGGGGTGAAATTCAATGAATCCGGTGGAAAATGCGGTAGGCCCACCTGCCGAAACGTTAGTAAATCTTGTTTTCGCACGTTTGTTTCGATCTCTTTTTCTACCGTGTTATATATATATATATAAATATAATATATATATAATATATATATATATATATTATTTCAATAATTTCTTATATGGCTTTCACTTGCTCTCACAGTGTCTGTCTATTCGTAAGTCATGCGCGACTTATTTGTCATTTTAAATTTGTAGTCTTTTTGCCATTCTAAATTCTGAAAAGCACGATCTCGTTTAGTTTTTGTGTGTCAAACTGAACAATATTACTGCGAAAGCATTAACCAAAAATACATTTTTGCAAAGCAAGACGACACACAGGCGCTGAAACAGCTATAACACACGCGCCATCCTCCTGGTAGGCATCACCATAAAACGACATTTCGTCGTTCTCTTTGCTCATCTTCTTTTTTACCCGCACTTTTGTTTTCTCTTTAAAAAACGATATTCTAAGCTGGTTAAAATGATGTTTAAACTCACTTTATTGTTTTCATTAGCCAAAGTTTAGTTTTCGGACGGTAAGAGCGTTATTCAGTAGTCAAATGTAGAATTACTGATTTTGAGGAACAAGCATGAAGAATTGTGCCTGAAGTCAAAGAAGAAGAACAACAACGCCCGTGGAAGACGTGTCTTCTGATCGTCTCCGCCAAGGTCGCGTATTCAGAGGCCCGTTCACCTACCACCTTCATGAAAGACGTCACCTTCCGGTGTTGGCAAGACAAGGATGCAGCAAGGAATACGACCAGTTGCGGCCCGTGTCGTACCCAGCGCTCTGGTAGCCCTCATGTCCTTCAGCACCTACCTTCCCAACTGCCTAGGAACTACATGAACTCGGAGAGGCTGAAGCTGCGCCATTTCATCCGAAGCGTTCTCTGTCTTGTGGACAAGCAGCTGCGAAATTTTCAAGGCAAGGAAGACGTGCCAGTACGATGACCCGTCATCGCTACTGTCGCACTCAGCCATCGACGTCATTTGATGTGCTTCAGCATCGACTCTTCCGACTCCCGTGACAACTACATGGTGTCGAATAAGCGGCAGGTGCGCCGTTTTCTTTGGGGCGCCACCTGTTTATGTCAAGATTGGAAATGTTTTTCGAGACGATCCGCCCAAGCTCCCAGATAAGGCCAAGCCATCGCAGGTACCCCACTGCTCTGGGGCCATGCGCAACGAGAGGGTGAAGACAAGATATGCCAAGGCTTGCACCCGGAATGCTCTGCCAAGCACAAAGATGGTTAGGATGGAGATTTGGAAACTGTTACGCTGGTATCTTTCGCTCGAACCAAGCTCACGAGGACAATAACGCAAATGGAATTTTCCGACATCTGTTCCCGGAGAGAAGCCAATTTGAAGAAGTGAAGTTTCTCTCGCGATGTAGCATCTTCGTCCATTTGTCGTCTGCGCTTATTCAAGTATGTTAATATTATATAGTCATAACTTCACGTGGATGAAAATAAATAATCAGTCTAAAACAAATTTGGTGCTAGCACTTTTTTGCCGTCCTCTCGTTCAATATTGGCTTCGTTCGTATTACTATAGCGCAAAAAAAGTGTTGGTGGGCGATTTCGTCGGCTCAAGGCAAAGACAGAACGCAAAAAGGAGAAGGGAAAGTTGTGACCTCTCACCAAATAGTGCTTTGTTACAGGAACAGTGAATCTGGAAAAAATAGCTTTTTTAGATTCGGCATTCGTCACCCATGAAATCAAATGTCTGTACAAAGACAGCCAGAAGGCTACAATGCGCTTGTAAAACTGGAGTGTTAGCTTGGGCTAGTTGGTGCGTAGTGATATTTGGAAATTTTTTCAGCGCGCGAACATACGAACATAGGAACCCTCTTCTCTATTTCGTAAGTTCGCGCGCTGAAAAAACTTGCAAACATGATCCTTCTGTTGCAGTTCTGACAGAAACGTAGCTAAACAAATCAATATATGACAGCGAGTTTGTTCCCTCTGGTTAAAGAGCATTTAGAAAAGATCGAGACAGCAGAGGTGGAGGTGTCTGCATTCTTTTCAAGTCGCCGCTAAATATGTTCCGAAGGTTATATATACATAACATTGAATGTATTTTTGTACCACTTACGCCATTGGTAACAGATACCTATTAGGAGCTATATACAGACCTCCAAATGCTCCACTTTCCATGTTGTGGAGCTCTAGAACTACTTGCACGAAAATATTAAGACCAAATGATCGGATGGTTCTTTTAGGGGACTTTAATTTACCAAATATACACTGACCAACGTTAACACTCTCAAAGTACGATCTTGTCAGAGAAGTAATGTAAACATTGCGTTTACATACGATCGCATTAAAGTTGTACAGGATTACACCAGAATTCAGGGATCTTCCAAATCCATTTCAGACTTACTTTTTCCAGCAGATTGATCGACGCTCGAGCAACCTGCGAAGTAGTTCCGGGAATATTGAACCACCAAGCCGTGGTCCTAAGTCTATGTAACACTGTATTAGACAAAAAAATTGCAACGTTTTTCTTTCCCTGAGTTTTCTCGGGCAAACCACGTTTCAATGCTCGATACCCTCGTGTTTTATTTTAGCTAATTTGAAAACAGCAAGTGCGATGTATATGAACTTTGTATCTAGTATAAAAACATTACTAACACTTGTATTATTTCTTTTCTGCCACGAGTAACTGTAAAGAGGAAATATCAGAATCCCGGGTTTTCTTATAATACACTTCAATCGAAAAGACGGCTAAAACAAATGAAGAAAAAAATGAGGATTTCACTTGTGATGACAATGAAGTCAATCAACTAACGGTAAAACTAGAAAATCAAGTCAGTAGTGACAGGTAGCGCCATTAGGGTGACTTATTACCAAGTTACATCAAGTCAGCCCCAGAGAAATTTTGAAGAAATATTAGCCCCATGTCTCAGGAGTGTGATCTGTTTGATGTAAATGGTACATTGGTTCATGAAATCAAAGCAATTGCAAACATATTTATTGTACATTTCAATTCTTAATTTACTAGATATAATGGCATTTTACCAGTTTACGACGTCACCCTGCCTCGTATATCTGACATTAGGATCACTGAGTCGGGTGTATTTTAATACGTTACTAAATATAGCTATAAGACAATCTAGATGTGGCCAACATTCCAAATTGTTTTCTTAAACGTTATGCAGAATTGGCATCCAAATATTGAAAGGTGTTGTTTATGAAATCCTTGGAATTTAGCCAAGTGCCGGGCGACTAGAAGACCGCCAGTGTCAAGCCACTCCAGAGAACCGGGAATAAGCAGCACATCAAAAATTGCCGCCCTATTTCCTTAACATTACCTGCATGCAAAATACCGGAACACATCATTCACAAACACATTTTGTAATTCCTCGAAAAGCATGAATTTCTAACAATCTATCAGCATAGATTTCTGTAAAGGCTAATGGACAGTTATCCAATTAGTACAAACTGTAGATGACTTTGCAAACATATAAACAACGAGAAACAAACAGACACCATATTCATAGATATTTCGAAAGCTTTCGATAAAGTGTCACATCAGAAACTGCTGCTTAAATTTAACATATTTCTTAATAACCCTAAGCTGAATATTTGGATTACTGACTACCTTAGTGGACGTAGTCAATTCTCTACCTTTAAAATCACGACTCGGATAAACATTCTGTTGACTCCGTTGTTCCCCAATGTTCAGTTCTAGGCCCTCTTTTCTTTTTACTCAATATAAATGATATGGAAAGTGATCAACCTGTTAAGATTAAATTATATGCCGATGACTGTGTCCTATACTCTACCAGTAATAGTCATTGCAATTGAATGTTACTAAATGATGCATTTCAGCGAGTTGTTGCCTGGTGTAGAGATTGGCAAATGTCGTTTAATTTCAAGAAAACTCTTATTATGTGCATTACTAACAAAAAAGACAAACTAAGTTTCAATCTGGATATCGGGGTGACCGGTTGTGCCCCCGTGATCTCCGACGACAGCGCTGCTCTGGCCACTGGCTCGCCCTACGCCATCTCCTGCCGCCGACAAGAGCTCTCGCAGAGTGGTGCCCGTCCTCGGACTTCTGCGACCTAGTCCATCTTTCCTATCTTCTCCTTGCTTCAAGGTGTCGCTGTCCCTGCGCCACACTCTCTCCTTCCCCCTCTTACCTCGATACATTTAATCCTATCCTTTTAATCCCTCCTTACCCCCATCCCTCGTGAGCTGCTGTTGAGGTGTCGCACTCTGACGCAGACAGTTACGGGGCTCACTTTTCTTTTCTCTTTTTAGAATCACATAAGAATTACTCGGCGAACAGTATTTTCTTCTCTGAGCTAACAGAATACATGTACCTTGGCCTGCACATAACAAACACTCTAAAATAGAAACGATACATTGAAAAAGTGACCTGTTGTGCCTACCGTAGATTGTTTTTTTAGAAGGGCACTCCAACTATAAACACCTTCCGTTCAGCGCCGTCTTTTCTTTCTCTTTAACTCCTTTCCTGTCCTGTATTTTTTCTGGTGTTGCGCTGTAAGTACGTTCACGATGGACCTTCCGTTCACTTGTTAGCCTACAATATAGTTATACTTGCAGTACTTGATTATGCCGCAAATATTTAGGACCCCTTTACTAAAGCTAACATAAAAAGACTTGAACGGGTGCAACGGAAGGCAGTCCGCTTCATCTACAACATCTACTCCCGTACCTCCTGCAACAGAATTCCTAAAACAAGCCAATTTGCCCGCACTTACGAAACACTATCGTATTTCTCGATTAAAATTCTTATTTCAGCTTATAAATAAACTTTATGATATTGATATTTCTGACATCATCACTTTTTCTTCCGGGTATGCGACAGGACAAAAGCATTACCTAACAAAAACTACATTCAAAGAAAAAATAATTGTTTCAAATATTCTTTTTTCCAAGGACTTTGACTGAATGGAATAACCTAACACTGAAGTGGCTCAACCTTCAATGCCTTCATTTTCTGCAAATATTTCTTAATGAATTTCCAATTTGTAACACGATCTTGTTGAAATATGTACATTTTACCATTTTATCTAGTTGATGTTCCGTATGTGTGGTCCGTATTTTTCTGTATTGTATTTTCGGAAGCAATCTTTGCTACCCTTTGTTGTTTTGCAACCTATTTTTTTACCATGACAATATATATTCACCCTGCTAATATCCTGTATGAAGAGTGCAGTATTTGTAAACTATAATAAATAAAATAAATAACTTTTCCGCATTGTTCTGTTCGGCACAATGGGCTTTTTGTGGTCTTCTCTTCACGTGTTGTTTTTGGGGACTGTCTCATACTAAAAAAAACTGTTTGGAATGTTGAACCACAAGTTTACGCCAGAAAATCGTTTCTTAGCTGAGGAACGTGAAACGCCGCTCACGTTGTTAGGTTTTCTTTGTGCCGCTAGATGTATTCAAATTCACCGCATGAACGAGATTTATTCAAAAGTGCAGCTATTCTCAAATTTGTTACCTTAGCCACTTGCCAATTGCTTAAAGCTCTAACGGGCCCAATAGGACAGAAGTGGTAATTGTAAAAAAAGGTTTGTTAGCTAAAGCTAGGACGCAATCTTTTAGTAAACACTCCTGCCTCATTAACGGCTTTCATCACACCTGAAATTGTTTGGTTTTTGCTGCGGCAACTGGCTGTGACTGTTTTTGTAGGAGAAAATTAGTGCGAAGGTGGGAAAGAAAACGTAGCTAACATTTTTCTTTTCTTTTTTCGGTTAATGCCGGGGTCAAGTGCGGAGGCAACTACGGCCGTGTCGCGTTGTGCACTCTATGTGTAATTGTATCCGTTTATTGGAGTTATACTCTGCGGCGGCTCTTCCTATAATGATCCTATATGTTCATTTCTTGTGTGTTTTTTATATTCATGATATGGCTGCTGTATTTTAGCGTCTCGCAGGCAATGAAGCCCTCTTTTGGCTGCGTTAATAAAGTATACAAAGTGAGCATGTGCTTACCAAGAATATCGCTTGAAAAAAACTTTTCGCTTCTCCAATAATTCTCATTTTTGATTGGAATCTATGCCTCCCGAATAGCAAAAAGTTCCACGGCTGTTGATGTGGTCTTGTTATCTATCTTGAAACGTCGAGCTATCTTCATCTGCGGTATGAAAAAGTCTGCGGTGGAGGTACGCGACGTTGTAGATCCATCAGTATATACGTGCGCAACGCCATCGTACATAGTATAAATGTGTAGCAGTGTAAGTTGCTTTAGACCGATCGATGATACAAGGGACTTCATAATCCCAGGAATCTGAAGTATGACAAGTGGTCTAGGCAGGAGCCACGGAGGTGTCTCAGGAACACTTGAGGGAAAGAATCTTGGCGGTATGATGTTCTAGAGCCGCGATATAGCTCTTGAATAACTGCAGTCTCGGTGGCTGGCGCAGGGAGCACTGATAGGGGATGTTGCCTGTGTCGAGTCAACAGGCGAAGGTGGACTCGAAGAGGCTCGCAAAGCATATGTACTTTGATTGGACGAGCTCGAGCTCTGGCGAGAGCTCTCTTGGTTGATGTGCATTGAGGTAACCCCAAACATGTGCGCAACCCTTGAGCTTGGATGCTTTCGAGCGTGCTCGCACAACTGGGCTTCATACCTAAAAGCATGGGCATGCTGTATCGTAAGTATCCTACGAATAAAGATTGGTACAGTTGCAGGAGAGCTGCCTCCGAAGGACCCCATTTTGCGTGTCCTCTCTGTTAACTTTATATGTTACTCTATGGTCATATTGCTCACGACAGTACGTGGTGATGCCACACTTCAATTTACCGGTGACATGTCTGGCTTGTCCTTGATTGACATCCCTTTATTGCCGAGAGCAAGCAATAAGTTTGACCCGCCTTGACTAGGATCAGTACAGCTGCATTTCAGTGCAATGTCTAATATTAGTACTGTTGTTTTTGTATTTCCCCAGGCAGTTGGAAATACAATTGTCCTGAGCATCAGCTTCGCTTTAATGCACGACGGCTGGCGTTCGGAACACAGACACCCAACCCTGTTACCTGAAGGTAGCATATGCAGTAGCTCGTGGTAAGTCTAGTGACCCGGCATATGCTAACGTCTGCAGTATACGCTGTGCATCATAACTCATTTTTAGCGAACACTGACCCAGGGTCCGTGTGTCTGTGTGCGCTGAAAATAAGTTACGAGCACTCATACCAACTAGGTCATCTTTCATTATTACTTAAGTATACGTTGGGACACGAGCACACGCAGCAACACTATAGGCAAGTTGACGCTCACATGGCACGTACTTAGGAATTGGCTGAGTCTACCTTCAAAGCCTTCGTAATTTACGGAGTTACTTTGACGCTTTGTTCCCGATAGCATGCTTTTATTCGCTCCAGTATAAAATCCCGAGTGCCACAACGACTAAGCTAGTTCCATTATGAGAATATTGTGGTTAAATAAACGAAACACCTTAGTGTAATCGACGAGCAATTCAACCCGTGTACATTTTTCAATCTGTTCTAAAGAATTGTTTAAAATATTTTAACTTCTGTAGAGTTAGCAAAAACTAAATTCAGTGTGTGAGAAGCTTGAAGTCTTTTTTAACAATCTTTTATCTCTTGAAACGTGCTGCCTTCTCAAAGACTTTCAAAAAATGAACAGTACATGTACAGTTATATTGTTTCCTAACTCTCTACGCTCACCAACTTCATACAAAGTTATCAATTCAGATTGTTGAATTTATTGTGAAGACAGAAATGGGTAAAGAGCAAGTGTATATATGCACACGAATGAGCGCTAAATTATTGTCAACAAATGTACAGCCGCATCAATATACCATCAATGTCACTACTGATAATAATAATAGAGCATGTACTTGCGGTCAAAATCTCAGTTTATGCCCCAGAATGAGAGAGCAGACATTTTTATATTCCTAAAGCTCATCCTCGTAACCGCAAGACCAGCGTAAACTGATCGCAAGGGCCAAGAGTGCAGTCGTGGCCAGAGCGTTCCTGGACTAGGGAACCCTCCCCTCTTATGTGACACCGAGCCTTGCTGGGAACAATGTTTCTAAATAAGCGTTTATTTCTCTCTCTCTCTCTCTCTCTTTCTAAATAAACGGAAATATCGAATGACGCATTTTCAGTTTGAAAATATTGTTGAAAGCATCACACTGATCCTCAGAAAGTTACTTATCTTCAGCACCATTAAGGTCCGGACCTAACGTGCCCCTTTGTGTGCCAACAGGATTAAATAAAGCATTCGATATGCTCGAAAAAGCTCGCGTCTTCTCTTTTCAACATCTGAAGATCTTGTTATCGTCGAAACTTTTATTTAGAGTCGAACGATTCTGGTGGCATCTCGGCACAACCTTTTCTTCATTTCTCAAAGTTAGAAAAACCTATGAGCGTGTGTTTTTTAAACAAGGCATAATTGCTATCATTCAAGCAAGCATCCGGTGATCCCCCCACACACATTTTACACACACACACCGGGTGTTTTAATAAGTGTGTCCAAAGTTCTTGTACATCGAAGAAATCTTCCATCTATCTCCCCTTTCTCTTTTCCACCTAAAGGTGGAAAAGAGAAAGGGGAGAGAGATGGAAGGGAATGGGAAGGAAGAGTGAAAGGGGGCGCCCGGGGGAGTCCACCTTATGTTCTCGTTTTTTCCATATTTTTTTTCTTTTTCTCTTTCTTCTTTTTTCTTTCTCTTTCTTTTTTTCCTTTTTTTCTCGTTTTTTTCTCTTTCTATCTCTCACCCTATGATTCAAGATTGTATAAAGCTGAGCACCAACAAACTGCACCCTCAATCCTGATGAAGGCCAGACTCTAGGCCGAAACGTCGAAATAAACCACGTTGTGACCGCTCACAGAGGATCTACTTGACTACTTGCAGAGCTACGGCCACTCAACCACCATGCCTATCTATCTATCTATCTATCTATCTATCTATCTATCTATCTATCTATCTATCTATCTATCTATCTATCTATCTATCTGTCTATCTATCTATCTATCTATCTATCTATCTATCTATCTATCTATCTATCTGACTAACTAAATATCTATCTATCTATCTATCTATCTATCTATCTATCTATCTATCTATCTAGCCGCCTACAACTTTAACTCTCCTGGCCGTTTCGATAATTGTATCGATACCAAAACGGGTATAAAACAACATGACGACATGACAAGCAAAAGTGAATAGTCATATCATGAAAATCATGACATGTACGTGATAAATATTATGACTTACATTTCATGGTCCTGCTACTCTTGCGGTGGTTTGGTTCACATGCCATATGGCAAAACTGGTATGGTACGACATGGCTGCATGGCAAACATAAGTGCGATACCATACCGTGCAAATCAAGACATGCATGTCATGTAAGTCATGACTATAAGCCACGCTCATGGTGCGCTCATGCCCGTTTCGATAGCTGAACATACACGAACTTTCTTATTATGGGACGTGAATACATGACGAAGATATGACTTGTGTACAAATGACTCTCATAAGATGCGTGTCATGTCAAAGATGACTTCAAGCTACGCTCATAATGCGCGAATGGTCGTTTAGCTAGCTTTACATATACCAAATTTTGTGTTACGTTACGTCAATAGATGACGAAGGTATATGACTGGTGAAAACATGATAATCATAGAAAAGATGACTAGCTGCTACGCTCATAGCACGCTCGCGGCCATTTCGCTAGCTCCACATATACCAAATTTTGTATCACGTGACGTGATCGGACTTCAAGGGTAAATGTTACGTTGAAACAAGATAATCATTATATGTGTGTCATGCCAAACATTATTAAATGCTCCGCTCATAGCGTGCTCGGGCCGTTCGTTTGCTTTATAAATACCAAATAGGTATCACACGACGATAATAGACGACGAAAGTGACTGACACGTCCAAACTTGAATATCATGATATGAAAGTCATGTGCGGCATAACTTACATCCGCGTCGTAAGTTTGTGCTCATTTGGAAGTTATATATGCACGTTTCTTTTTTGTGCTTCACATATCATCGATTCCTACTGTGCGTAGGATCTGCGAATTCTTTCAACATTTGCATGCCAGAATTGGTTCGCGATTGGTGTATATACCATGCTTCGCTCTGACGGGTGGTATAGGTAGCTGTGTTTTTATATATGCATATCTTCAATCTCGCTTATGTGCATTTTTTGTTCTAACTCAAAGTGGTCGAAATAGCCGTGTCTCAAACTGAGACCTGATGCCGCTGTGCAGATCGCATAACCCGTTAAAGAAAGAGGTGCGTTTTACGGTTGTGTACATCCAATTATCATAAGGGTTTCACGTCCCAAAACCACGATATGATTATGAGGAAGGCCATTGTGGAGGGCTCCATAATTTTTGTCATCTGGTGTTCTTTAACATGCACTAACATCGCACAATATGCGCGCTTCCACAATTTTTACCTCCATCGAAATGTGACCTCCGCCGCCGGGTTCGAAAGCGCGGCTTTCGGGTAAATACCCGAGGCCTCTGCATACCCACTACATCACTTCCGTGAAAGACCGCTTATATGAATATAATTTTTTTCATAAAACTTCCACGAAGAGTTAGCAAAGAAGAGGAGACCAGCTGTGTAGCATAGAACGAACGTAATGAAATACGTTAATTCAAACTTTTTTATATGGGCTCTATAACACAAAGAGCGCTAATTAAAGTAAAGCTTCTCATTTAAAATGCTCAAGTTTGGGAAATGATTAGGCCATTGCGTCCCCGTATTCAATTTCGTGCTTTATTTCTGCTTTTTTTAAGCTCTCAAAAAGAATTTCCCTGGCAGAGAATATGGCACGGCAAGTTGCCTTCACGCTATTGCGCAACAAAAAAAAAACCGCTTGCTAAGTGACGCCAGCAAATATTAGTGACGTCAGACCTGTCTCTGCATATTCTCTAAGCTTCATCGCCATTTCATCGGCTGAAATTGTTGTTTCGAAATCAGCTTTTGCCGTTTACAAAAACAGCAGTGGTAAAAAAAACCTGTGCCAACGATTATACAACCGGACGTGAGCGAAAAATCGAAAAAGAAGCCAATAAAATAAATAAGACTTTCGGTCTCATTGAGGATTGAACGCTTGCCCTTCGCGTGGCAAGAAGGGGTCCTACCACAAAGTCACGATGTTACTTTTTATGACATGGAGATAATACATTCAAAGGTTGTCAGATATATGTATGCAATTAAGCGTTTACCTGCAGCTGCTTTGGGAAAAAACGCTATATAAATGCCATGTAGCGGAAGGAGTCTCCGTAACACATTTTTTTCAACAGGTGTCAAGACGATAACGAGCCCATTCGGCGATTTATAGGCGCATTTAGGAGGCGATCAAACTACGCCCCAAAAGGCCGGGATACTGCAGCCATCACCGCTAAAAATACCCAGAAACTTTCAAACAGCTCTAAAAATGGACAACTATGTCTATATAGCGAAAAACATATGATGCTTTTCCAGAGGCGTTGATCAAACAGAAAACGTTAGATAATGTGCTGCCATCTGTGAAGCATTGTGAGATTCTTAATGGCCTCCAAAATGGAGAGCGCGTGGCGTGTATCTTGAAGGCCATGCGACTCTTGCTTTAGATCAAAAACCTGTATGCACCATTCGCACGCACGCAAGCACACGCGCGCGCGCGCGCGCGTGTGTGTGTGTGTGAGAGAGAGAGAGAGACATTGTGAAAAATGTGTCTCCAACTACAGCACAGCGCTGTTCTACCGGAGGGAAGCGGCCACACCACACAGTCGCTTTATTACTGTGGATACGTCGTGCTTCCATGCACGTGCGTTTGTGTGCGCGTGTGTGTGTAACAAAACATAATATTAAGTATGCACTTACTCGTTGAAGGGCGCACTAGAGGTCGGATTTCGCTATAACGTTCAACTCTTCAATGCGAAGCACAAGACGCCCCCAATTTTTCGCCGTACCACCGCTATTTATCTCTCATTATAGGACGATCGGAGGATAAAACCAGATATTAACAGGAACGAGAGCGCCTGGATGAGCACCATCTTTCAACCACCTTTATTAGGTGGTTTATTTCAACAATTATATAAAAAAACTCTACCAAAACGGCAAAGAGCAACACAGTAAAATGAAAAAAAATAAGAATGTGTGGCTCCATACGGCGCATGAGAATTAACGGACACATAGTGCTTGCATTCTGCGCACATCAGTACCAGATTTCATATAAACTTCGCTTGCATAGTATTCAATACTGTAGGGACAAAAATCTCTTTCTGGAAGGTTTCGCCACTTCTCCAAGGCTGGTGTTCTACACCTACGCCTAATACTCATTTAGCTTGATTGCTACAATGAACCACTCACATGTGCACTCGTTCTACCAAAACATCTTACCATGAGACTGAAATTTTAGTCTAACAAGCACATTGTAGCTACCTGACAGCCTTTGTTCAGAAAAATTTCATTTCATGAGTGAGAAACGCAGAAACGCAAAAAGCTCATTTTTGCAGATTCACTGTTTCTATAAAAAATCACTGTTCGGTGGGATATCAGAGCTTCGCCTTCTCCTCCCGGCATTTTGCTTCCGCCACAAGCCGGTAAAAGGGCACCGTACTCTTTTCCTTCACTCTAATAATAGAAACTAAGCCCATATTGAATGAGCAGACGGCAAAAATGTGCGAACACAATATTTTTCGGACGAATTTATTTATTTTTAGCCATATGAACTAATGACTATAATTAATTGACATGTTTGGGATAAATCCACACAATCAAACAACGAAGACACTGCTGCACGAGAGAAACTTGCCCTTCCTCAAACTCGCTCCTCTCTCGGAACAGATCGCGTAATACTGCCATTTTTCGTTATAGTCATCGTTGGCGTGTTCGAATGCAAGATCTTCACCACTGCATTCTCGAAATTCCCATCCAAACCATCCCTTGTCTTGGCAGAGCACTGCAGGTACAGCCTTTGCACGTCCTGCCTTCGTACCCATTGCACATGGCACCCGGCGCATTGGGTGACGGCGACGCATTGGCGTGCTCCGGGAACGTGCGAGGGTTGTTCCAAGAAACATTGTCGAATCCCGACAAGGACAAGTACGCTCCCGCCGAAACGGCGCAGCTGCTGCGTTTCTGACCCCATGATGTTGACACAGGAGTCGGAAGAGTCGATTCTCAAGCACATCAAGATGACGTCGATGGCCGGGTGCGACAGTGGCCACGACCGGTATTGGTGCAGGCACTGCTTCCGTGCCCTGCCGATGCCGGCAGCTGCTTCGTCGCCGATAACAAACAGCGAGCTTCGGAAGAAGTAGCACAGCTCCAGCCTCCCCGAGTCCATGTAGCGGTCACTGGTGTTGGAAGAGTCGATGCTGAAGCACATCAAGAAGGCGCCGATGGACGGGTACCATAGCGGCCGTGGCCCGTCATAGTCCTCGCACCGCTTCAGTACCTTGCTGATTCCCGCAGCTGCTTCGTCCAAAAAACACGGCACACTTCGGTAGAAATAGCGCAGCTCTAGCCTCTCCAAGTCCATGTAGTTATCCTGAGAGTCAGGAGAGCCGATGCTGGAAAGGACGGCTACACATGTGGCTTCGTACGACAGCAGCCGCACCAATCATAGTTTGCGCTGCTCCCTTGCCTTGCTGATTCCGGCAGCTGCTTCGTCCACAAGACAGGGCACACCTCGGTAGAAACAACGCAGCTCCAGCCTCTCCGAGTTCGTGTAGGTCTCTCGGCAGTGGGTAGAATTGATGCTGAAGGACAGGAGGGCTACGTTTTTTTGCTGGGTACGACAGTGGCAGCAACCGCTCGTAGTCCCCGTGCTGCATTCTTAGCTTGTCCATTCCAGAAAGAGCCATGTTTCACGTGTACCATGGCCTCTCAATACGAAGCCTTGTCAGAGGCAATCAGTCTTCCACGAGTGTTTTCGTTCTTCTTTTTTAAGTCCGTGCGCCTTCTCCCACAAAAATCAGTAACTCTACATTTCTCTCAGGGAAAAACGGTCTGTAAGCCGGAAACTAATCTATCGGCTATTAAAAACAATGCAGTGAGTGTTTGGCATTCATTTTGACAAGCTTGGAGTATTCATTCTTTTAAAGAGAAAACAAAAAGGTGAAAAAAAAGCAGACGAGCAAAGAGAATGATGAAAAATTTGCGTTTATGATGATGTATATCAGAACGGTGGTGCGTGTTTTATTGCTGTTTCATGACCTGCGTGTCGTCTTTCTTAGCAGGTGTGCATTTTTGGTTATTTTTAGCTGTGTTATTGTTCAGTTTGATACATACCAACTAAACCACATCAAGCTTTTCTTATATTGACTTACAAATATATAGACTACAATTCCAGAAGACATTTTATAATGAAAGGGACCGTGAAATAACAAAGAAGTCGTGCACTGATTTACGTATAGACACCCTGTGTCAGTATAAGCCATCCTCGCCGAGAAAGCAAATATGACGGGCAATGTTTATTTATATTTATTTATTTATTTTTATTCATCTGTTTGTTTATTCATTTATTGTGTCTGTGTGCGTTGTGTGTGTACCTTGAGAATGAAGACGTATGTTCAAATCCCACAACACTTTAATTGATCTTTCTCTTGCGACAGGCATATTGAGATGGTTAAATTTACCATTTGTAACATTAATATGTAAATTAAAATATATCTTTTCACTTAGTGGAGCTAGGCAATTATATGAAATGTCATGAATGAAGTTTTTCATGCAATGAACTTGTCGCAAATAGAGGTACATAAAAACTGGGCTCATGTAATTATTGCGGGGTAAATATACTCCACCATATTCAATGGCGAAGAGGAAACCGAAATACTGATGAGAGCGACAGCCACAAGAACAGAGTTGCGTCTATGCTCTAGAGAACAATTTCAGTCAGGTGAGTCCTGGCATGGCCGGGACTGACCTGAGTGAAATCGACTGAAATCGAGCACGGCCGGGCTAGACTGCACATGCGTGCTCGCTTCTTACAACGTTCGCATCGGGTAGTACACGCCTCTCGCCACACTTTTGAGGTGGGCGCTGTGGCCCTGCCCTCTTCCACCGCTATGTACAGTGCGCGCAACGACAGCAAATGAGTTCGGGCGCGCTTCTCACTGCGCGTTGAAAAACACTTAATTAATTGTTACTTAATCGTTGAAAACGCACAAATGGTTTATTGCATTGCTCATGCCTGATGATTCTAGGTTTGGAAATATATACATTTGAAGAGTGCGCTTTGCTAGCAGAGTCACAAGCCCCGTAGTGCGCGCATGATCGTAGCCTCTTCGTGACAGGAAGCGCCATAACACACACCGCTTACAAGTTTGTTTGGGTACGCTGGATGCTTTTTTCTGTCACATTCTATTTGATGCAAAAGAAACACGGCCTTTTTTTACTTTCTGTGCATCTGTTGCGATTTCCTTACCGCTTTCTGATGCTTGCTTTTGCGATAATATCAGGATGCTCTTTTGTCTTCTTGCAGCAACTGCTGCACCTTCTCGCATTTTCAACAATCGTGCGACATTTGGGAGCGCAATTGTCCTATCATATTCCTGTATTGACGCACGCGAGGAGCGTCGCTGTTTAATGTTTGCGTGCAAACATTACCTGCTTCTTCTTCAGTGAAAGCGTCTTGTGAAGTTTCAACATCCAGGTATGTTTCGTTGGTTTCCGCTATTCGCTTCCTTGATGTTTGACGTAGTGGCGAAGCTAGTGAAGCGGGATTTTAGGAGGCTTCTATACACTTATAATCATGTAGGAAGGATAGTCCTTAAAAAGAGTAGGCGCGGAGTCGGGAATAACTTTTCTGACGCGGAAAACAGGCACATAGTTTTCATCGCGCAAGCATCTTCTGCATATGACTGTCGATGCAGACTTGTCGTTGATAATCAGGTTGTCTTTCGCAATATTTTTTGACACTTGGCGCACAGCTCAGTATTGTTTGGAAATTGGTGAGAAAAAATATCGGGTGTTTTTCCCGAACAGGGCTTGCAATACGGAACCGTGGCGATCAAGCGGCCATGACGGAATACATAATACACCTTCACAGAGCTAATACATACCCATGTGCGTAATGCACGTACTGAAGTTTGTGCGACTGACTTTTTGAGTAGAGAAATCACTGTAGACTGAACACTGACAAAGCACCGAACGAAATGCAGCGGTGGTGGGTAAATCCTAGAATAAAGGAAGCCACACTGGATATAAAAGGAAATTGACAACAACCTGCTTCTAGCACTAAGCCACAAGAGAATTCATACAGACTTTTTTAGAAACAAAAAGCTGCTTATATATGCTTGCCGAAAAGCTGAAATGTTGTCAGTTTCCATTTAAAATGATGTTCTTCTACGAACTCGAAGGATAGCACCGAACTGATTTGCACTAGTGTTTTTCTTCTGGGCAAGCGGCTTGTGAGTGTGCGCAGCTGCATACTTCGTTCGCATCATTGACGTGGCTTGCAGTACAAAGGAATGCAAAACGGCCTTGGGGTCTCCGGAATAAATATTTCCAGGTGGTGTTAGCACCTTGACAATTCACACCACCACTCTCTGTGCGTGCCACCTGAAGGCGCTATTCAGCAGCAAGGGTCCTCACCTTTTTTTTACTTTATTTCTTCTTATACGCAATTTTTCAATAGTCAAGTATACAACACATGTACGTGTTTAGAGAAGTTGTATTGCTCTATTGCTGCAGACATCAGCTATTAGTCCTGAAAATCACTCCAAATGTCTTTGGAAAAATAAAGAAAAATAGAAAATGTCACAGCTTTGCCGCAAGACAGGGCACGCGATACCAACAAATTGGAAAGTCACGCGCAGAATGGCAAGCACATCAAAACGTGCCCCACGTTTCTCACGCACAAATGACGCAAGAAACGTACGCACAGGTACAGATGACTGCGAATAAGCGTCTCAGTTGTTACTTCGCTGTGTTTAAAAAGCGCGCTCTTTTCGCAAACGGAGACTGTGCAACGATTGCAGGGACCATTGTGCGCCTGATAACTACAGCAGAATCGTTCCGGTGAAACCCCAAGTATAGCCAAGACGTACGATCCTCCCTGCTGCAAGATAAGGGCACGCGATCCAGCGTGCACCCACTTATTCTCCACGCAGGACAAAGTACGTGTGAGAGATGAGAGCCACCGCGCGCTCGCTGCGCCATTTTTCTGATAATGATGAATACACGATACCCCCCTCCCCTTCAAAGTGCCTGCCAACAGCGGTAAGTAATAAATATAAATAGCTTGCCGTTTGAACGTTGAATGAGGTACCCTTAAGTGACTCAGTGGTTAGCACCTCGCATTCACGACGCGGGTGCCCCACGGTCGATTCCGTGCACAGGAGTCTTTCTTTTAGATTTTTGTCTTTCTTGCGTTTTCATATATAGAGATACGTATACATATATGGTGCATGACATCGACGCTGGCGGCGACACCCACGCCGATGCTGGCGGTGGAATCCAGGCGAGAGTGTCCATATAATTGCTATCGCCATAAAATAGCTAGCAAAAAGAACGTGCGCTCTTAATTCTGTGAGCGACCTCTTTTAATTGCGACGTCATTGTGGGATGACACCAAGGGCCAAAAGTGTTTGGTGCCCTCTGCTTGCAGAACAGGTGCAGCAATGTTTATCTTTCTCTCTAATAATTGCCAGTGCATTATGCCTCCTTAATGCCTCTCATTAGCCGATTCTTTCGCATTTTCACCGAGTTTCAGCTTGTATTATTCACAAGCGCATACATACCTACATTAGGCGTCAAGCCGTCTGGTATCATTAGTTTTTTTTAAGTAGAAGATCTTCCCTCTATCCCTAATTTCTTTATTACTCCCCCTCTTCGTCAAGAACCCCCATTCCGCGGTTTCACCAAAACAAACTTCCTTGTGCCGTGTGCACGCTGCAGAAGATGCAAGGTGGGGGTCGTTGCGCCCCTACCGCGAACGGGTAGCGAAAAATACTCCGAAGCTCTCCAATTTTATTCACCACGGGGGAGTAGGCCATGAGGAAAGAAGCCTGCGCAGGTGCCGTCTAGCCCGGCCATGGTCCTGAGTCCTTACTGCTATTCGTCGGTTTGTCACCGTTTTCGCCGATTTCGCCGTTTGTCACTAACGTTCGGTCAGGTCCTGTGAGAGGAGATTGGCCCCACTTATCGCTCTTGATTATTTTTCTGTTGTAGCTTTTTTGCTGTTTTTTGCAGGAGCCGTCAATGCCGGCCTCTGGACCCGGCCAGGGCTAGCCCTGGTCGGCACCACTGGAGTCGGAACCACCAAGTTTGTACCAATGAAGTGTTTTTTTTTTTCGGGATGGAGTTAGCAGTTGGCCTGTCGCGCTTGTGCCCCTGATGTTGGAGCCATTCGGTTCAGTCAAACGGAGGTGTTTCAAGAAGAGCTACGCAGCATAACCGGGTGTTTTTCGAACATTTGTGAGGTGATGCGCTGCGGCAAGACTGACATACTATGCAATTCTTCAGATATTCACTGCTTAACGGACTTACTGGCCTGCACGAGATTCACGTCCATTACTGTTCAGGCTTTTGTCCCCCCATAGCTTGTTTGCGTGAAAGGCATTGTTGGCGGTGTTCCTACTACCATAAGTTCTGAAGTTTTCTCAAAGATAGGGGCGTCGTGTCTGTCTACATGTTCACCAGACCTGTATGTGATCCACGGATCCCTACTGAAAGCGTGATTGTCACTTTTGTCGGTCTCACACGCCCCTCTGAGCTGAAGGCCTGGCCTTACCTATTCTGTATAGAGGCATCGACACCTCGTCCACTGCAGTGCTGTAACTGCTGGCTATTTGGACATAGCACTAATGCTTGCAAGCCCTCACTGAGATGTCCGAAATTTAGTGAATCATATGCCGCATCAGAATATCAAGTAGAAGATTGCAGGTGTTGCCTATCTGATGAAGCACACGCAGCCACGGACAATAGCTGTCCTGCTCGTGACCATGAAACACACATCCCGCTTATTGTGGTGAAACTCCGTCGTTCTCGGGCGTCAGAAGCTACACCCTTCATTAAAGAGCGCAAAGTGGGGTATGTCACTGCTACGTCTCGCCAGTCGGGTCCCTTGAAATGACAGTCGCTTCCACAGTGTCGGCAGCGATAGCGATAGGTAAAGCTACGCCGAGAATTATGGAGCAATTATTCAACACCTTTTCTAAAGGTTTGACTTAGATGCTAGCTGCCAGGTTAAACAGCCTTGTTCCCCCCTCCCCTGCACACACTGCCACGGCTCTGGGTGAAGCTGAGCACCTTGGCAATAAGCAAACCAGTCGGAGTCAAGCAGAACTTCCCCCAGAATTGCTCGTCAGCTCTCAGTCGCCGACCCTTGCGGGGCCCAGTGGGTCATATGGTGACATGATGCTCGGAACTATCATTCACAAGGAACGCGATGCTCCATATTGTCCTTAACTTATTCGCTAATGTCGAAACCAAAAAGGTACTAACAATGACAACATTGAGTAGGATGATTTGCGTTGTGCGGTGGAATCAATAGACAGTTATAGTATACTGGGCTTACCAGAATTCCGGGCGTACCGTGGTAGCGGGATCCAAGTGCGCATGCACAGATACGTACGTTACCCGTACCGCTTATTGTACGCACGCTATTTTTCATATTAAACGTTACCGTGTTAGCGTAGCTGTACATGGTGCACGTAAAACATGTTGGCGCTCTCGGCCGCCCGCTTCGAGTTGATTTCCGTGTAGTTGTTGAAAGATTCACTTTGTTCGCAGCAAAAGACTGTTTGAAGTGGCTTCGCTTGCCTTCTGTTAGCTTCTACGACCGATTATTGCGGATAAGTTGGCGTAGTTTTCAAAGAAGCTCCCCATTGCGAACGTTTCTAGGCCTCACTACAAGATTGATGTAAACAAATCGTCAGCGTTAATGTTTTCGGGTTTGGTGCGTTGTTCATATTTGTTTACTTTTATTATTCCTAAAATAAACTTGTAACAATGCTTTGCGCGGTGACACAGGCCGACAATCTCGTTTTCTCTTCCTTTTCACTGTTCTTATTTCTGCACCCTCCGAATGGTCACGCCACCATCCCAGCTAGGGCATGTAAACCACTTAATCCCCACGTAAACGCTATCCCGCAAAACTATAAGACGCCATATGCAAACGAACGTGTGCTGCATGGTAACGTCATTCCCCTAAACACCGTTATTACGCTAACGGTAAACTATAACTGTCTAGTTATATCAAGTCCACTGGAGCTTCTGTAAAAGTTCTGCAGTAGCATTGCCGTTCTTTATCTTCCTGTTGCGCCTATCTTCTTTATTTCAAACAAGAAAATCCTAATATTTTACGACTTCAGGAGTCCTAGCTTTCAGTCAACCAAAACTTTACCTTTAATCATTGTTGAAACCTTAGGTAGATTCGGACAGGTAGAGGAGGTGGATTATTGGCCCCAGTCTAATCACAAATGTTTCATCATATTACTGCCACTTTTTAACATATTTGTTCGGATCATGAACTGTCAGGAATAGTTTGTTTGTTATCAGACTCTTATAAGTTTACAGTAACCAATGCGTACTTTTCGAATGGAGTAAGAAGCAGAGAAAACCTAGATTGTGTCACCAGGAATCCACTTTCAAATTTATTTTTACAGGCAGAGTATTTTAACTCGCATCACACTTCTTGGGGGGTTAAAATGGATGGCTGTGGCAAACGATCGTAAAATTTGCTGCAAGATAATACTTTTCGTTGTCATAACTTTGGTCAAGTTACCTTTGCACAAGGGGGAAGCTCATCAACATTATACCTGACCTGACTTTTTCGTGTAGCGAGTTTGTTATTTGACCGTGGTAAAGTTTGAGAATGGGACGAGTAGTGATCATGTACTGGTACTCTTCCAAAAATGCTACCGCGTGAGACCTGTGGTACCAGGCAAGAGGAGTTCATCATTTATGAAATCTATACTACTCTTTTAAATTCTACGCTTTCATCAGTAAGAGCACGTAATGAACAGAAAAACATACTTCAGTTGTAGCGTGTATAAGTGACTCTGTTCAGCCGGCAGAGGTTTCTATTAAGTCTGCCGGAACACCATTCAGTTCTGCTTGGTGGATTGAAAATTGTACTTTTGCTTATAGGCGACATAAATCTGATTGGAAACGTTTACGCCACAACCACACGCCGAAAAATTGTGTCGACTATAAATTCCACGCAGCAATGTTTAAGCGTGATGTCACAGTAGCTAAAAATAAATGCAAATCTGACGTGAATTTGCATCTATTGAAACCTAATAAAAGATCTGCTCTGTAAAGATATTTACGGAACAAAAAATTGTCCCAGGTATCGGCGTACTGGCATTCCGTAACGCTGTCTCCTAAAGAGGCGTCTGATTTGTTGGAAGGCATCGCGAAAGGACTTGAAGCACGTTTTGCTTCGATGTACTTGAGACCTATGACATTGAAAAGCTCAACATCGGACTTTCGGTAAGTCGCTATAGAAGAAGTGGTAGATATCATAGTAATTCTAAATAGAGCGGCTCCCGGTCCGAATTGAATTACAAGCTCTACGATTTAAATAATGTTGGATTCCTATTCCGATAAGTTTTTGTATACTGTTAACTGCTCCTTACAGCACACAAGGATTCGAAGCGCACGGAAAATTGCTAAAGTTGTGTTGGATGAATGAACTTTATTAGGCCCTTCGGAACGTGCTTTAGCACGTAGCGGGCGTCTCCCACGTTGGAACAGAAAGACGAAGTCTCTCTGCTGCGTCGCGGGCCTGGTGGACTGCCTATAGCTGTTGTTCAAGCCCGGAGCTTGCAATAGCACACTCCAATTTGGACGGCGTGATGACTTCCCCACAGCGTAACGTGGGGCAGCGTCAGAGCATATGTTCCAAGGTAGCTATAATATGGCAGTAGGAACATGTCTAGTTGGCTGTATTTCGGGATGAATTTTGTTCCATGGCGCGGGATAAGGGTACGCCGCGACCTGAAGAAGCCTGAGTGTCAGAGCCTGAGGTCTGCTTAGTTTTCTGTGTGGTGGAAGGTATTGTCTCCGCGCCATGTAAAAATGTTTTCTTAATTCATTATACGAGATGGGAGCGTCACGGTCCTCCAATACATCAGTGCCGCGCCCCTCGATAGCTACACGCTTTACTAGTCCTCGCGAAGCTGCAACGGCTGACTTGTTGAGATTGGGCAGGGCTCCCTCAATGCGTCCCATATGATCTGAGAACCAAACGAGTGCGTTTGGCTCGATGTCTTTGTCCCGAAGAATTCTTAAACCTAGTTCCAATATTGTTCCCTTGGCAAATGTTCGGACCGCTGATCTCGAGTCGCTGTAAAGTGTGGAGCTTCTGTTATGCAGCAAGGCCGAAGCAATCACCACTTGCTCTGCTATTTCAGCCACCGTCATCCGGACCATTGTCGAGTTGGTGGCGCCGCTCTCGTGGTTGATGCTCACTGCCACATACGTTTTCCTCTATGGCTATTGCGTCGCATCGACGAAGGAGCAGTCCCCGGAATGTTCTTGAGCCCTTTGTAGTAGAGCCAATGCCCTGGCCTGTCTTCTACCCTCGTTATGATCGGGGTGGATATTTCGCGGGATGGGGACAACGGTGATTTGTTGTCGTTGTTGAGGAGCAATGCTGCAGAAGTGAGAATTGATTTCCATGCGTGGAATCCGCAACTCCCACAGGATGTTTCTACCGGAACGCGTTGTGGACAGCCTAGTGAATTGCGCCCTCTGCTGTGTCTCTGCAACTTTTTCCTGCGTGTTGTGCATGCTGAGCCGGAACGGTCTATTCATACTTTTGTACAGAGGAAGCTCAAGAGCTCTCTTGATGGCCTTTCTGATCAACGTGTTGAGCTTATTACGCTCCATTCTCGGCCAGTAGTGGATGGCTGCAACGTAGGTGAAATGGCACATTACAAAGTCGTGCACCATCCTTACGAGGTTATCTTATCCAAGTCCCTTTTGCCTTTTGGCCTCCCTTCCTAAATATCAGATAGTATTGTCTGTTTTTCTGACAAGACTCGTGACCATCAGGTTATTGGAGCCGTTCGACTGGATGGTCATACCTAGAACCCGGAGGGAGTCCACCCTGGGGATCAAGCTGCCCTCACCTGTCCTAAGAGTGATGTCAGTATCACCTAATGGCTTCCAACCTCTTATATGGAGCCCCTGCGCTTGGGCCTGTACAGAAACAAATCCTATTTCTGCGGTGAGCACCGAAGATCAGTCGGTTTAAGTTACTTTTCTGTGACCTCAGTAGCTTCCTGTAGCACAACCTCTATTCGCCAATCACTGCCACCGGTACACCATATGGTGATGTCGTCAGCATAGATAGTATGATTAATGCCATCGACTTCAGAGTCTTTGAGACAGACCGATCATCGCGAGGTTAAAGAGGGTCGAAGATAGTACTGACCCTTGTGGCGTCCCTCTGAAGCCTCGCTTTATCTGATCCGAAACAAAATCACCCATCGTGAGTATAGCCTCTCTGTCAGTCAGGAATGATTTTATGTAGTCGTGGAAGCACTTGCAAAGCCCAAAGCTTGTGATCTGACTCAGCACGTACAAGTGCAGAACGTTGTCAAACGCCCTTCCCAAGTTTAGTCCCAATATGGCTCTTATGTCCCTTGTGTTCGTATCAATAACTTATTATTTGATTAGCTTCATGGCGTCTTGCGTCGAGAGGCCCGCCCGGAAGCCTTTCATGTTGTGAGGATAGATGTCGCGTTCCTCCAGGTATAGGGTTGTGCTGCTGCGGAAACATCGAAGCCTCGGATATGTCTTGGATCACATTCGGCCGTTCTTGCTTACTTCAAACTTAGTCAAAATAATTGCGTGCGTGCGTGCAAATGTGTGTGTATGTGTGTGTTTGTGTGTTTGTGTGTGTGTGCGTGCGTGGGTGTGTGTGTGCGTGCGTGTGTGTGCGCGCGCTTTTTGGCATCGTAATAATGAAAATAACAAAACAGAAAATCAGAGGGGCCCAGACCAACGGGAAGCAGAACGGGGTCAGGCCAGTCTATCATAAATAAATAGGGGAAATGTCCCAAAGTAATTTTTTAAAGGCCAATTTGCTCAACAAAGAAAATGACAAGGAAAAGACCTAATGAGTGTTGCATGGGAGTGCAAGCGTCGACGTGCATCAGCGGTGTATTTTGCAAAATTCAGTCTTCGAAGTTCGTTTGTGTGTTTCTATATGTCTGTGTGTTCAATTAAATGCGTTGCTGTTGGTGTGTGTGTCGGGAGGGAGGGAGATCACTGCATACCTGTTAGACTGGTAGGAAACATGCCTTGTTTGAAGAATTTGCCCTTTTGTAGGCTTTTCACTAACATTGGCTAATGAAGAAAGGGTTGTGCCAAGATGCCACCGGAATCTCTCACATATAAAGAATTGTTGTGGCGATCGGAAGTACTGTATATGTAACCTGAAAAGACACGAGTTTTTGCGAGCATAGCGAACGCTTATTTGAATCCAGACCGCATACAGAAGGATGTATTAGGCCTGAATCCTTATGATGCTGATGGTAGGTAACTTCCCGGGGATCAGTGTGGCGCTTTCAGCAATAATTTGCTGAAAGCTGTGGCATCAACTGAGATCTTAGCCGCAAGTATATGCTTGAGTAATTACATTAGTAGTGACGTTGACGCTATATTGATACGGCTGTTGACATTTGTTGACAATAATTCTTGAGCACATATACCCTTCCGCATTAAATATTTCAGTCTTCTTAAATAAAATTCTGATACCAAAAGTGTTATTTTTGTATGAAAGTGGTGAACCTAGTGATTTATAATATTGTACATCTGTACCTGCGCTGCTATTCTTGATTTGATTGATATGTGGGGTTTAACGCCCAAAAACCACCATATTATTATGAGAGACGCCGTAGTGGAGGGCTCCGGAAATTTCGATCACCTGAGGTTCTTTAACGCGCGCCCAAATCTGAGCACACGGTCCTACAGAATTTCTGCCTCCATCGGAAATGCAGCCGCCGCAGCCGGGATTCGATCACGCGGCCTGCGGTTCAGCAGCCGAGTACCTTAGCCACTAGACCACCGCGGCTGGGCGCGCTGCTATTCTTTTCGAAAGTCTTTGAAGAGGTAGCTCATATGAAGAAACAAAATACTGCTTAAGAAAAGAGACTGCAAGCGTGTTCTTTTATCAAACACCCTGCTTTGTTTCTGTGTTTTCACTTTGATCAGTGACCACATCTTCATTCTCACGTTTCGTCTCATATAGTTGTTTACAACCTAACAATAAATACAAGCTTCGTGCCTGATATACATACATTGCACTGATCTGTGCAAGAGATTCGGGAGAGGTGGTACCTGCTATGAACGTAAAAAACATTTTCGCTAAGCATTACAAATATTACGTATACTAGTAATTAAACGTTCGTCATAACTACTTAAAACATTACGTTTCCCCAAACAGTCATCTAGAAATCTTTGCTGAAATTTTCAGGAAGTTGAAGTTTGTGGATTAAAAAACTAGTGACGTGATAGGGAACTTCCCTTGGTCAAATGTGCGACAGCTTCTTCAACTAACCCAAATGAGCTTATGCAATTGGTTGGGGCCTCTAAGCCATTTCCTTTGGGTGATACAGCGATGACAGTAGGCGCAGTTAAAATTGATTCCCTGGTTGTAATGGACACTTATGCTCTCTTACCACCGATAAGAAACAGCACGTGCCTTTATATAATGGGTGAACCCTGTCCTCTTATGGGAGAAAGTAATAAAATTCTGCGATGAAAATGCTTCCTCTAAGTAAGTTATTATTGACAGGAGTGGTGTAATATCTATGTTGCACCGAGCGTACGGATGCCTGCATCGCGACGTCGTCGTCTTCCTCTGACACTACAGTGGCAATGACGCGTGGGACGTGGGATCCACCCAGACACAGCTCTACGCCATTTTAAATATAAAGGATTTCTTAGGGAGCTTCGGTGTTTTTGAACGTATCTATCTATCTATCTATATATCTATCTTTCTATCTATCTATCGATCGATCCGCTTATGGCTCTCCTGGGCGTTTAGATAATGGTATTGATACCAAAATTGGCGTCGCATAATATGGCTGCATCGCGAGCATAGGTGACTAGTCAACATGAAAATTATGGCATGTATTTCATGAAGGTCAAGATTTACATTTCACGGTCTTGTTTGTCTGGTCGTGGTTTTGTTCACATGACATATTGCAAAACTAGTATGGTATGACATGACTGCATGGCGAACATAACAGACAGACCCTAGCGTATAAATCATGAGTTGCATGTCATGTAAGCCATGACTACACGCCGTACGCTCACGGTGCACTCGCGGTCGCTTCGCTAGCTTCTGACATATACCGAATTAGGTATTACATGACGTGAATGGTGACAAAGGTATATGGTTTTTGCAAACATGATAACCATAATATGCGTGTCATGTAAGAACATGACTACATAGCGCGCACATGATGTGCTCGCTACCGTTTCACTAGCTCCACATTTACCTAATTCTATATTACGTGACATTAACAGACGCGAAGGTAAATGGCATGTCGAAGCATTACAATTGACATGCATGTCATGTAAAACATGACTACATGCTATGGTCACAGCGTGCTCACGGCTTTTTCGCTAACTCCGCATATACCGAATTCGGTATCACGTACGTTACATGACTAAACTACGAAGTTAAATGACACATTCAAACATGAAAATCATGACACAGAAGTCTTGTACGGCATTATTAACGTCCGCCTGGAAACGTTTTCCTGATTCTAATGTGACATATCATCCCTCCTGATTCGGCTTCGCATATCATCGATTCCTAATTTACGTGGGATTTGCCCATTTTTCATCTTCTTTTGAAAAAAATAGCGAGTTGAGAGACATAAAGGGACACTAAAGTGCAAAAACAATTTACCTCAGAATGAAAGCTCAATGTAGGACAACGTATAAAACGACAGTAATATCAACAGCAGTGCCCTGCTTACGGAAAAATTAATGTAAATGCACGAGAACACAATTGACACGAGTAGGACATTAGCGAAACGATCGCAATGACGTCAGACTTACCGCTTACAATAATTCACTAGTAATCGAACCAGCTCAACTAAATAAAGAACCTTCCATGCAATGATAGACGTAATAAAATGCTGCTTGTTTGTTTCTGTTTCATCCAAGGAAACAAAGAACCGCTGGATATTTTATGAGGAATTGGGCAAGAAGTTCAAAAGGTTATTTTCGCCGGGTTGAACTGAACTGAACATGTCGTGCCATCTCGTGGGACTCAGTTTAAACAAGCACACCTTCCATCTCGGAGACCACGGGAAGAAATCGTTCAATGGCCGTTGTTGTTGCTGGGGCTCTTACTACATTTGTTCTGCGGCCGCTAGTATCGGCGACCGCGCAGTAAAGCCGGGAAATGTTGCGCACGGCTACAGTGACTTGAAAGGCATAGAGTTTCCTTAATATTGCCACAAGTTGCTCATCATCTTCCAACAACACATCCTTCTTTCTGCGTTTAAATGCCGCCACAAATAACAAGCAAAGCGCGCAATGCACCGGCAGACTGCACGTGCCTCCACCCCACGCGCTAAAAGAGGAAGATTAACGGATCATGGTGTGACTAGTGCGCGGCTGCTTGAGAGAAAAAAAGGTCGAAGAGGTTCGTGTGGCTAGAGAGGAAGATTATGTGAGTAAGGTTGTTTTCTTATAATAATGGGCACAATTTCACCCTGAATTAATGGTCTTTACACCAAGAGGCGTTATAATTGTTGGTGACAGTATAAACAAGCCACCTTTATTGAAGGTTTCGCCAATAAAGATATGAAAAAACACTCCTAAAACGGAAAGGGCAGCATATGAAAATGAAAGGTAAGATTGTGTGGTTGCATACGGTGCAAGATAATTCACAGACACTTGCAATAGTTGCATTCTACGCACATCGATAGCAGATTCCATGCTCGAATCCGGGTGCATAGTATTAAGTACTGTCGGGACAAAAATCTTTTTGTGGAACGTGTCAGCGCTTCTCCAGGGTGGATGAATCCCATTACATTGATTGATATGTGGGGTTTAACGTCCCAAAACCACTATATGATTATGAGAGACGCCGTAGTGGAGGGCTCCGGAAATTTAAACCACCTGGGGTTCTTTAACGTGCGCCCAAATCTGAGCACACGGGCCTACAACATTTCCGCCTCCATCGGAAATGCAGCCGCCGCAGCCGGGATTCGAACCCGCGCCCTGCGGGTCAGCAGCCGAGTACCTTAGCCACTAGACCACCGCGGCGGGGCGATTCCCATTACATCAAAGGATCTACATCTATGCCTAATATTCATGTAAATCGACCGCTACATGGACCACTACATGTAATGTACATTTGTTCGACCGACAGAGCTTAACATGAAGCCGGCATTTGCTTTACAAGCCCATTCTAGCTTCCTTACTGCAACATATTTTGTCATGGGTGACAATCGCTGAATTACAAAAAGCTATTTAATGCAGGTTCATTCTTCCTACGAAGAAGTACTTTCTGGTCGGAGATCAGAAACATTCTCTTCTCCTCTTTCCGCTGTTGCCTTCGCCTTAAACCAATAATATTTGCCTACAACCTTTTTCATGCTCTCTAGCAATACAAGCGAGGCCCATATTGAACAAGCAGACGGCAAAAATGCGCGAACACAAAGTCTTTGGACGTAATATATTTATTTATAACTATATTAAATAACGTTTATATCTGAATAACATATTTTGAATAATTGCGGATGACAAAAAAACGAAGACAAAGCTGCGTGAGAGACTTGCCTTTCCTCAAACTGGCTCCTCTCTGGGAACAGACAACAGAATACTGCGATTTGTCGTTAAAGCTTTCATCGGCGTGTTCGAGTGCAAGCCACCACCGCAACAGTCTCAAAATTGCCATCCTAACCATTCTTGGTATTGGCAGAGCGTTCCAAGTACAGCCTCAATCGGCACGCCTTGCCTTCACCCAGCCGTTGTCCTTGGCACCAGACAAACTGGGTACCTGCAACGCTTTGGCGTGCGTCTGGAACATGTGCGGCT
Source organism: Rhipicephalus annulatus (assembly GCA_013436015.1). Lineage (NCBI taxonomy): Eukaryota > Metazoa > Arthropoda > Arachnida > Ixodida > Ixodidae > Rhipicephalus > Rhipicephalus annulatus. The sequence goes on along the minus strand of WOVY01002278.1, from coordinate 363,408 downwards.
TGTTCCAAAGAGCATTTTCGAATCCCGACAAGGACATGTGCGCTCTCGCAGAAATAGCGCAGCTGTCACCCATCCGAAACCATGTAGCTGTCACGACAGTTGAAACAATCGATGCTGAAGCATAAAGATGACGTCGATGGCCGGGTGCAACAGTGGCCACGACCAGTCATGGTCCAGGCACTGCCTCCTTGCCTTCCAAATGCCAGCTGCTTCGTCCGCGAGAACGAGAGGCGAGCTTCAGCAGACGTAGCACAGCTCCAGTCTCTCCGAGTCCATACAGTTATCACTGGAGCCAGATGAGTCGATGCTGAAGCACATCAAGATGACGTCGATGTCCATGTGTGTAGTTGGCCACGACCCATGGTTGTCCTCGTGCTGCTTCATTGCCTTGCCTATTCCAGAAGCTGATTCGTTTACAAGAAAGGGCACACTTCCGACGAAATAACGCAGCTCCAACGTATCCGAGTCCATGTCGTTCTCAGGGAGTCAGGAGAGTCGATGCTGAAGGCCATGGGGTCTACACATAAAACTGGGTACGACAGTGGCCACAACCGGTGGTAGTCTATGTGCTGCACCCTTGCGTTGCCAATTTCGCGAGCAGCTTCGTCCACAAGACATGGCACCCTTCGGCAGAAATAGTTCAGCTCAAGCCTTCCTGAGTGTATGTAGTTCTCCCGAGGGTCGAGAGAGTCAATGCTTAAGGACATGAGCACCACGCCGGTGGCTGAGTGCAATGGTGGCCGCCACCGGTAGTAGTCCTCGCGTGGCATCCTTGCCTTGCCAATGCCAGAAGGTGTCGTATTTCACAGAGACAGTAGCTACACGGGCCTCACAAATACGTGGCTTTGGCGGGTGTGATCAGAAGATGATGATGATGATGACTCCACTATGACTCTTGCCCACTCAGGGGAATCGCCGAGAATTGAGAATAAGAAATTTAAGGCCTTTCGAAGGATACCTAATCCAAACAGGAGGAGCATTAGCACGCGTAAATACAGAAAGTGTGCTATATTTTTCTTTTGCTATTTCGACCAGACGAAATAATATATATCTCGAATTGAAATTGCATTAATTTTCAACACGTTTAAAATAGATGTTTAGACTTTGCCTAATACTAATATAATAACAAATATGCAAATTGGAATTTAGAGGCGCATCCGTTTTTTCACAAAGATAACTGCAACTGGCATTAAAGGCATTCCTGGGGATGTAGCCCAGAACCGAAGTACCAAAGGAGAATATATTCTCAATGGTTAAGGGCAGCCCAAGGTTAACAAATGGAGTGACAAGGAGACGTTTTCTTGATTGACTGTAACGGCGACATTGCAAAAAATAATGGTGTATTGATTTCAGATCTGTACAAAAGCTGCATAGGAGAGACATTTCCAGGTCAGCCCTGTGTGAATATAGATTCAAAGGGGGCACAAGGCATCGCAGTCTTGTTAGCATGACTTCCAGTTGTCTAGTATGACACCAGCCAGATTTCCATCGATATTTGAAATGTCTAAATTCAGTCCGTGGTGTTACTGATTCTATGGGATCAACCCTGAGAGCAAATTTTCGATATCTTATCGCCGTTATACTGGACAGCACCAGAAGCACAGAAAGTATTGGGCCATTTAATGCCACTCAAGCGAATGAGTCCGCCATTTCATTTACCTTAATCCCGCAATGTCCGGGTACCCATAATAATTTTAAGAGCTTAAGATGTAGAGGAATTAGCGTAAGGAATGTCCTCAAGGCATCTGATTGAGATGAAACTGTAAGTGACGTACATATGGATAGGGAGTCTGTAATTATTATAGCAGTGTGGGTTTCCAAAGTTAATTCGTAGTGCTAGAACAATTGCCAAAAGTTCAGCTTCAAAAATAGGTGTCTTTCACGTCTTCCACGGGCATTGGTGTTCTTCTACTTCGTGCACATTCCTTCTATCTTGTTCCACAAAATTGTGTACCTGTACATTTGTCTCACCGAAAAACAGTCTTAACGTCCGAATCTAGCTATTGGCTAATAAAAACAATCCAGTGAGTGCTAGAGATTCACTTTGACCAGCTTAGAATACTAATCATTTTGAAGAGAAAACAGAAATGCGAAAAAGAAGTGGTTGAGCAAAGAGTATGACAAAAAATTGGCGTTTTTAATTGTGATCATGAGAACGATGCCGCGTGTTTTATCATTCTTTCAGCGCCTGTGTTTCGTCTTTCTTCGCAGAAATGCGTTTTGTGTTTAAATTTTTCGCAGTTGGATACAGTTTGCTACATAAAAACTGAACAGATTTTGTTTTATGTAGCAAACTGTAGCAAACAGTTTTATGTAGCAAACTATACAGTTTGCTGCATAAAAACTGAACAATTGAAAATGCTAAAAAGAGTGCCAATTCAGTAGCTGTTTCATGATGAAAGGGACCATTAAATAAAGATGGCACGCACTGATTATATATATATATATAAATATATAAATATATATTTATAGTGAGACCTAACAGACCATCATGCCAAGGAAGCTATAGGGGAAGTTATTAGGCCAATTGAAATGTAAGTGAGAAAACAGATAAGTGGGTGAAAACATAACTTGTTATGGGCAGAATCCTCCTCCCGGCAAATTATGTTTTCGCCCACTTATCTTTCTTCTCATTTACATTACCATTGGCCTGATAAATTCCCCTATACCTTCCTTGTCATGATTGTCTGTTAGATTTAATCAGTATTGTGTAAACACGAAAAACGAGCTCTTAAGTATACACTTGTTTCCCATATATATATATATATATATATATATATATATATATATATATATATATATATATATATATATATATGTACAAGCAAAGAAAAAAACGTCATATGAAGTCATATGAAGCATCTCGGGCCACGAAACTGCTTGCTACTCAGGGTGTGACTCATTGCGATAATGAGTACTTTGTAACAGTTTTATCAGGTAGTTTGTCTACAACACGAAACCTTTACGCTTGGAGTGAACTGGCCAGTCTGGAGGCACGCGCAATAAGCGACCATACGCCTCCACACTAGCAATAGCTGTCCGTGTGAATATTCTTATCGCGCCGTTAGAAGGCTCTAACCAGCCGGCAAAGACAAGCCTCGAGTTCCTTTTTATGCTACACTCTAAAACATTTACACCCATAAGGGTGTACTTTTTGTCCCCTGGGCAACACTCTTTTAGGGTGTCAAGGAACACCCTATACAAAGATGAACACCCATGCGAGTGGGGTGTAACACTAAAAACCCCCTTGAAACGATGGCAGTTATATGGATAATCATACTTGATCACATGAAGCGCAATTAACGGGACAACAGAAGCAGAGACGCAGGAGGTGCCGCTTAGTCTTGTGTGTTAAGGAGAGCCGTTCATAGCACTTCATTCCATCAAATATGCATCACCAACTGGCCCAAGCCTCAATTGTTCTCAGGGAGAAGAATATATGAACCTTCTCTGCGCCTGACAGGGAAGAAAGAAGATACTGGTGTCACCCATTGCACTTATACCTGCATGCATGCAGCTGATAAAATAAGGTGCCATTGTCTTGAAAGAGCTGCATGACAAGAGTGTATATATGTGTGCGTAAACTGGGCCAAAGACGCGGAAGGCACTTACACATACACACGCACGCACGCACGCACGCACACACACACACACACACACACACACACACACACTACACCACAGTAGTGCAAGCAGTAACCTGTAGCATAAGGTTCAACCAAACATAACGCCGAAGCAAAAAACAGTTGAGCCTATATGTTCACATCTGCCTTTATTATAAAAAAACTGCAAGTCTGACAAACAGAACTCTGATGGCATTCTGCAACATTTTGAATTATCTCACGTGACCAAGCTTTTTTTCTCTCTGTATGGAAATTCATTGTTTTCAACACAATATTTATTCACAACTTTCAAAAACATTTGCGCTAGTCGGGCCACCGACTGAGAGGTATGGCGTTGATTGACACCTATACAATAGAAAATACACGTAGAAAGAGTAAGCGAGTTTCCGGAGTCACATTTACAACCTATTACATCTCGCAGTATAAATTTCGACGTTAAAAAAAGAACATTCGACAAGGTATTGAAATTGGGGTTGTATTAATGTAATGTCGGTGTTGGTATACTTCTGACTGCAAAACCACAGCTCGTCACTGCTGCTTGCACAATCATCTTCAGCTGCTGAGATGACTGGTGCCTTCGACAAAAGTGGGGCGAAGCTGTTCTTTTTGTACAGGAAATTGAATCCCGGAAACCTAAAATAACTACACAAGGAACAATGACCGAAGCTTCACAAAGAGTGCAACAACATATACATATTTTATCTGTATTGCATCAAAGCACAATTCCACTGAGCATACATGACGGTATAAGCATTGAGAAGGTATTCAATGCAGGTAAATTGTAAAATTAGGTACAGTACAGTTACGTATTAAAATGCGAATGATACTAGTGTTCTTGAACTGGCCTCACATTTACACGATTATGTAATGCAAGAATCGGCTATTGGGTCATTCTACGTCAGATTCCCGCCCATTTTGACGACCACCTCGAATGTATTAGAAAAAAATCGCAGTGATTTTAGTGCAATAAAAAAGGTAACTGCTAGAATATTTCGCAGACAAATAATCTTTGGTCACGTGGCTGCCTCCTGAACTTCCTGGAATCTCGTCTGGATGTTTGTGAAAAAACGTATTTCATAAGTATCTCTTCTTCCCTGCCAAGTTTGGTCTAGAAGTTAAGTGAAGGGCTTGCGTAAAGTGTTTGAAGCTCAGTATAATTATTCCCATTTTTCGACCACATACGCCTCAAATAATTTAGCCGAATTGTGTTATATGTGCATTTTTCTATATCAATACTGTACTTTGAATTAATATCTGAGGAGTGAATACCTAATCCACATAAGGTATTTTTGGAGGAAAAAAATTTTTAGACCTCTCAAGCTGTCAAACTTTACGAGAAAATATCGCAAATTTCACAAAATAGTTCTTTTGTCTATAATGAGACGCAACTTGCACCATATGGTGGTTGAAACAAAATAGACTTTGTACCTAAATTGAAAGCAAATAAACAGTTCTTTTCTTGTGCCAAATTTTGTGATAGCAATTTGTGTATTGAAAAAAAGATCACAGCATAACCACGGAGTGAATGATGCTGAGTGGGGTGTAGCGTTCGTACATACGGACGCACAAACAGATGGGCACACAGTCTGACGCCAATATGGATGGACAGAAAAACGTATGGACAGACCGACACACGGAAGCCCGGACGGACGGATGCACAGACGAACATACAAAGGTACGGACGAGCGATTCGCCCCACGAATCATCATTTTGTCCGTGTATCTGCTGTGAAAACCACCAACGCTATCTATTGTGCAACTCATCATGTGGCTACATACTACTAGTACGGCTACAGTGGAGGGAACGACCCACGGCGTCAAGAGCTTTGCCCCTAAATGACTTTTGAAGTTCGAAGTTCCCCATTTGCCATTTGGTCATACGGCAGCAGACGCCTCAAAGTTCCCCATTGCCACTGATGGGAAAATTCAAACTTATTTTATTCCTTGAAATAGAAATTGTAATAAAGAAACTTGTCACATACAAAAAACTGTTTATTTGCTTTCAATTTAGGTAAAAGGTGATTTTCAATTGGACCACGTAATGGTGCCAGTTGCGTCTGAATACGGACAAAAATGACGATTCTGTGAAATGAGTGATCTTTTCTCGTAGAGGTTAACAGCTTAAGATGTCTAAAAATAATTTTTCACCAAAATATCTTTTCTGTGAACTAAATAGTCACAGCTCAGATATTCATATAAAGTGCAGTATTGCAATGAGAAATTCCAAACATAACACACACTGGCTAAATTCTTGCAGACGTATGTGGCCGAAAATTTGTAATATTATTGCCGAGTTTCAAACATCTTACATAAGCCCCGTTACTTAACAAGTACCAAACTTGGTATAAAAAAAGAAGCGGTACTTGTAATATATCTCTGTTCACAAACAACACTAAAACAATATTATGGAGAGTTTAAAAGGCAACCACGTGACCAAAAAGGTTTTTCTCCGAAATATACAAGCAGTTAAGTGTTTTCAGTGCATTAAATCAGCACATTTGTTTTTCAAACACATATGCCATAGCCGCAAAATTGGCTGGGTAATTTCGAATAATGTGACCCTGTTATCTTCACTCAATAACCATTGCATGCTGCTAAATTAGGGCGATTTGTTTCAATCATGCTGGCAGGCTGAGAAAGCATAACTCCTTCCCGATGCAGCGTAGGCTGTTCAGTGGCTGTGCGTGTTGTGTTTCCAGATAAATATGCTGCCCAGTGTTACATTTTGGCTGCAACACATGCTTAGATACTGTGCAGTATGTATAACATTAAAGTGTTTTTGTGCAACAAAAAACTAATATTACACTTCACATAGCGAAAATACCTTTAACATCAGAAGTACTTAGCGAAGTTAAACGCCAAAGCGAGCCGATGGCAGTAAAACTCTTAATAACAAGATTATTTTGAAAGTTACACATGATGGAAACATTCTGAATGAAATGTGCTCGAACGTTAGCAGTTGTGTTCAAACAAGCGTTTGCGTTGTTCAAGTAGGCAATTCTACAACACACACAGACGAAAGGTCTGTTCAAACAAAAGTCCAGCGTCAGACTTAAGTGCTCGATCCGCTACACAGGCACGGCTGTCGGCAGTGTCACTATACGTTGCGGGTGAACGAAAATACCTATGAAGACAAATTTAACAAAATTGAATGTATTATGAAGTAGGCAAACTTCGCCAGGCGCACCTAACGCGAAGCAATATGTTGTGTGTTCACACGATGCATTAACCCGAGCTATCACGGTAGTGTTACCGCACAAAGCGAAAAAGAACCGAAAAGTAAGACATGGACACCACGCCCTTGTTTTCGTTCTCGGTCTTTTTGTGCAGTAAGAAAAAAAAGAGAGTAAGTGAGCTACCAGCATGCCCAAGCATATGCGTCTTGGATACGGTTGACGCTTAGAGCTAACAGGCGCCGTTTCCACACATGTATTAATTAGTAAACTAAAAGTGATGTGCATAACGAGCAGGCTCGTTAAAAACGGCTGCCAACAAAGGGCACCGCAAAAATCTGTTCAATTTCTTCGCTGAACCTCAGCGGCGCACGCTCAATCTGCTTTGTACTCCGAACAATCTAAACAAACAAAAAAAAACTCGCCCAGATTGACACTTCGCCATCATCCCCGTGAAACAGTTGGGACAAATATTCTCCCTAAGGAAACAAATGCTGATTTGTCATCAACTAGTTGAAAACAAAATTGTTTGAAGGCATTTTTCTCGTGCTCACGCAGTTAACAAAGCGCTGAACGGAACAACGTCAGAGCGGTACTCACTATTTCACTTCGAGTGCTCCGTAATATAAATCCACAGGTCCCGTCGTCAGGATGGAGCACCTTCGCGATAATCGGCACTGACAGAATACACTGGTCGAGCATCGCAGGCACATTTCAAACTAAACACCGACCAATAAACTCGACCGATCGAGAATCGAGAAGCCACACACACACACACGCACACACACACACACACACACACACACACACACACACACCACACACACACACACATACACACACACACGCACGCACACACACACGCACGCACGCACACACACACGCACGCACGCACGCACGCACGCACACACACACACACACACACACACACACAGAGGAGGGTTTTTCGCCAGCGCACGCAGTGACATGTAAGACGATGTCGGTCCCTTTCCCGCGCTGTGCGCCCGGAGAGCAGCAATACCGGGCAGCCAAGTTTGTCTTAGGCGACGAATAAGGCCCGTGTGCTCAAATTTGTGTTGTTAAAGAACCCCAGGTTGTCGAAATTTCCGGAGCCCTTCACTACGGCTTCTCTCATAATCATATTGTGGTTTTGGGACGTTATACCCCACAAATCAAATCACATCACCACCATATGATATTTATCTAATGGGGCATATGTATTAGCTCTTTGCAAGTCTGGTGACCCTGCACATCCTACTGTCGGTAGTATACGCGGTGACACGAGCATGTGCAGGAACACTAGGCAAGTTGACGCTCGGATGGCACGTACTAAAGAATTGGCTGACTCGGCCTTCATAGCCTTCGTATTTTACTTCGTTACATTGACGCTTTGCCGCCGATAGCATGATTATATTAGCTCCAGTATAAAATTCTAATTGCCACAACGACTAAGCTCCTCCTTTATGAGAAGATTGTGGTTAATAAAACCGAAAGCCTCAGTGTAATCAACAAGCAATTCAACCCATGTATGTTTTCCAATCTATTTTAAAAAGTCTGTTTTAATATTACCACTCTGCAGACTTTGCGAGAACCAAATTTACACTGGGTGAGCAGCTTGCATTCTTTCTTTCAACAATTTCTCATCTGTTGATACCTGCTACCTTCTGAAAGACTTTCAAAAATATTCACACTACAGGTACAGCTACATCATATTCTTAATCATTATACTCATTATTTCAATGCAGTTTAAAATTGAGTTCGTTGAATTTATTCGCGGAGACAGAAATAGTTAAAGGGCAAGCGTATATGTGCACACAAATTGGCACTAAATTATTGTTAATAGATCTACAGCCTCATCTATATTCCATCAACGTTACTATTGATAGCACTAATCAAGCATCTACTTACTATCAAAATCTCAGTTGATCATACAGGATGAAAGATCAGAGCCTTCAATTTGGTAAATAAACGGACATATAGAATGATGCTTTCTATGTTGGAAAATATTGTTGGAAGGGTTACATTAATCCCTAACAAGTTATTTATAATATATTCAGCACCATTAAGGTTCGGGCTTAATATGTCCATCTGTGTGTAGTCTGGAATAAATAAAGAGCTCGATATGCTCGAAAATTCTCGTGTATTCTCTTTTTAACATGCGAAGAACTTGTTATCGTCAGAACTTCTGCTTAGATCCGGATGATTCGTGTGGCATCTTGGAACAACCTTTTCTCCATTCCCCAAAGTTAGTAAAAACCAAACGAAAGAGAAATTTTTCAAACAAAGCATGTTTTCTATTATTCTAACATGTACGCAGTGATTTTACACACACACACACCCACACGTGCGCGCGCGCGCGCGCGCACGCACCTATAAATAGCAACGCATTTCAGTTAAACACACAGACATACAAACACACACATAGACACGAATCTCAAAGAATGAACCTCACGAAATACTCCGCTCATGCACGTCAACCTGCTCCTTTCTGAGAACCTAATCGATTTATTACCTGCACTTCTAAACCACACTAATTAGATTTTTCTTTGTGATCTTCTTTGTTCAAGAAACCGACCTTACTAAAAATTTTCTTCGGGACATGTTCCCTCTTTCTTTATGTTAGATTGGCTTGAGCCATTTAACCTCCTGCTGGTGTGGGCTGCCCTCATTTTCTCTTAAGTTATTTTCATTGCGGCAGTGATGAAACGGTATAGCATGTTCTCTGTCACTGCCCTCCTTACAGCGTGCAAAGACAGAAGCTAGCAGCTGCGTTAGCTCTTTGGCGACATACCTTTGTCAGAACAATCAGTGCTGAAAAGGCAACATGATCTGTCTTCGCACAAAAAATCAGTGAAGCCCTCTTGAACTTTTTTGTAAAGTGATGACCTATTGTATTTACTATAGTACCCCATGCAGTTACATTTTTTTTTCGCGCGTCTCTTTTGTTTTTCGCTTGCTTTCCCATCTTCCCCATCTTTCTTCCCCATTTTCCTTTATCTTAGTGCACAGATGCTCTAATTGTAACTTAACCTCCCTGTTTTTCCTCATTTTATTCTCACTCTCTTCATTTATAGAAGGCCAAAAAGCATGCGCACAGACACACACGCACACACACACACGCTCACAAACACGCACGCATGCACGCAACCATTGGCCGTTTCAATCAATGTGTAAAATTTATAATAAACCAGTAATCTGCGAGATTTGTTTGATGCCTTCGTGATTACTTTTTCTGCAGTCGCAGTCAATTTGGCTAGAAACATCAATGAGGAGAGTAATTATGAATTGGAAATAATTACTTTTAATACTGCTGTTATGTGGTAATGTCAAATGTTATAGTTTTAGTATTTTATGCCAATAACCCTGATACAGCTTCTAAGATTTTTAATTAGAGGCATCTAGCGAAAATTGCGAAGTGATGGAAGTCACCCGAATCCCACGGCGAATTCGCAAACTAAACGAGGAAGAGCGCAACTGCCAAATTCTTCTGAGACATCCAGATTGGGTGAGCGTCGTTATATCAACCATGAACCGACTTCCCTGAGTAAATGATTTGCGTACGCTTGAAATTACAGCATGCGATGCTAACATGTTAACGAACGCGCACGAACTAAACCTCTGAAATTGTGCTCGCGAAACGTGACGCAACTCTGTTCTTTTGGTAGTCGCCGTCATAGGTGTTTCGGTTTCGTTCTCACAAAGAATATGGTGGAATACAATTACACAGCAATGGTTTCTTATAAATATATATATATATATATATATATATATATATATTTACACCGCAATAGTTTCTTTATATATCTTTATATATATATATATGTGTGTATATATATATATATATATATATATATATATATATATATATTATATATATATATATATATATATATATATATATGTGTGTGTGTGGGAAGAAGAGTATACCTTAGCGCTCGTTTTTCCGTGTTTTTACACAATATTATGAGATTTAACAGAGAATAATGCCAAGGAAAGTATAGGGGAAGATATCAGACCAAATTGTAAAGTAAATATGAAGAAAAGTGGTTGAAAAGATACCTTGGCGTGGGCAGGATCCAAACCTGCGACCTTCGAATTACGCGTTCCATGCTCTACCATTGAGCTACCACGACACCTATCCCCCCAGCCACTTTATTGGGTATCTATGTCAATTTTAACGTGGGAATGTCAGTCAGCGCCACTAGTAGCCATGGCGGTGAGTGTGGCACATTCTTTATGAGCCTGTTTGGCGTCACGTAGCGCGTGAACTTATTACGAGTGGGCAGCTGACCAATAGTCCCTCGTATACAACCTAAAAACACTAAGTCTGCAAGTACGAGCCACTCGTTAATGCATAAGAAGAGAAGTGTATACCTAAGGGCTCAGTTTTCCGTGTTTTTACACAATATTAGTGATATCTATTAGACAATATTGCCACGAAAAGTATAAGGGAAGATAGTAGACCAAAATGTAATGTATTTATGAAGAAAAGTGGGTGAAAAGATGACTTGCCGTGGGTAGGATCCGAACCTGCGACCTCCGAATGGCGCGTTCGATGCTCTACCACTGAGCTACCACGACAGCTAAATCCCCCCCAGCCGTTTTAGAGGGTATATATGTGAATTAAACGTGGGAGTGTCAGTCAGCACCACCAGTAGCCATGGCGGCACACTCTTTTGAGGTTTGTATCCTGCCCACGGAAAGTTATCTTTATATATATATATATAAAGTTATCTTTATCTTTATATATATCTTTATATATACCTTTATCTTTATATAATTCTTAGTTCTCTCTCTCTCTCTCTCTCTATATATATATATATATATATATATATATATATATATATATATATATATATTATAAGGCTACGTTTTGGCTGCAAGACACTTCTTTTACTTGCCGAGCCTCTTCCCCACAACACATGTCAGGCTGATGATGATGAGTATGTATATAAGATAAAATGACGCGCATGAATAATGCTCACGCTTAATTCCCCATCCCCACGCTTGAACGGCCAGCCCGGGCGCGTCTTAGACGGAAACGGAACGTCGAACGAATGGCTTCAGACGCGATACGTGCACAATCTCCGAAACGCGACAGCGACGATCGAAGAAAGGTCGCTGGGAGTGACACGGTAGTTCACTGGTGACGTTTGTTCATTGATTGTATAGGGTCCAATGAAGCGTGACTGAAATTTTTCGCACAATCCTGGAGTACGAATGGGCGTCCAAAGCAACACTTCATCCCCAGGACTGAAAGAGACGTCGCGATGAGAGCTGTCGTAGCGCTGCTTGCGATCTTGTTGATTGGCTTCTGTATTAAGGCGAGCCCGTTGCCGACATTCCTCGAGCCTTGTGATGAACTGCTCTGATACGGTTGCCGAGGCGTCAGTTGGAATATTTAGGAAAGAGACGTCGATGGTGAAGTTCGGTGAACGGCCGTACACGAGGTAGAAAGGTGAGTAGCCAGTAGTTCTTTGAACAGCGGTGTTATGAGCAAACGTCACAAAAGGCAAAATTATATTACATTTGTCGTTGTTTAGTGCGATGTACATCGATAGCATGTCTGTTAGTGTCCGATGAAATCTCTCTGTCAGCCCATTAGTTGGCGGGTGGTATAGGCTGACGTCGTCTTATGTACTGTACCACAGGTTGTGAGCAGGGTTTCGATTATGGTGGCAGGAACGTTTCGCCGCGATCACTCAGGAGGACGCGAGGTGCACCGTGGCGCAATACAATGGCGTTGAGAAAGAAGTCTGCGATGTCTGAAGCAGAACTTGTGCGTAGTACAGCAGTCTCTGCGTACTGTGTCAAGTGATCGACAGCAGTCAAATTCCAACGATTACCTGCTGGTGTGATGGGGAGAGGTCCCAGTAGGTCTATGCCAACGATGGCGAAAGGAGCCTCAGGACACGGGATGGGTTGCAGAAGGCCGGCAGGAGACGAAGTTGGCCGCTTCCACCGTTGACACAGATGGCAAGATGCAACGTATTTGGCCACAAGGGTAGAGATGCCAGCCCAGAAGAAACGTTTCCTGATGCGGCTTTGTGTATTGTGAAATCCCAAGTGGCCTGCTCATGGGTCGTCGTGTAAGGCTTCGAGGACTTGGTGACGTAGAGAACGCGGAAGTACTGGAACCCAGCGGTGTCCATCAGTAGTGTAAACGTAACGATGGAGCACATTGTTATCGAGCTTAAATTGCCGTAGTTGTCCGCGCAATATAGCATTAGGAGTAGACGATATACTAATTAGGCATTGAATGATGCTATTGCCATATGGATAATCACGCTGGCGTGTGGCGAACTCAGTGTAGGGAGTTGAAGCCGGCGTGTCGATAACCGCAAGTTGTGATAATGTGAGGGGTGACGCAGAGTTTTGCCCACCAGACGAGCAATCACCTGACGTACTCGATGATGACAGTGGAAGGAGACAGCGACAGAGAGCATCTGCATCTTGGTGTTTTTTGCCAGACTTATAGATGACGTCAAAATAGTACTCTTGTAGGCGGAGCACCCAACGACCGAGGCGACCAGACAAGTTTTTCAGTGACGATAGCCAGCACAAGGCGTGATGGTCTGTAATGACTGTGAAGTAGCGCCCGTTGAGATACGGTCGAAATTTTTGTACGGTGCAAACGACAGCAAGGCACTCCCGCTCAGTTATGGAGTAGTTCTGTTCAGCAGCCGTAAGAGCACGACTAGCATACGCAATAACTCTTTCCCGTGAAGTGGCATCCCGCTGTAGAAGAACTGCACCAATGCCATGGCCTCTCGCGTCGGTATGGAGACATGTAGGTGCGTTCTCGTCGAAATGGCACCGAACAGGGTCGGATGATAAAACATGTTTTAGGGCTTGAAAGGCACGCTCGCAGTCATCCTTTCAAGCGAAAGTTGATCCGGGTGTCAGCAGCTTATGCAGTGGCGACGCGATGGTAGCAAAATGGCTGATGAAGCGGCGGAAGTAGGACGCCAACACAGGAAACTTCGTAAGTGTTTCTCATTTTCTGGCCGAGGAAAGCGTATCACAGCAGCAAGCTTGTCAGGATCCGGGCAAACGCCATCTTTGCTGACAAAGTGGCCCTACACCTTGATGTTCTTGTTGGCGAAATGGCATTTCTTTGTGTTTAGCTGTAGTCCAGCATTAGAAATACACGTCAAAACTTCGTCTAAACAATCAAGGTGCTGACGAAAAGAAGTGGAGAAAATGACCATGTCATCTAAATAAGAAAGACATGTTTTCCGATTTAGGCTGCGTAGAACTGTGTCAATTATGCGTTCAAACGTGGCAGGAGCATTACATAAACCGAATGACATCAGATTGAATTCATACAGCTCGTCTAGTGTTGCAAATGCGGTTTTTTATTTGTCTGCTTCGTGCATAGGTATTTGCCAATAACCAGACCGTAAATCCAGGCTGGAGAAAAATTCAGCGCCTTGCAGACAGTCAAGTGCGTCGTCGACTCGTGGGATCGGGTACACGTCTTTTCACATGATCTTATTAAGTGCTCGATAATCGACGCAGAATCGCACCGAACCGTCCTTCTTTCGGACTAGCACTACAGGGGATGACCACGAGCTGGACGAAGGCCGGATAACATCTCGGTTGAGCATATCAGCAACGTTGTTCTCCATGATTTTCCGCTCGGCGGATGACACTCGATATGGGCGGCGGTGTGCAATTGTATTGCCTTCCGTTTCAATTCGAAGTACGGCGACGGAAATGCGACCCAAAAGCTTGGAATTTACATCAAATGAAGCACTGTGTTTTAGACGGATACCCAAAAGTTCTTGCTTTTGCGCTGACGTGAGATCGGGATTAATTGTGGCTGTTAAAGCAGCCGTTGTAGCATCGCCATCAGTACTCGTAGAGAAAGATGGTGCGTCTGCGTGAAGGGGCACCAGAGAAAGTTGTTCGGTGTCTGTGAAGCAAACCACACTGGTGCCCTGGGGCAGTGCAACAGGCAAAGAAGTAGGGTTAACTGCCGTAACTAATGCTCTGCCATCATGAAAGCGCACCAGGTTAGAAGCGATGGTAAGCCCACCAGAGATGTAGCGTCCACACGGTGCTAGGAAGGCATCACCAGTACTGATCTTATCTGATGTCAGGGTCAGAATATGTTCATTGCCTGGAGGAATAAAACAGTCATCAGCGGTGACGAAGCGCTGGCTATGAGCATCTTTATCGGACGAAAGCGCAATATCTGACATACGAATGATCCTCTGACGGCAAGATATCACGGCTGAAGCTGAGGAGAGAAAGTCCCACCCTAAAATGAGCGCATTAGTAAACGATGACAGAACGAGGAACTGTATATGGTGAAGGATGCTCTGAATAAAAACTCGTGCTGTGCAAACACCAGAAGGCTGAACGAAAACCGCATTAGCACAGCGAAGTGGAGGGCCATCATACGGTGTCTTCACTTTGCGCAAACGGGAACACGAGTCCACACTAATAACTGAGAGCGATGCACCTGTGTCCACCAAGGCTTCAGTCCATATACCCTCAACACACACTGAAAGTACATTTGAAGGGCGTTCCGGAGGAGTTCGATGCAGTCCGCCAAATGCAGGTTTCCCTCCTGAAGCTGAACTGTTTAGTTTTCCGGACGGTGATCAGACGCCGTGGTAGCCGGACGAAGTGGTGACAAGGAACGGCGCATAGGTGACGGGGAACGACGGCGTGAGGAGCGGAATGTACTGGCTGCGTCGAAGTGCTGTGGAGATGGTGAGCGGCGTTGGTACAGTTGATATGGGTGGCGATGTTGTGGAGCAGTGGAAAACTAATCCCTCTCGAAGTGACCATAGCCCCACCTTTCGTCTTGTTGACGTCGACGACAGAACCGTGAGATGTGGCCACGTATTCCGCAATAATAGAAAATCGGTCGAGTTGGAAGACAGGCATGGTAAGAAGGAGGCGGTGCCCTTGGGACAAGGGCATTCAGTGAAGGCTGCGTAGTCGACACATACAGCGGTGATTGCTGAGAAGGTGACGCTGTAACTACCTGAGCGTATGTCGGCTTTGGAGTGGTATGCGAGCTCGGGGCTTGTTCACACGTCATGGATGCCAGCTCCTCTCTGACGATGTTGCGGAGGCTGCCTGCAGAAGACGTTATGCGGAGCTCATAAGACGATGAGGTGCCCTGGATTTGCAGCTCCTCGCGGATCATGGACCGTATCAACGACCAGAGCTCATTGTCATCCGTTGGCCTGTGATCTCCTGTGTCAGGCTGTAAATGTATAAGTTGAAGGTGATCGAGTCGCTGACACGTACTGATGATATCCGCGACCATGGTGGGGTTCTTTGCCGCTAAAGCGTTAAATGCGGCGGCGCCTATGCCCTTGAGCAGGTGGTGAACGCGGTTGTGTTCCGCCATCGAGCTGTCGATGCCACGGCATAGGGCGAGGACATCCTCAATGTACGAGGTATAAAACTCGCCGGAGTGCTGAACACGTTCAGCAAGCTTCCGTTTGGCTATGTCTGCACGGACAGAAGGGTTGGCAAATATCTGACGGAGCTGCTGCTTAAAGGTAGGCCAGTCCGGAAAATCCAGGTGATGGTTGAGAAACCATGTATTAGCGACCCCCTTCAGATAGAACGGTACGCGGGACAGCTTCACTGAATTATGCCAATAGTTAAGCGCGCTCACATGGTCGTACTCATCCAACCAGTCTTCAACGTCTTCACCGCGAAGGCCGGCGAACATCGGGGGGTCTTTTTGAGGGGTGGTGACAGTCCATGAATGCATGCCCAGGGGTGTAGGCGGGGTGGATGGAGCCGTGTTGTTGTGCTCGTCTTGCGACATGACCGTGGGCTGACTGCGCAGACGGCGACCCGACCGGAGCTCCAGGGATGGTTGGTAGTCGAAGATAACGAAAAAGCGCTGCAGAGAGAGGACCAGGGGACCGGAAATCTCTCTCCACCACTTGTAAGGCAACGTTTTGGCTGCAAGACACTTCTTTTACTCGCCGAGCCTCTGCCCCACAACACATGTCAGGCTGATGATTAGTATGTACATATGATAAAATGACGCGCATGAATAATGCTCACAATATATATATATATATATATATATATATATATATATATATATATATATATATATATGAGCGATAGAAGTGTATACCTAAGGGATGGTTTTTCCGTGTTTTGACTCAATATTAATGAGATGTAACAGACAGCAGACAGTAATGCAAAGGAATATATAGGGGAAGTTATTAGAACCAATGGAATGTAAACAAGAAAAAAAAGTGGGTGAAAAATAACCAGCCGTAAGCAGGAATCGAACCTACGACGTTCGAACAACGCGTTCGATGCCTAACCACTGAGCTATCACAGCGGCCTTCCCTCCATTTACTTTTTTAAGTTTATATATATATATATATATATATATATATATATATATATATATATATATAAACACAAAATATAACTGCTTGATTTGTGGGGTTTGGTTTAACGTCCCAAAACCACCATATGATTATGAGAGACGCCGTAGTGGAGGGCTCCGGAAATTTTGACCACTTGGGGTTCTTTAACGTCCCAAAATATATATTTTTGGTTTATATATATATATATATATATATATATAGAACGAACGTTCGATCCTGCTCATGGGAAGTTATCCTTTCACCCAGTTTTCCTTCTTCTTATTTACTTTACATTGGTTCTAATAACTTCCCCTATACTTTCCTTGGCATTATTGTAGATCTCATTAATATTGTGTCAAAACACGGGAAAACGAGCCCTTAGATATACACTTCTTTCCCTTACTCATTAACGAGGGTCTTGCACTGGCAGACTTGGTGCCGTTAGGTTGTATACGAGGGACCCTTGCTTAGCTGCCAGCTCGTAATAAGTTCACGTGCTACGTCGCGCCATACAGGTTCATAAAGTGTACCTCACTCGCCGCCATGGTTACAGGTGGCGCTGACTGAATCTCCCACGTTTAAATTCCAGATAGACCCAATAAAGTGCCTGAGGATTAGCCGCCGTGATAGCTCAGTGATAGAGCATGGAATGCGTTATTCGGAGGTCGAAGGTTCGATTTTTGCTCAAGACAAGGTATTTTTCACTTGCTTTTTTTCTTATTTAATTTACAATGGTTCTAATAACATCCCCTATATATTCATTGGCATCATTGTCTTTTAGATCTGAGGTATACATTTCTTTCTTTTATATATATATATATATATAATATATATATATATATATATATGTATATATATAATGAAAATGGGCCTGACAGCAATGTTACGGAGTTGTCTCTCTCCAGCATTGTGATTAATCCGGAATCATTTCACATTTTCGCGACCCCGGTATAGCGAGGGAATGGAATTAGGTCTTTTTTTTATAGAGCACATTATCTTCCTTAATTCCTTAGGCCATGTTTCAAACATTAGTAAGTCAGACTATTGAGTTTAACAATAAAGCAGTTTTATAAAAAGGCCCGGTTGTATACAAGCACGGTTAATTTACAGGACTCACCTTCTATAATTGTCTTGTTATATAGACTCTGTTTCTGGAAATTCTTTCTTTATTATTCGCGTATTCACGGCTGTGTGCCATGGCATTCGTCTTGTGGAACTGTATGGTGGCGGCAAAGCTCCCTTACACCTTGTGATACTTTTCCACTGGATGGCGCCTCAGTCACCTGCTGTATCCCCATCCTTCGCTTTGTTTTAGATGCGGAAGCATCTTATACTCGCGCCTTGTAGTGCGCCGTCCGCGCCGTCCGCGCCGTCCACGTCGTCCGCACCGCTTCTCAAACATTCGACAGCTGACGCGCGCGCATGCGCCGTCGCGCCGTCGCCCACCATCTGTGCCGCGCGCGCTTCTCCTTCGAGAACATTCGACAGCTGACAGCGCATGCGCCGTCGCGCCATCGCCATCTGTGCCGCGCGCGCGCTTCTCCTTCGAGAACATTCGACAGCTGACAGCGCATGCGCCGTCGCGCTGTATATATACTCAAGGTCGGCGCTCGCTCGCTCAGTTGCCGCTCGTCCGTTGGTTTGTACGGCGCGTCGACGTCCGAAGTCGCCGTGAAATGAATGCCAACGAATCCACAAACACAATGATCGACGTCCCTTCGACCAGCGCCGCCCTTTCGCATACATGTGTCCGTGTTTACTCATTTAACACCCCCTCCTACAACCACGTTAGCCAATTTAGCCATCGACCCAAGTAAGTCGCAATTTAACACCCCATTTCACAACCACGTTAACCAATTTAGCCATCGACCCAAGTAAGTCGCACTTTAACACCCCGTTAACCAATTATATGCTCCGCATCCTCCTCAGTGTTCCCCCGAGGGAAGCTGCGGGCAATTTTTTGCTTCTGCTGCCATCGGAGATTCGGACGCATATTCGAAAAAGTGCTTCTCTACGTTCTGATGCGTATTGACACCGGTACGATGCTTGTGTTTACTACAAGCATTCGTGCTTGCGCGCAGCCTCGCCACATATACCCCGCCCCCCTTTCTTTTTCTTCATATATTGTCCCCCCTGCATAATCACATGGTTGCCTTTGCTTGAAACTCTATCGCAAAAGTCTGTACTACGTAAGCGCAGCACACATTCGTAGACGATGAACTCTGTGCTGTCACATGCTGTTTGAACTTAGTGTGCGATGAACTGTTCTACTTGATGCACCGCACAGACAGATAGAATGGACTTTAGAAACCATTGGTTCGGGTAGCCAGCCAAAGCAGGCAATCCCACGTAATCAAGGTTGCGCATCCCTGAATCCCTGCGTGACCACTCGCTAAACTCTCATTTTAACATTGACAAATTTAGGCTTAAAAAATATTAAAACATCATTCGTTTTAACGCGCACTCTTATAAAAAAGGCCTTCTTTTTCAGTATCTAAACACTAACCATTTACTTATCGCAAAAAGCACTAATCTCCTATTACGTAAAAACAGTAAAATTCTGAATAGTGCAACTTGCTAATTCGCAAAGTAATGCGTGAATTGTGCCGACTCGAATGAATACATTACTGAATTTTAGTTAACAGGTATTTATATATGTATGCACAACGCCGCGTCAAGATAATTCAATTACAGAAGTATCTATAGGATAATAAGCATTGTGCAATTGTCCAAGAAGATGAGTTAGCAGCCACTAATTACTTCATGCGAATACCTAGGCACGTACGCATCACAGCAACATACATAGAAGCATGAACGAATCACAACAAAAGACACACGAAAACGCACACAAAGCATATCAAGACTTAGCTTGTATCGTATACTGCGGCCGTCGGTTCAAGGCCATTTGTGCTCTTACTTTGAAATAGCACACCGTGTACGGTTTATCAATTTAGAAAAATAATCGAAGTTTTGTACACACTATGGTCAGCCCTTCTATATATGTGTGTAATGATTCAGCACGAAATTTTCATTTCAAAGTAATCGACAAAATTAAGATAGGTGAAAATTTGTCATAAGGAGGTGATCATAACTTCAAGATATACGGTGGTCTTTACGAGAAATCTGGCAACGTGTCAGACTTATTATAGTCAGCTGGTTCAAAATACAAAGGAATCATTCCTGGTTAGTAACGGCAAAAGTATCAAAATTCACCAGCTGCTGGTTGTTGTAAACTGCGAAAACATTAAACAAAGAAAGGCGAAGCACAGGCGCTGAAAAGCATTGAAACACGTGCCCTCATACTGATAATCATCATAAACAACGTATACTTCTGGTCCTTCTTTTTGCTCATCTGCTTCTTTTTCGCACAGTTGATTTCTCTTTAAAAAGGCGAATATTCTAAGCTGGTCACAACGACTGTCTAGCAATCACTGCATTGTTTTCATTAGCAAATAGCTTTGATTGATTGATATGTAAGGTTTAACGTCCCAAAACCACCATATGATTATGAGAGACGCCGTAGTGGAGGGCTCCGGAAATTTCGACCACCTGGGGTTCTTTAACGTGCACCCAAATCTGAGCACATGGGCCTACAACAATTCCGCCTCCATCAGAAATGCAGCCGCCGCAGCCGTGATTCGAACCCGCGACCTGCGGGTCAGCAGCCGAGTACCTTAGCCACTAGACTACCGCGGCGGGGCAGCCAATAGCTTAGGTTTTGATGTTAAGACCATTATTCGGTGACACAAGTGCACAGTTACAGATTTTTGTGGAACAGGGTTGAAGGAATGTGAAAGAAGTAGAAGAAGAACAACAACGCCCGTGAAAAACGTGTCTTCTAATCGCCTCCGCCATAGTCACGAATTCAGAGGCCCGTCTTCCTCTGCTTTCATGAAACATGACCCCCTCCAGAATTTTCAAGAGAAGTGTTGCAATGCAAGGGCTATGACCAGTTCCGGCCACTGTCGTGTAGACCTCATGTCCTTCAGCATCGACTCTCCCGACTCCCGGGAGAACTACGTGGACTCGGAGAGGCTGGAGCTGCACTATTACCTCCGAAGCGTGCCCTGTCTTGTGGACAAAGCAGCTGCCGGAAATGGCAAGACAAAGAAGCAGCGCGAGGACTGTGATCCGGTGCGGCTGATATGGTACCCGTCCATCGGCAGTCTTCTTGATGTGCTTCAGCATCGACTCTTCCGACTCCAGTGACCACTACATGGACTCGGAGAGGCTGGAGCTGTGCTATTTCTGCCGAAGCTCGCCCTTATTTCGCGGGGCGATGCAGCTGCCGTCATTGGCAAGGCAAGAGTGCAGTACCTGGACCCCGGCTGGTCATGGCCACTGTCGCACCGGGCCATCGACATCATCTCAATGTGCTTCAGCATCGTCTCTTCCGACTCCCGTGACAACGAAATAATGTCAGATAGGCGGTATCTGCGCCGTTTCTGCGGCAGTCGACCTGTCCTTTTTGGGATTCGAAAATGTTTTTTTCGAACAATCCTTGCACATTTCCGGAGAACTTCAATGCGTCGCAGGTACCCATTGCCCTCGGTTCCATGCGCATTGGTTGGGTGAAGAGAAGACGTGCCCAGCCTCCACCTGAAGGGCTCTGCGAAGACCAAGGATTCTCAGGATGGAGATTTCGAGAGTGTGGCGGTGTTATCTTGCACTCGAACAAGCTGACGAAGACTGTAACAACAAATCGCAGTATTGCGTCGTCTATTCCTAGAGAGGAGCCAGTTTGAGGAAGGGAAAAGTTTCTCTCGCACAGCAGTGTCTTCGTCTATTTGTCATCGGCACTTATCCAAAATATGTTAACATCTTATTGTCATTGTTTTATATGGTTATAAATAATTAAATACGTTCGAAAAAAATGATGTTCGCACATCGTTGCTGTCTGCTCGTCCAATATGGGCTTCGCTTGTATTACTGGAGTGAAGAAAAAGGGTTGCGTGCACTTTTATTGACATAAGGCGAAGGCAACAACGGCACGAGGAGATGAGAATGTTCTGATCTCCCACCAAAAATACTGTGTTATAAGAGCAGTGAATTTGCAGAAAATAGCTTTTTGCGATTCAGCGTTTATACCCATGAAATAAAATGTCTGAATAAATTGATTGATATATTGGGTTTAACGTCCCAAAACTACCATGCGATTATGAAAGACGCCGTACTGGAGGGGTTCGGAAATTTAGACCACCTGTAGTTCTTTAACGTGCACCCAAATCTGAGCACACGGGCCTACAACATTTCCGCTTCCATCGGAAATGCAGCCACCGCAGTCGGGATTCGAACCCGCTTCCTGCGGGTCAGTAGCCGAGTACCTTAGCCACTAGAACACCGCAGTGGGTCTATGTCTGATTAAAGGCAGTGGGGAAGCTACAATGGGCCTGTAGATGCAATGGTGGCCTCATAGTTAGCTATGTTGGTCCACCGAGTGCACCTTTAGTTGTCCATCGTGTGGTCGTTTCACATGAATAATAAGCACTTTTTGATCTATTGTCAGACATCCCCCTAGAGAAGCGGTAAAACATTCCATAAAAAATGTTTGTCCCGACCATATTCAATACCATGATCCGAAGCTGAGCTTGGAATCTGCTACCGATGTGCGCAGAATACAAATATTGGATGTGTCCGTGAATTATCATCCACCGTATGCAGCCACACAGTCTTACCTTTTTCATTTTACTGTCCTGCCCTCTACCGTTTTGGCTGTGTTTATTTTATGTAGTTATTGGCGAAAGCCTCCAATAAAGGTGGCTTTTGTGTATTGTCACCAACAAATATAGAACACCTCTTGGTAAAGACTATTTAAATAGACTATTTATTCAGGGCGAACTTGTGCCCATGAAAATAAGAAAACAACCTTACACACAAAATATTCCTCACTATCCAAACGAACGTCTTTGACTTTTCTTCTATCACGCAGCCGCGCACTAGTGACAACATGAACCGTTAGTCTTCCTGTTTTAACGCCTGGTGAGGAGGCACGCGCGGTCCGCTGGTACATTGCACGCTTTGCTTTTTTGTTCAGCGGCATTTACAGACGCAGGAAGCTGGATGTGTCGTTCGAAGTGGATGAGCAACTTGTTGCACCATTCAGGAACCTCTATGCCTTTCACGTCAATGTTGCCGTGCACAACATTGCCCGGTTTTACTACGCGGTCACCGACAAGAGCAGAAGCAGAACGAAAATAGCGGGAGCCACAGCAGAACAACAGCCAATGAACAATATTCTGCCATGGCGTTTGAGATGGCAGGTGTGCTTGTTTAACTTGGGCCGCTCTAGATGGCAAGAAATGTCCAGTTCAGCTAGAGTTACTGTATATGCTACCTTTAGGTAGCAGAGTTTCGCATAGGTCCGCCGTCCTCCTAGAGTTACTGCATATCTTACGTTTAGGTAGCAAAGTTTCCGCTGAGACGCTCATGTCGTGCAGGAAAGCCACTTTTCTGTCAGCAGCACTCGCGTTCACACGGCCGAGTTCTCCTGCAGCATCTCGGCTTCCATACAAGAAACACCACACGAGCCCAGAGTGCGTCCGCTCGCTCTGTTGCCATGCTGCGTTGATTCGACGACCATTAAAAAAGAACAAACGTGAGCTCGTGAGCTGGGAACGCGTAGCAAGGCATCGCCTGAGAGAGGAGAGCGAGCCGAGACTTGAGGGGCGACGTCGGACGCATCCGAGCGAACTCCTGCACAAAACCGAGTTTCCTCCTACATGTAGCGACCGCGAATTCACTTGTAAATTTGATATAATAAAGTTAGATTTTTTTAAATCTAACCTTGCCTCAACCTACCATTTCAGACATCGCTGACACTTTCCGAATGTAGGAGTCGACGCAGCTCAGCAGCACGCTGCCTTTTCTCACTCGTTCATAATATGTCACCAGCTCAATGACTTTCACTTCGAAGGAAAAACTTGTAAATCTCAAATCAATAATGGTCTCAGATATTACTAGTGCTATGGCTTGTTCGATGGAAGTCACCATAGGGAGATATTTTCTTTAGAAATTGCAAACCAAAAGCAGTGACACAATTTGTTTAGAATCGTGTACCCATTTGGCGACAACTTAAGTTCCGCAAATCACTCGTTTTAAGCAGGTGGCTTAATAAAACAATTGCTAAAGCTGTCCTTGCGTGTTTCAGAAATAGCACAAGCAAACGATAATTTTAAGCTTATCTATACGTAGTAGTGGCATTACTGTGATCGCGGCAACCACGTAGCGCTGAGTCACGGCGCTGCACAGACACCTTCAACACTGACGTCCACTAAAAACGGACAACACAAAGCACAATCACAACACCAACGAAGTAGTATTCAGCGGGATCTCCTCGCTGGACTGCTCGGGCAGTGGTGGGGGTGGCTTCAGTGGCGCGGTGGTCGCCAGAACCCGCGTGGCCGTGAAGTTGGCTTTCCCTCAATGGACGCTTTTTGCGCACGTGAACGCGCTGGGAGAATGGGAACATGAGCGGCGAATTCTATTAGTGGTGCAACTCTGCTACCTAAAAGTAGCGAAAAGTCCAAGTTTAACCAGGCAAAAATTAAACTTTTGAACCACTTGCGCCATTCCCCATAGTAACATCCTGCGGTTATTCTTTTATGCCTGGTACAACATCAGCAACACAACTGCTATTAGTAATGACTTACTTAGTGGAAGCAAGTTAATCGCAAAATATTATTACTTTCTTCAATAATACGACAGGCTTGTACCGATGGATTCAAGAGACCTGCTGTTTTAATTTTTTTATCGGTGGGACGGGAGCATGAGAGTCTATCACAACCAGGGAATAAATTTCAACTTCGCCCACTGCCATCACTGTATCACCCAGAGAAACATGACGTGGAGGTCCCATTCAATGGCATTAGCTCATTTCAGTGAGTTCAAGAAGCTGTCGCGCATTTGCCGAAGGGGTGAGTCCCATCATTTGCCTCATTTTCGATGCACAAACTTACTTCCGGGAATTTCACCAGAGATTTCCACATGACTGTTCAGAGAAACGTAATATTTTAGTAGTTATGACGAAATCTTAATTACTTCTACATGTAATACTAGCAATGCTTAGCTAAAGTGCGTTTACGTTCGTAACAGGTACCACCTGTCCTAAATCTTTTGCGCAAATCAGTGGCACGTATGCACTTCAGGCGCGAAGCTCGTATTTATTTTTAGGATGTAACCGGCTATAAGAGAAAAAAATTTCAGGATAAAGATGCGGTTACTAACCAAATTGAAAGTGAGAACAGAAAAACAAGGCAAGGTATTTGATCAACGAACAAGCTTGTATAGTCTTTTGTTTTCAGCAATTTTTCATCTCTTGGTATGTACTACCTCCTGAAAAACTTTCTAGGAGAAGGTACAGATATATAACTTCTTGAATCACAACGCTCACCACTTTCATACAAAATTTTACCACTTTTGGTATCTGAATTTTATTCGAGAAGACTGCAATATTTAATGCGGACGGGTATATGTGGACAAGAATTGTTGCGAACAAGTGTCAACAGCCGCATCAATATACGATCGACGTCACTACTATTTTTGTTATTCAAACATCTACTTGTGGTTAAGATATCAGTCGATGCCACAGGATGAAAGATCGGAGCCTTCACACTGCTAAATAAAGGGCCATATCGAATGATGCTTTGTCAGTTGAAAAATATTGTTTAAAGCGCCACACTGATCACAAAGGTGTTACTTACCAACAGCAGTATTAAGATTCAGACTTAAGATCTTCCTTTGTATTCGGTCTGGATTCAAGAGAGCGTTCAATATGCTCTCGAAAGCTCGCGCCATCCCAGGTTACATCTAAAGAGCTTGCTATCGTCCCAACGTTTGTTTAGATGCGAACTCTTCCGGTGACATCTTGGCACAACCTTTTCTTTATTCCCCAAACTTCGTGAAAACCAAACAAAAGGGAGAATTTTCAATCAATACATGTTTGCTATCATTCTAACAGGTATACAGTGATCTTTCCCACACATAAGAACACGCACGCACGCACGCACGCACGCACACACACACACACACACACACACACACACGAACAGCAACGCATTTTTAATAAACACACAGACATACAGACACACACGCGCTAACCCCAAAGGCTGAGCATCGGGAAATACACCACTGATGCACGTCCACCTGCTCCTTACTGAGAACTTAATCGGTTTATTTCTTGAGCTTCCAAAGCACACTCCTTAGGTTTTACCTTTGTCGTTTTTTTCATTGAAAAAATTGGCTTTTTTATTACCTTTGGGCGATTTCCCTCTTTATTTATG
Organism: Rhipicephalus annulatus; assembly: GCA_013436015.1. Classification (NCBI taxonomy): domain Eukaryota; kingdom Metazoa; phylum Arthropoda; class Arachnida; order Ixodida; family Ixodidae; genus Rhipicephalus; species Rhipicephalus annulatus. Next base: position 336,968 of record WOVY01002278.1, on the reverse strand, counting down.
TTAGATTGGCTTGTGCCCGTTGTACCCTTTGGTGATGGAGGCCACCTTAATTTACTTTTAGTTATTTTCATTAGTAGCAGGCCAAATAACAGGCGCACGCAGACAGACACACACACATTCACGCATGCATGCAACCACCAGTTGTTTGAAGGAATGTGTTCAAATTTCTAGCCAGGGAATGACGAAATGTGTTCCATGCCTTAACAATAACTTTTTCTGCAGTGACTGTCATTTGAGGCTGGTCACGGCAAGTTATCTTTTCACCCACTTTTCTTTCTTCTCATTTACATTACAGTTGGCCTAATAACTTCCCTTATATCTTCCTTGGCATTATTGTCTGTTAGATCTCATTAATATTGTGTAAAAACACGAAAAACGAGCCCTTAAGTATACACTTGTTTCTCTTATATATATATTTATATATATGTGTATATATAATGTAGTGAGGAGTTCGGAGGGCACTGACTCGTGGGACCATCTCTGAGTGCGAAGCGCGAGCGTGTGCACGAGCTGTACCCGCTAGGCTGCTCGAACATTTGTGTCTGTACCGGCTGCCTGCCTACTACTTGGCGTTGCTAATAAACTCCCTTGCAAAGTGGTGGAACTGTGCTGTGTACGCAAACCTGGAACTTCGAAGCCAGAAGCTGCCCACTGCATCAGCAATGCCTGATCAGACTACCGAGCAAGGCACCACCCTTCAAAGCACGGCCCAATCTCAACTGGTCACCGTACTTACCACCCTGCGCCAACGGGATCCCCCCTTTTTCAGCGGCACCGAGGACCAAGATGTGGAAGACTGGTTGCAGCTGTTTGAAAAGCTGAGCGCCGCCAACAAGTCGGACGACCCCTCGAAATCGGAGTATGTCCCATTTTATCTCAAAGACGTCACCAGCCTGTGGCTCACAAACCACCGTACTGAATTCACTACTTGGGCCGCTTTCAAGACCACCCTTGCAGCTGTGTTCGATCGCCCCGCAGTGCGCAACCTGCTTGCTGAACAGCGTTTAAGCGGACGAGCACAAACGCAGGGCGAAAACTTCACTTTCCATATTGAAGATGTTATCGGTTTATGCCGGCGCTTTAACCCTGAGATGACCGAACAAGACAAGATCAGGCATATCTTGAAAGGAATAGACGATGATGCCTTTTAAATGGTGCTGGCAAATGGCCCAAGTACCGTAACCGAACTGGTGACCTTGTGCCAGAGCTTGGAAGATATTCGCAAACAACGAGCGTCAGTTGGGAGGTTGACGACAGCAGACGACTCTCTCGCTGCCCTGGCCGTCGGTGGTGACAGCACCCTGCTGGAGCAGATAAAAGAATATGTACGCGAAGAGGTCGCACGGCAGCTTTCGTGTATCTCGTACCTGCCGACTACCGAAGCACCAAGAAACCGCCTAACGCCGAAAATCAGACAGGCTATTCAGGAGCAGGTCTCCGAGGCGTTGCCATTACCTACGTCTGCCTCTCCATCAATACCTGTTCCCGCGCCACTGACATATGCGGCCGTCGCGGCAATGCCTGCGCCTCGTCTGCCATTGTATACGCCACAACCTGTGTGACCTTCTCCGCGCCGTTTCCAGCTACACAGCAGCACGCTAGAAATCCTTGGTGCACTGCTGACAACCGGCCCATATGTTACTTTTGCGGAATTCCAGGTCACGTTGCACGTCTATGTCGTCGGCGCTTCGCAGTTAACGCACCAAGATACCCTGACTACTCGTTTCGGCCTCCTTACCACGCACCTCACGTGCCACTTACTTACTTACCGCTCGCCTTCCCCTTCAACAAGTCGTCGTTCTGTATCGCCTATGTGTCGACGACCCACCTCCATTGAGACGGAAAAGTGACTGCCGCAGCTCCGGAGACACGAGCTGCGTCCTCGTCTAATCGTTTAAGTTCTCGCCTGTCCCCCGCCAATCGTATCGATGTAATCGTCGAAGGTGTACGAACACTTGCACTCATCGATACCGGTGCCGCGATATATGTGATAAGTCAAAGACTCTGCCGCTCTCTTCGTAAAGTGACGATGCTTTCTCCCATGGTTTCTCTTAGCACTGCGAGCGCCCAACAAATTGAGCCCGTCGCGGCATGTACAACAAAAGTGGTAATTCAAGACGTGTTGTACACCATTGAATTTCACGTGTTGGTTTCATGTTCCCGCGATGTCAACCTAGGATGGGCTTTCTTATCTTGCCATCACGCCGTCGTAGACGGCGCTCGGGCCGAAGTGGAGCTGTTCCCGTTTTGTGATGCATCTTCTGTTGGTGCGGCCGTATCTCGTGTGGCTAAACTTGTCGACGCGACAGACATTGACCTTCCTCCTTTCAGCGCCCAGTTTGTACCTGCCTACTGTGCTTCACTTTCTGACGCTACCGTCCTATTCACACCATCTGACATCTTCGGTAGCCGCCACCACACATCGCTGCCTTTCGCTGTTTTTGCGCTTTGTCAAGACACCACCGTAATATTTATTTGCAATCACAACTCATGCCCCCTCAGTTTGCGCAGCAAACAGACACTCGGCCACATTCAGCCTATCGGTGCAGGTACTATCGTGCTTGCCAATTTCTTAGACACCAAGCCGAATATGGAGCTGAGCGCGTTGGTTCCTCACCTTGCCTCAAACAGCGTGTCTTCCGATGCATTCCATCGTTCAATTGACAGCTATCTCACGCCGGCTCAACGAGAGCACCTTTTTACCCTGTTAGACAAATTCATGCTTTCGTTTGATATTCCCTAAGCGGTGCTAGGAAGAACGAACACCGTTGTGCACACAATCGACACAAGGAAGAGTACTCCTTTTCGCCAGAGCCCCTATTGTGTGTCGCCGGTGGAGCACCGTGTAATTGCAGAACAAATAGACGACATGCTACAGCGTGGAGTCATCAAGCCTTCTTGTAAACCTTGGTCTTCCCCAGTTGTACTCGTCAAAAAAAGGGTGGTACGATCCGGTTCTGCGTAGACTACAGGTGCCTAAACAACATTACGAGGGAAGATTTTTACCCTCTTCCCGGCATAGACGACGCTCTCGATTGTCTCCCAGGTGCAAAATTCTTTTCCTCACTTGGCCTTCGCCCAGGTTATTGATAAGTTCTGATGCCTGAGCCTGATTGTCCGAAAACGGCGTTCGTCACACCGGATGGCCCCTATGAATTTACCGTAATGTCATTCGGACTCTGAAATGCGCCCGCCACATTCGAGCGAATGATGGACAGCATTTTACGCGGTCTCAAATGGAACATATATTTGTGCTATCTTGACGACGTTGTTGTTTTTTCACCCGATTTCACTTCGCATCTCACTCGTCTGCGTAAGATTCTACAACGCCTTACAAACGCCAGGCTTCAGGTTAACCTGAAGAAATGTCACTTTGGGGCTAAACAACTCACCATACTTGGTATCGTGAGTTTTTAGCCCCGAGACTCACCATACTTGGTATGGTGAGTTCCAGCCAGGACAAGCTTCGTACTGTTGCCGAATTTCCTAAGCTGACTACAGTTAAGGAACTACAGAGCTTTGTGGGCCTGTGCTCTTATTTTCGTCGGTTTGTCCGGAACTTTGCTTCCATCATCGCTCCGCTCACCAAGCTCTTTGCTGGTCCTGCATATCTTTTGAATTGGACAGCAGCCTGTGACAAATCCTTCGCAACACTGCGCCAACTCCTTACCTCTCCACCTGTACTGCGCCATTACGTCCCTACTGCACCGACCAAAGTACACACGGGTGCAAGTGGCGTCCGCCTTGGTGCCGTACTCGCGCCACGCAAACCTGGTTTTACGGAGTATGTGGTCATCTATATATAAGCCAGCCGCGCCCTCACTAAAGCAGAAGCCAACTATTCTGTTACGTAAAAAGAGTGACTCGCGATTGTGTGGGCGTTAAACAAGTTTCGCCCCCATTTGTACAGCCAAACTTTTGATGTGGTAACTAACCATCACGCACTCTGCTGATTGGCTTCACTGAAAGATCCTTCTGGTCGTCTCGGACGTTGCGCACTACGCCTCCAGAAAATCGACATATGCATCGTCTACTGATCGGGGCGAAAGCACTCTTATGCAGCTGCGCTTTCATGATCACCCGTGAAAACTGATGATACAGAAGTATCAGCCCTTGACCTTCCCCTCTCGGCCGTCAGCGTCACAGGCATGCCATCTGAAGAGCGGAAGGACCCTTGGATTGTCTCGCTCTTGAATATGCTCTCTAATACATCAACTTCCATTAACCCGCGTGCTCTTAGCCGCCAAGCAACGCCTTTCGCCATACGGGATGGCCTGCTATGCCGTTGCAACTACCAAGTGGCGGGTCGTAAACGGCTGCTAGTCATACCCAGCCATATGCAGTCGATATCTGCGAATATTTTCATGCTGAACCACAACATGCACCCGCCGGTGCGCTAAAGACGTATGAGCGGATCCGCCAACATTACTATTGGCAGGGTATGTACACGCTTGTACGCAAACACATTCGCTCATGTTCCTTGTGTCAGCAGCGCAAGACATTTCCTCATTCACCCGGCCAACTGGAGCCTTCACCATGTCCTGCACGCCCATTTTACCGTGTTGGGATTGGCCTATACGGCCCGCTACAGTGTTCTGTTGGTGGTGATTGATGAGTGATTGTGGCTGCCGACCTTCTGACAAGGTACGCTGAAGCGTGAGCGCTACCTTCGGCTGGTGCTTGTGACGTTGCAACCTTCATCTTGCATCGGTTCGTTCCTCGTCATGGGCACCACGGGAGCTCCTTAGTGGCAGAGGTCACGTATTTTAGTCCGAAGTTCTGCAGCAGCTTTTACATTCATGCCGTACGGTGCACCGCACATCAACAGCTTACCACCCTCAGACGAATGGCCTAACGGAATATTTCAATAGAACCCTGGGAGACATGCTCGCTATGTATATTGATTCCAACCACTCCAATTGGGACGTCGTTCTGCCTATGGTGACATACGCTTACAATACGGCAATTGAATCAACAACAGGCTATCCTCCATTTTTTTCTTTTATATGGTCGCGACCCATGCAGCTTACTCGACACGATTCTGCCATACAATCCTGATGCCTCCGAGTTCAGCCCCGTTTCGGAAAGGGCCGAATATGCCGAAGAGTATTGTTAGCTTGCACGGTCCTTCGCAGCCAATAATCAAGCCCTCCAAAAAGATCGCTATGACCATGATCTTGTTCAGGACACTTTCCCCGTCGGTTCTCTCGTGTGGCTCCGACTGCCTTTCCACTCACCTTGACTCACTCCCACGTTTTCAACGAAGTATACTGGCCATTACCGCGTAATACAGCGCTTTTCTTCTGTCACCTATGAAATTGAACCCCTCAAGCCATCCACGGACAAGCGCCGCCTTGGTCGTGAGACGGTTCACGTCAGTCGCCTCAAGCCCTGCTACGACCCTCCTGTTCTCTCGTCCCCTTGAGTCGCCAGGATGGCTCATCTTCATCGCCGGGGTATTGTAGTGGGGAACTCGCAAGGCAATGACCAGTAGGACCATCTCTGAGTGCGAAGCGCGAGCGTGTGCACGAAATGTAGACGCTGGACTGCCCATGTATTTGTGTCCGTACCAACTGTCTTCCTATGACCTTGCGTCGCTATTGAACTCCCTTGCAATATATATATATATATATATATATATATATATATATATATATATATATAAATAGATAGATAGATAGATAGATAGATAGATAGATAGATAGATAGATAGATAGATAGGCATGGTGGTTGAGTGGCCGTAGCGCTGCAAGTAGTGAAGTAGATCCTCTGTGAGCGGTCACAACGTGGTTTATTTTGACGTTTCGGTCTAGAGTCTGGCCTTCATCAGGATTGAGGGTGCAGTTTGTTGGTGCTCAGCTTTATACAATCTTGAATCATAGGGTGAGAGATAGAATTAGGAAAAAAACGAGAAAAAAGAAGAAAAAAGAAAAGAAAGAAAAAAGAAGAAAGAGGAAAAAAAAGAAAAAACGAGAATATAAGATGGACACCCCCGGGCGCCCCCTTTCACTCTTCCTTCCCCTTCCCTTCCTTCTCTCTCCCCTTACTCTTTTCCACCTTTAGGATGTCTGTGGTCAGTGTATCCTTCCTTTTACTAACGCATTGTTCCCGACCAGACGGTGCCTCCTAGCTCTGGCGGTTCGGTGTGGAGAAAAAAGAGCTTTTTTAATAAGTTTAAGCCTTCAACGACTCAGCGCCAAGTCGACATCTCGTCATAGAAATAGGGGCGCTGCGTATTGCCGCAGAAGCTGGCAAGCGGGTGTATTGGCAATTCTTGCCCGCTTTAGGCGGTTGCTTTAATTTAATTACCGACGGTTAGGACCGGCAAACCAGTCTTCGTCAGGGTTTGAGAACAAGTTCGACGCTATGCCAACATGCTGCATCGACATGGTGGTGCATTCTGCGGTCCCATTTATTTATAATGTCGCCCATATACATGTGACCCGTGCCGCACTCAGAATGAGGCCATGCCTCTCGCAGCCTTCTCGCTTTCTCTCTACTCTTTTTCGCTTGGTCCATCGAATGAGACGAAGAGAACTGATCGACACAGCATATGTAATCCATGTAAAACACCACTAATTTGTCACTCTTTCCCGTTTCCTTGTTTTCTTCTTGCACCACCATGTCGACACGGCATGTTCGCAAACCCTGACGAAGACCGGTTCGCCAGTCGAAACCGTTGGAAATAAAATTAAGGCAACCGCTAAGTTTTGTCTCTTCTCTTCTGAAGTACGTTCATAGTTTTCTGTAAACCTTTTTTTTCTATCTTATCAAGCCCTTTCCCGGGTGTAGGGCAAAGTGACCATGAAATCACAAAGAAGTCGCGCACTGACTTACGGATAGACAGACACTGTAAGAGCTGGTAAAAACCATATCGGAAAAACGAAAAAGTATATATATATATATATATATATATATATATATATTGCCAAGGAAGAGCATCGAATGCGTTATTCGAAGCTCGTAGGTTCGATTTAACTGCTGGTTATTTTTTCACCCACTTTTCTTTCTTCTTATTTACATTCCGTTGGCTCTAATAATTTCCCCTCTACCTTCCTTGGCATTACTCTCTGTTAGATCCATTATTATTGTGTCAAAACACAGAAAAACGGGCCCTTTAGTATACACTTCTTTTCCTATATATATATATATATATATATATATATATATATATATATATATATATATATATATATATATATGTATTTGTATATAGTTTTATATATGGCTTTCACTGGTTCCTACAGTGTCTGTCTATCCGTAAGTCAGTGCGCGACTTCTTTGTCATTTTAAATTTGTAGTCTTTTTGCCATTCTAAATTATGAAAAGCAAGATCTCGTTTAGTTTTTGTGTGTCAAACTGAACAATATTACTGCGAAAGCGTTTAACAAAAACACATTTTGCAAAGCAAGACGACACACAGGCGCTGAAACAGCTATAAAACACGCGCCATCCTTCTGATAGGCATCACCATAAACGCCCATATTTCGTCGTTCTCTTTGCTCATCTTGTTTTTTTCCCACACTTTTGTTTTCTCTTTAAAATACGAATGTTCTAAGCTGGTTAAAATGAATGTTTAAAACTCACTTTATTGTTTTCATTAGCCAATACTTTAGTTTCGGACGGTAAGAGCGTTATTCAGTAGTCAAATGTAGAATTACTGATTTTGAGGAACAAGCATGAAGAATTGTGCCTGAAGTCAAAGAAGAACAACAACGCCCGTGGAAGACGTGTCTTCTGATCGTCTCCGCCAAGGTCGCGTATTCAGAGGCCCGTTCACCTACCACCTTCATGAAAGACGTCACCTTCCGGTGTTGGCAAGACAAGGATGCAGCACAAGGAATACGACCAGTTGCGGCCCGTGTCGTACCCAGCGCTGTGTGTAGCCCTCATGTCCTTCAGCACCTACCCTCCCAACTGCCTGGAGAACTACATGAACTCGGAGAGGCTGAAGCTGCGCCATTTCATCCGAAGCGTTCTCTGTCTTGTGGACAAAGCAGCTGCCGAAATTTTCAAGGCAAGGAAGACGTGCCAGTACGATGACCCGTTATCGCTACTGTCGCACTCAGCCATCGACGTCATTTTGATGTGCTTCAGCATCGACTCTTCCGACTCCCGTGACATCTACATGGCGTCGGATAAGCGGCAGGTGCGCCGTTTCTTTGGGAGCGCACCTGTTTATGTAAAGATTTGGAAATGTTTTTCGAGACGATCCGCCCAAGCTCCCAGATAAGGCCAAGCCATCGCAGGTACCCACTGCTCCTGGGGCCATGCGCAACGGGAGGGTGAAGACAAGATATGCCAAGGCTGCACCCGGAATGCTCTGCCAAGACCAAAGATGGTTAGGATGGAGATTTGGAAACTGTTACGCTGGTGATCTTTCGCTCGAACAAGCTCACGAGGACAATAACGCAAATGGCAATTTTCCGACATCTGTTCCCGGAGAGAAGCCAATTTGAAGAAGTGAAGTTTCTCTCGCGATGTAGCATCTTCTTCCATTTGTCGTCTGCGCTTATTCAAAGTATGTTAATATTATATAGTCATAACTTCACGTGGATGTAAATAAATAATCACGTCTAAAACAAATTTGGTGCTAGCACTTTTTTGCCGTCCTCTCGTTCAATATGGGCTTCGTTCGTATTACTATAGCGCAAAAAAAGTGTTGGTGGGCGATTTCATCGGCTCAAGGCAAAGACAGAACGCAAAAAGGAGAAGGGAAAGTTGTGTACTCTCACGAAATAGTGCTTTGTTACAGGAACAGTGAATCTGGAAAAAATAGCTTTTTTAGATTCGGCGTTCGTCACCCATGAAATCAAATGTCTGTACAAAGACAGCCAGAAGGATACAATGCGCTTGTAAAACTGGAGTGTTAGCTTGGGCTAGTTGGTGCGTAGTGATATTTGGAAATTTTTTCAGCGCAAAAACATACGAACATAGGAACCCTCTTCTCTATTTCGTAAGTTCGCGCGCTGAAAAAACTTGCAAACATGATCCTTCTGTTGCAGTTCTGACAGAAACGTAGCTAAACAAATCAATATATGACAGCGAGTTTGTTCCCTCTGGTTAAAGAGCATTTAGAAAAGATCGAGACAGCAGAGGTGGAGGTGTCTGCATTCTTTTCAAGTCGCCGCTAAATATGTTCAGAAGGTTAAATATACATAACATTGAATGTATTTTTGTACCACTTACGCCATTGGTAACAGATACCCTTTAGGAGCTATATACAGACCTTTAAATGCTCCACTTTTCATGTTTGTGGAGCTCTAGAACTACTTGCACGAAAATATCAAGACCAAATGATAGGATGGTTCTTTTAGGGGCCTTTAATTTACCAAATATACACTGGCCAACTTTAACACTCTTAAAGTACGATCTAGTCAGAGAAGCATTGTAAACATTGCGTTTACATACGATCGCCTTAAAGTTGTACAGGATTACACCAGAATTCAGAGATCTTCCAAATCTATTTCGGACTTACTTCTTGTCATCGGATCGATCGACGCTCGAGCAACCTGCGAAGAAGTTCCGGGAATATTGAACCGCCAAGCCGTGGTCCTAAGTCTATGTAACGCTGTATTAGACAAAAAAAATTGCAGCGTTTGTCTTTCCCTGAGTCTTCTCGGGGCAAACGACGTTTCAATGCTCGATACCCTCGTGTTTCATTTTAGTTATTTTAAAACAGCAAGTGCGATGTATATGAACTTTGGATCCAGTATAAAAACATTATTAACACTTGTATTATTTCTTTTCTGCCAGGAGTAACTAAAAAGAGGAAATATCAGAATCTCGGGTTTTCTCATAATACACTTCTATTGAAAAGACGGCTAAAACAAATGAAGAAAAAAATGAGGATTTCACTTGTGATGACAATGAAGTCCATCAACTAACGGTAAAACTAGAAAATCAAGTCAGTAGTGACAGGTAGCGCTATTAGGGTGACTTATTACCAAGTTACTTCAAGTCAGCCCCAGAGAAATATTGAAGAAGTATTAGCCCCATGTCTCAGGAGTGTGATCTGTTTGATGTAAATCGTACATTGGTTCATGAAACCAAAGCAATTGCAAACATATTTATTGTATATTTCAATTCTTTCTTTACTAGATATAATGGCATTTTACCAGTTTACGACGTCGCCCTTCCTTTTATATCTGACATTGAGATCACTGAATCGGGTGTTTTTAATATGTTACTAAATATAGATATAAGAGAATCTATTATCTGGCCCACATTCCAAATTGTTTTCTTAAACGTTATGCAGAATCGGTATCCAATTGTTTAAAGGTGTTGTTTAAGTAAATCCTTGAAATTTGGCCAGGTGCTGGGTGACTAAAAGACCGCCAGAGTCAAGCCACTCCACAGAACTGGGAATAAGCAGCACATCGAAAATTGCCGCCCTGTTTCATTAACATTATATGCATGTAAAATACCGGAACACAGCATTCACAAACACATTTTGTAATTCCTCGAAAAGCATGAATTTCTAACAATCCATCAGCATAGATTCTGTAAAGAGTAATGGACAGTAATCCAATTAGTACAAACTGTACATGACTTTGCAAACAATATAAACAACGAGAAACAAACAGACACCATATTCATGAATATTTCGAAAGCTTTCGATAAAGTGTCACATCAGAAACTGCTGCTTAAATTTAACATATTTTTTTAATAATCCTAAGCTGAATAATTGGATTACTGACTACCTTAGTGGACGTAGTCAATTCTCTACGTTTAAAAATCACGACTCTGATCAACTTTCTGTTGACTCCAGTGTTCCCCAATGTTCAGTTCTAGGCCCTCTTTTCTTTTTACTCTATATAGATGATATGGAAAATGACCTACCTGTTAAGATAAATTATATGCCGATGACTGTGTCCTATACTCTACCATTTATAGTCATTGCAATTGAATGTTACTACACGATGCATTTCAGCAAGTTGTTGCCTGGTGTAGAGATTGGCAAATGTCGGTTAATTTCAAGAAAACTGTTGTTATGTGCATTACTAACACAAAAGACAAGCTAAGTTTCAATCTGGATATCAGGGCGACCGGTTGTGCCCCCGCGATCTCCGACGACAGCGCTGCTCTGGCCACTGGCTCGCCCTACGCCATCTCCTGCCGCCGACAAGAGCTCTCGCAGAGTGGTGCCCGTCCTCGGACTTCTGCGACCGTGTCCATCTTTCCTATCTTCTCCTTGCTTCAGGGTGTCGCTGTCTCTGCGCCACACTCTCTCCTTCCCATCTTACCTCAGTACATTTAATCCTATCTTTTTAATCCCTCCTTACCCCCATCCCTCGTGAGCTATTGTTGAGGTGTCGCACTCTGACGCAGACAGTTACGGGGCTCACTTTTCTTTTCTCTTTTTATAATCACATAAGAATTACTCGGTTAACAGTTTTCTTCTCTGAGGTAACAGAATACAAGTACCTTGGCCTGCACATAACAAACACTCTAAAATGGAAACGATACATTAAAAAAGTTACCTCTAATGCCTACCGTAGATTGTTTTTTTTAGAAGGGCACTCCAACTATCAACACCTTCCGTTCAGCGCCGTCTTTTCTTTCTATTTTACTTTTTCCCTGTCCTGTATTTTTTCTGGTGTTGCGCCGTAAGTAAGTTCACGATGGACCTTCCGTTCACTTGTTAGCTTACAATATAGTTATACTTGCAGTACTTGATTATGCCGCAAATATTTAAGACCCCTTTACTAAAGCTAACATAAAAAGACTTGAACGGGTGCAACGGAAGGCAGTCCGCTTCATCTACAACAACTACTCCCGTACCTACTGCAACAGAATTCCTAAAACAAGCCAAATTGCCCGCACTTACGAAACACAACCGTATTTCTCGAATAAAATTCTTATTTCAGCTTATAAATAAATATTATGATATTGATATTTCTGACATCATCACTTTTTCTTCCGGGTATGCGACAGGACAAAGGCATTACCTTACAAAAACTCCATTCCATACAAAAATAATTGTTTCAAATATTCTTTTTTCCAAGGACTGTGACTGAATGGAATATCCTAACTAACACTGAAGTGGCTCAACCTTCACTGTCTTCATTTTCTGCAAATATTTCTTAATTAATTTCCAATTTGTAACACAAGCTTGCTGAAATATGTATTTTTCGCCATTTTATATAGTTGATGTTCCGTATATGTGGTCTGTATTTATCTGTATTGTATTTTTGGAAGCAATGTTTGCTACCCTTTGTTGTTCTGCAACCTATTTTTTAACCATGACGATATATATTCACCCTACTAATATTGTGTATGAAGAGTGCAGTATTTGTAAGCTATAATAAATAAAATAAATAACTTTCCCGCATTGTTCTGTTCGGCACAATGGGCTTTTTGTGGTCTTCTCTTCACGTGTTGTTTTTGGGGACTGTCTCATACTAAAAAAAACTGTTTGGAATGTTGAACCACAAGTTTACGCCAGAAAATTGTTTCTTAGCTGAGAAACGTGAATCGGCGCTCACGTTGTTAGGTTTTCTTTGTGCCGCTAGATGTATTCAAATTCACTGCATGAGCGAGATTTATTCAAAAGTGCAGCTATTCTCAAATTTGTCTCAAACTTGCCGCTATAGTAGTGTGCAGCTTACACGAAGCTCATTGAAGCATGCAAACTTCATGTTAGAAAAATAGTAAAGTATGGCCTCAGAGACGAGCACGCAGGCGGGAGTGGTCTCGCAGGCTGTATAGTATTTATAGTCACTACAACATAGCCTTCAAGACACCTTTTTTTGTGGTCTCCAATCTCTAAGGCTGTTAAAGTTTCTAACAACCGTTTGAAGCACTGTGATCCTAAATAAGCCACAGGGGCCCATAGGGGTGTCCTCTCTTAGAGAGAGAGAGAGAATTTATTACAGAAAGGTAGAGAGGTCAGCCTGAGCTATAGTTTGCTCTGGCCTGCTACTCTACACTGGTGAAGGGTGACTGGGGAGTGAAAGAGTGATGAATCACGATGGTAAGATAGAGATATGATATGTTCTTATTAGGCTGGGTAAATCTACAGACGTGCATCCAGTCCAGTGGCTTCTAAGAAAGCGATGACAGCTCGTATAACCACATGTGTGCTGCTGGCGTCAGGCCAAGGACCTAACACAACCTCATCGGTTAATGGTCGACTAATATATCGGCCAATCAAAGATATCAGTTCCTGACGTTCGCTTGCGTATGCTGGACAGTCGCAAAATATATGTTCGAGCGTTTCTGGCAACCGCCAGTGACCACAATCGGCACCTGTGTCATTACAGCTAATCAGGTGGGTGTAACGTCTCGTGTAAGCCACACCGAGGCGAATGCGGTGGATAATGCACGAGATGCTTCGCTTTAACTTGTGAGGCATACGGAACTTCATTTCTGGGTCCCATTTGTGCAGCCGCTTGTGCCGGTGTTCTGGTTTCTGCCAGTGCTTTAAGATGGAGTTGCGCATTACGCGTCGAAGTAGGATGTTAGTATCTTGACGAGAAAATGTGATGCACACTTCCGGGGCATTATTTAAAGCTCTCTTAGCTTCAGCGTCCACCTCTTCATTGCCCATTATGCCACAATGAGCCGGTATTCATTGAAATGTTACATGATGTCCATTTTTTGTAGCAATGCCAAGAAGCACTGCTATTTCAATCGATAAAATATGATATAGACCTTGTCTCATCTCTAACGTTTAACTCAGAGACAAGACGACGATGAACACTTGGCTGGGCCTCGCCATGACGGAAAGACCCCTGGCCGTTTATTTGCTGGGCTTAAGTAGCCGCGCTCAAAGCGGGGAAGGGAAAAGAAAGCAAAAGAAGGAAAGTAAAGCGCACGAAACGGTGGAGAGGAGGAGGAGACAATATAGCCAAGGGCGAATGCTGATAACAGATACTCCGGTCTGTTACATCTTCTCTTCACACACTTTCAAAACACCGACTTCTTTTGCACTCATTTACTTGAAGGAAGGATGGCCCGTAGTGAAGGCGCTTCGGTTCGCTGCGCTGGCGTCCTGACCTGCGCAGGCCAGCCAGTGGGCTTCCTGGAGTGTCTGGAAAAATGGTGGCGTTATAATCTTCCTCTGGCTGAGCTGGTTCCACTTGGTGACTTCCCAGTGGGTTGTCCGGCGTGATGTTGCCGTGGTGTCCATCACTGAACTTCGTCGGGGGCCTCGCGTCGGGGTTCGGATTTCCCTCGGGGCTGACCTTGTCGTCGAAGTTTTCGTCCATTCGCAGCAAGTGCTGTCGGTTCCGTCTCAGGAGCCCATGGTCTTCCGTTCTTACCACGTATGATCGTGGTGCAGTCTCTTGTACCACTTTCGCTCGGCGTGACCAGCTTCCATGTTTGATCCGGACCACATTTCCGGCTTCCAAGGGCGGTAGTGGCCTGCCTCGGGAAGACTGTCGCTGTTTCCATACGGGTATGCCTCCATCGATGTTGTATTCTGGAAGAGTGGCGTGCAGGCGGCGACCTTGTAGTAGTTCTCCGGCTGAGTGACCGCTGTCAAGGGGAGAAGATCGATAAGCCAACATACCAAGCCATACATCACCCCGGGACTCGTGGGTTTTCTTTAGAATACGCTTCACGATCTGTACCCCCTTTTCAGCTAAGCCATTTGACCGTGGGAACTCTGGACTCAAGGTGATATGCTCGAAGTCATATCGGCACACGAAGGACGCGAACTCTCACGAAGCAAATTTAGGACCGTTGTCGGTACAAACTTGGTTGGGAATGCCGTATCGCGAGAAGATAGCAGATATCTTGTCGATTACTTCCGCCGCCGTGGTACCTCTGAGTTTCTCGACGTGAGGGAAGTTCGAATGGGCATCCCACACAACTACGTAGTGTTCTCCAGCGAATGTAAATAGGTCTATGCCTACGCGATGCCACGGTCGGTCAGGCGTTGGCTGCAGCAGCAGGGGTTCACTCGGTTGACTGTATGCGTACTTTCGACATACGCTGCACGTTCGTGCTCGTTGCTCAATGTCACTGCTCATTTCCGGCCAGAAAACCAGTCTACGGGCTCTAGCTTTGCACTTGTTCATACCCAAGTGGCCTTCGTGAATTCGCTCAAGAATTTCCGCACTCATTGATTTAGGCACTACAACTTCGCAACCCTTTAGCACCACTCCATTGACCACGGATAGCTCTTCCGCATACGGTTTCAGTACGCCGTCTATTGCCATGCCATCTTCCATTTGTTTCATGGTGCGGCTGAGAAGCGGATCTTCGAGGGTTTCCTTCTGCAGCCGCAACACACTCGCTTTGCTTATGATGCTGGTGACTACTTGCGTTGTGTGGACGTCCACGTCCTCGACTTGGTCGCCTCCGCCAGTTGGTAGTGCGGCACGGGACAGCAGGTCGTCGAGTAACAGGTCCCTACCAGGTACAAACTGCAACAAAAAATCATATTTCATAAGACGGATGGAAAAACTGCTGTAGCCTGGGTGGCATATCTGCAACGTTCTTTTCAGCAATCGCAAGTAATGGCCTGTGATCAGTTTTTATAGTAATGCTCCGTCCATACACGAACTGATGAAATTTTTCACAAGCGAAAACAATTGCCAGTGTTTCCTATTCTATTTGGGCGTATCGCTCTTCACTCGGCGTCAGTGCTCTTGAGGCGTAGGTCACTGGGCGCCAGTCATCCCCGTGTCTTTGCAATAAGGCAGCGCCGATACCTGTTCCTGAGGCGTCCGCAGTTATCTTAGTGTTTCTTTTTTCATCAAAAAGAGCCAGCAACGGAGGCTTAGCGAGCGCTGCGCAGATCTGGTCCCATTCGCGCTCATGGGCTGTTGTCCACTCAAACACCGATGCTGCTTTCATCAGGCTGCGCAGCAACGCCGTTTTGTCGCTCAAAGCTGGCAGGTACTTCCGAAAGTAGTTCACCACCCCGAGTAATCTGCGCACACCCTGTTTATCTTTTGGGGCTGGCATGGCACGGACGCTTTCGATTAAATCGGGATTAGGACGAATTCCGTCTCTTCCGATAACATCGCCAAGGAATGCAAACTGCGTGGTGCAGAAACACGCATTTAGCTGGATTAAATGTCAGCCCTTCCTCTTGCGCCCGCCTTAGCACTGCAATGACGCGTTCGTCGTGTTCTTTCTTTGAGTCGCCCCATATTAAAACGTCGTCTACGTAGACGCGCACCCCCAGCAGCCCTTCGAACATCTCTGTTAGAGTCTTCTGGAACACCTCGCTGGCTGAGGAAATTCCAAAAGGCAGACGCAAAAACGGTACCGCCCAAATGGTGTCGCAAATGTGCATATTCGTGAAGTGGCCTCATCTAAAGGAATCTGATGAAAGCCGGCATTACCGTCGAGCCGGGAGAAGTATTGTGCTCCTGCCAGCTCGCTCTCTATGTCCTCTCGTGAAGGCATAGGATAGTGCTCCCGCTTAATGCTCCTGTTCACTGCTCTAGGGTCCATGCAAATGCGAAGGGTACCATCCTTCTTGTGCACAACTACCAGGGGGCTCACCCAGTCAGTTGGTTCATCCACCTTGACGATGATTGAGGTCTTTTCCATTTGTTGCAGTTCTTGTCGCAGGCGTCCTTTTATCGCTATGGGTACTCTGCGGGCAGGCTGCACGACTGGAACGGCATCCTCTCGTAGCACCATTTTGTAGGGTCGCTTGAAGCAGCCGGTGCCGCTGAAGAGGTCAGGAAATGCAAGCTGGAATTTCGTTTGCTCATCGCCTACCTTCACGGCGTCCGTCGTCACCAGTACCAGACCAAACTGCTGGCATGTCTTTAAGCCAAGGATGGCTTGGCGCCCCTTTTTCACGATAAAGAACGAGACTGAATGCTGTGCTTCGCTTATCTCGAGGTCTTCGGTCGCCACGCCAACGTGTTTGATTGCACTGCCGTTGTATGCGGTGAGGACAGCGGCGCTCTTTCGCGGAGTGCTTGTGTGGGCGATTCGGTTGAACAGGGTTAGGGGCAGAAAATTCGCCTGAGACCCGGTATCTACCTTGAATTGTATCTCCTGACCGGCTATTTTTCCGCGAACCATCCAATCCGCTCCTATGTTTCCGGTGACGCCGCAAATGCTGATGCCCAAGATGTCAAAATTTTCATCGCTTTCTTCGGCTTTGTGAACCTCGCTTATCTTGCGCACATTGTTGCAGCATGCGGCAAAGTGATTTCGTTTTTTGCATGTAAAACAAGTTTTCTATACGCCGGGCACCACTCGGGGGCATGTACCTTGTTACAATTTCAACACCGAGTTCCATTCGCAAACTTCGTGCGGTGTGTGCGGCGTGTAAAGTCAACGTGCAGGCTTTCATTTGACCATGCTGCGCTCTGAATGGCAGCAAGCTCAGCGGCTTTGCAAATTTCTTCTGCTTTCTGCAAGTTTAAGTCTTTGTCACTCAGCAACTTTTCTCGAAGTTTCGCATTATTTGTCCCAAACACCACTTGATCCCTGATCATGGACTCTTCAAGCGTACCGAAGTTGCACAGCCTTGCTTGCTTTTTTAAGTACCGTAGGAACCGCTCAAAAGGCTCGGCCTCTTCCTGTGTTCGCAGTCGAAAAAATGTGCCCTTCGTAGACTTCATTACCCTGGTCGACACAATATTCTTCAAACTTGCGCACTAACGTGTCATAATCGTCTCTGCTCTCACCTGCGGCAAACGAGAAGTAGTTGTAGACATCGAGCGCCTCGTCCCCCGCGGTGCTCAGAAGAATCGCTGCTTTTACGGCCGATGGGCAGGGCTTCTCCGGTTCCGTAGCTGTGATGAACAGCTGCAGCTTCTGCTTCAATACCAGCCAGTTTTTTTGATGTTGCCGGACAGTTGCAGCGGTTCCGGGGGCTTGACGAGGTCCATTTTGAACGTCAGGACCACTTCTGACACCACGTAACGTTTAACTCAAAGACAAGACGACGATGAACACTTGGCTGGGCCTCGCCATGACGAAAAGACCCTTGGCCATTTATTTGTTGGGCTTAAGTAGCCACGCTAACAGCGGGGAAGGGGGAAAGAAAACAAAGGAAGGAAAGTAAAGCGCACGAAACGGTGGAGAGGAGGAGGAGACAATGTCGCCAAGGGTTAATGCTGATAACAGATACTCCGGTCTGTTACATGATGTCCATTTCTTGTAGCAATGCCAAGAAGCTCTGCTATTTCAATCGATAAAATATGATATAGACCTTGTCTCATCAAGCCATCGATGGTTTGAAGAGCAGCTTTGGCATCGCACAGTATCGTCCATTTACGAGCGGGTTCTGTCGACATGAAACGTATTGCCTTCCGAATAGCAAAAATTTCCGCGGATGTTGATGTGCTCTTATGATCTATCTTGAAACGTCGAGCTATCTTCATCTGCGGTATGAAAAAGGCTGCGGCGGAGGTACGCGACGTGGTAGATCCATTAGTATATACGTGCGTAACGCCGTCGTATATAGTATAAATGTGTAGCAGTGTATTTGCTTTAGATCGATCGATGATACAAGGGACTTCATAATCCCAGGAATCTGAAGTATGACAAGTGGTCTAGGCAGGAGCCACGGAGGTGTCTCAGAAACACGTGGGGGAGAGAATCTTGGCGGTATGATGTTCTCGAGCCGCTATATAGCTCTTGAATAACTGCAGTCTCGGTGGCTGGCAGGGAGCGCTGATAGGGGATGTTGCCTGTGTCGAGTCAACAGGCGAAGGTGGACTCGAAGAGGCTCGCAGAGCACATATACTTTGATTGGACAAGCGCGAGCTTTGGCGAGAGTTCCCTTGGTTGATGTGCATTGAGGTAAGCCCAAACTTGTGCGCAACCCTTGCGCGAGCACAGCGTGCTCGCACAACTGGGCTTTATGCTTGAAAGCATGGGCATGCTGTATGGTAAGTATCCTACGAATAAAGATTGGTACAGTTGCAGGAGAGCTGCTTCCGAAGGACCCCATCTTGCGTGTCCTCTCTCTTAATTTTATATGTTACTCTATGGTCATAATGCTCACGACAGTACGTGGTGATGACACACTTCAATTTACCGGCGACATGTCTGGCTTGTCCTTCATTGACATCCCTGTATTGTCGAGAGCAAGCAATAAATTTAACCCGCCTTGACTAGGATCAGTACAGCTGCATTTCAGTGCGATGTCTAATATTAGTACTGTTGTTTTTGTATTTCACCTGGCAGTTGGAAATACAATTGTACTGAGCATCAGCTTCGCTTTAATGCATGGCAGCTGGCGTTCGGAAGACAGACACCCAACCCTGTTACCTAAAGGTAGCATATGCAGTAGCTCGTGGTAAGTCTAGTGACCCGGCATATGCTAACGTCTGCAATATACGCTGTGCATCATAACTCATTTTTAGCGAACACTGACCCAGGGTTCGTGTGTCAGTGTGCGCTGAAAATAAGTTACGAGCACTCATACCAACTAGGTCGTCTTTCAATATTACTTCAGTATACGTTGGGACACGAGCACACGCAGCAACACTATAGGCAAGTTGACGCTCACATGGCACGTACTTAGGAATTGGCTGAGTCTACCTTCATAGCCTTCGTTATTTACGGAGTTACTTTGACGCTTTGTTCCCGATAGCATGCTAGAACGAACGTAATGAAATACGTTACTTCAAACTTTTTATATGGGCTCTACAACATAAAGAGCGCTATTTAGAGTAAAGCTTCTCATTTAAAATGCTCAAGTTGAGGAAATGATTAGGCTATTTTGTCCCCGTATTCAATTTTGCACTTTATTTCAGCTATTTTTAAGCTCTCAAAAAGAATGTCCCCGGCAGAGAATATGGCACGGCAAGTTGCCTTCACGCTATAGCGCAACAAAAAAAAAAACCACTTGCTAAGTGACGCCAGCAAATATTAGTGACGTCAGGCCTGTCTCTGCATATTCTCAAAGCTTCATCGCCATCTCATCGGCGGAAATTATTGTTTTGAAATCAGCTTTTGCCGATTACGAAAACATCAGCGGTAAAAAAAAACCTGTGCCAATAATTATGCAACCGGACGTGAGCGAAAAATCGAAAAAGAAGCCAATAAAATACATAAAACTTTCGGTCTCACTGAGGATTGAACGCTTGCCGTTCGCGTGGTAAGCAGGTGTCCTACCACAAAGTCACGATGTTACTTTTTTATAACATGGAATTCATGCATTCAAAGGTTGTCAGATACATGTATGCAATTAAGCGTTTACCTGCAGCTGCTTCGGGAAAAAACACTAGATAAATGCCATGTAGTGGAAGGAGTCTCCGTAACACATTTTTTCAACAGGTGTCAAGACGATAACGAGCCAAGTCGGCGATTTATAGGCGCATTTAGGAGGCGATCAAACTACGCCCCAAAAGGCCGGGATAGTGCAGCCATCACCGCTAAAAATACCCAGAAACTTTCAAACAGCTCTAAAAATGGACAACTATGTCTATATAGCGGAAAAAATATGATACTTTTCCAGAGGCGTTGATCAAACAGAAAACGTTAGATAGTGTGCTGCCATCTGTGAAGCATTGTGAGACTCTTAATGGCCTCCAAGATGGAGAGCGCGTGGCGTGTATCTTGGAGGCCATGCGACTCTTGCTTTAGATCAAAAAACCTGTATGTACCAATCGCACGCACGCACGCGCGTGTGTGTGTGTATGTTGTGTGTGTGTGTGTGTTTGTGCGTGTGCGTGTGTGTGTGTGTGTGTGTGTGTGTGTGTGTGTGTGTGTGAGAGTGAGACATTGTGAAAAATGTGTCTCCAACTACAGCACAGCGCTGTTCTACCGGAGGGAAGCGGCCACACCACACAGTCGCTTCATTACTATGGATACATCGTGCTTCCATGCGCGTGCGTTTGTGTGCGCGTGTGTGTGTAACAAAACATAATATTAAGTATGCACTTACTCGTTGAAGGGCGCACTTGAGGCCGGATTTCGCTAGAACGTTCAACTCTTCAACGCGAAGCACAAGACTCCCCCAATTTTTCGCCATACCACCGCTATTTATCTCTCATTAGAGGACAATTGGAGGATAAAACCAGATATTAACAGGAACGAGAGCGCCAGGATAAGCACTATCTTTCAACCACCTTTATTAGGTGGTTTATTTCAACAATTATATAAAAACTTTACCAAAACGGCAAAGAGCAACACAGTAAAATGAAAAAAAAATAAGAATGTGTGGCTCCATACGGCGCATGAGAATTAACGGACACATAGTGCTTGCATTCTGCGCACATCAGTACCAGATTTCATATAAACTTCGCTTGCATAGTATTCAATACTGCAGGGACAAAAATCTTTTTCTGGAACGTTTCGCCGCTTCTCCAAGGCTGGTGTTCTACACCTACGCCTAATACTCATTTAGCTTGATTGCTACAATGAACCACTCACATGTGCACTCGTTCTACCAAAAAATCTTACCATGAGACTGAAATTTTAGTCTAACAAGGACATTGTAGCTACCTGGCAGCCTTTGTTCAGAAAAAATTCATTTTATGAGTGAGAAACGCAGAAACACAAAAAGCTCATTTTTGCAGATCCACTGTTCCTATAAAAAATCACTGTTTGGTGGGATATCAGAGCTTTCCCTTCTCCTCCCTGCGTTTTGCTTCCGCCACAAGCCGGTAAAATGGCACCGTACTCTTTTCCTTCTCTCTAGTAATAGAAACGAAGCCCATATTGAATGAGCAGACGGCAAAAATGTGCGAACACAATATTTTTTCGGACGAATTTATTTATTTTTAGCCCAATGAACTAATGACTAAATTAAGTTGACATATTTGGGATAAATCCACACAATCAATCAACGAAGACACTGCTGCACGAGAGAAACTTTCCCTTCCTCAAACTCGCTCCTCTCTCGGAACGGATCGCGTAATACTGCCATTTTTCGTTATAGTCATCGTTGGCGTGTTCGAATGCAAGATCTTCACCACTACATTCTCGAAATTCCCATCCAAACCATCCTTGGTCTTGGCAGAGCACTGCAGGTACAGCCTTTGCACGTCCTGCCTTCGTACCCATTGCGCATGGCACCCGGCGCATTGGGTGACGGCGACGCATTGGCGTGCTCCGGGAACGTGCGAGGGTTGTTCCAAGAAACATTGTCGAATCCCGACAAGGACAAGTACGCTCCCGCCGAAACGGCGCAGCTGCTGCGTTTCTGACCCCATGATGTTGACACAGGAGTTGGAAGAGTCGATTCTCAAGCACATCAAGATGACGTCGATGGCCGGGTGCGACAGTGGCCATGACCGGTATTGGTGCAGGCACTGCTTCCGTGCCCTGCCGATGCCGGCAGCTTCTTCGTCGCCGATAACAAAGAGCGAGCTTCGGAAGAAGTAGCACAGCTCCAGCCTCTCCGAGTCCATGTAGTGGTCACTGGAGTTGGAAGAGTTGATGCTAAAGCACATCAAGAAGACGCCGTTGGACGGGTACCATAGCGGCCGTGGCCAGTCGTAGTCCTCGCACCGCTTCAATGCCTTGCTGATTCCGGCAGCTGCTTTGTCCAAAAAAACACGGCACGCTTCGGTAGAAATAGCTCAGCTCCAGCCTCTCCAAGTCCATTTAGTTATCCTGAAAGTCAGGAGAGCCGATGCTGGAAAGGACGGCTACACATGTGGCTTCGTACGACAGCAGCCGCACCAATCATAGTTTGCGCTGCTCCCTTGCCTTGCTGATTCCGGCAGCTGCTTCGTCCACAAGACAGGGCACACCTCGGTAGAAACAACGCAGCTCCAGCCTCTCCGAGTCCATGTAGGTCTCTCGGCAGTGTGTAGAATTGATGCTGAAGGACAAGAAAGCTACGTTTTTTGCTGGGTACGACAGTGGCAGCAACCGCTCGTAGTCCCCGTGCTGCATTCTTGGCTTGTCCATTCCAGAAAGAGTCGTGTTTCACGTGTACCCTGGCCCCTCAATACGCAGCCTTGTCAGAGGCAATCAGAAGACACGTCTTGTCTTGTCTTGTCTCCTAGGAGATCTTGGCTCATACCCACAAGGGGGATTGGCCACACTGTACCTCTTAATAGATCATTTTTTACAACTCTTGCTAAAAAATTAAAGAGAAATTGATAGAAACAATATTATTGTTCTTTTGAAAAATCGTGAAAAATTGCAGAAGAATGCGAGAAACGAGAATATATAAAACAAATTAACAAGAATGAGAAAGGGGGAGATAGAATTGGACATATCTGGCAGTACCACTAGCAGCGTATCCTTCCGGTTGCCTGAATGAATTTATGTAGCGCTGACAGAATAGCACTGCGGCCCACACCCAACTGACTGGCTCCAAACGATAATAGGGTGGATGTATTGACTGGCAATCTGAGCATACCAATCGGTCTTTCAAGAAATATTCGGCGCAGAGAGGTGTAGCGGCGGCATGTGAGAAGAAAGTGATCTATTGTTTCTGGTTCATTGCAAACTACACATAGGTTAGTTAATGAAAATCCTGACTTGTTGAGATAAAAATTTAACAGAGGAGCTCTACAGTGAAAGCTTGTGAGGGTCACCTCATATTGACGGGAAAGGCATTTTGCGGTGTTCCATGTGAATTGCAAGTGCCGAAATTCTTCAGATTGTAGAAGCGACGTTTCGTTGATTTTTAAGATTAACAAACGTTTGAATCATTCGGCAGTAATAAAAGGAAACTGTGCAGCTACTAGCACCACCGGAAAATTTAAAGATGCCGAAGCGGGCGAATCGGCAATTTCATTTAGTTCAATTCCATAATGCCCGGGGACCCAAATAAACCGAACTTCAGATAGGCTATGCGGTACGTAATACCAAATATCCTGAGAAGAGGAGACTTCTTTGGGGACGTTAGATGTTTACATGCAGACAAAACATCCGAAGACACGTCTTCCGGGGGTGTTTTTGTTCTTCTTCTTTTAGTTCGGGCGCCTTCTTCCACAAAAATTAGTAACTCTACATTTCTCTCACAGAAAAACGGTCCGTAAGTCCTAAACTAAGCTATCGGCTATTAAAAAAATCCAGTGAGTGCTAAACATTCATTTTGACAAGCTTGGAATATTCATTCCTTCAAAGAGAAAACGAAAAGGTGAAAAAGAAGCAGACGAGCAAAGAGAACGATGAAAAATGTGCGTTTATGATGATAATTATCAGAACGGTGGTGCGTGTTTTATTGCTGTTTCATCTTTCGTCTTTCTTAGCAGGTGTGCATTTTTGGTAATTTTCAGCAGTGTTATCGTTCAGTTTGATACATCACAACTAAACCACATCAAGCTTTCCATATATTGAATTACAAATATATAGACTACAATTCCAGAGGACATTTTATAATATAAGGGACCATGAAATAACAAAGAAGTCGTGCACTGACTTACGGATAGACACCCTGTGTCAGTATAAGCCATCCTCGCCGAGAAAGCGAATATGACGGGCAATGTTTCATTATATTTATTTATTTATTTTTATTCATCTGTTTGTTTATTCATTTAGTTGTGTCTGTATGCGTATGTTTGTGTACCTTGAGAATGAAGACGTATGTCCAAAACCTACAACACTTTAATTTATCTTTCTTTTGCGACAGGCATATTGAGATGGTTAAATTTATCATTTGTAACAGTAATATGTAAATTATTAAATATATCTTTTCACTTAGTGGAGCTAGGCAATTATGTGAAGTATAATGAAGTTTTTTATGCAATGAATTTGTCGCAAATGGAGATACATAAAAACTGGGCTCATGTAATTATTGCGAGGTAAATATATTCCACCATATTCAATGGCGAAGAGGGAACCGAAATACTGATGAGAGCGACAGCCACAAGAACAGAGTTGCGTCTGTGCTCTAGAGAACGATTTCAGTCAGGTCAGTCCTGGCATGGCCGGGACTGACCTGACTGAAATCGACTGAAAGCGAGCACAGCCGGGCTAGACTGCCCCTGCGTGCTCGCTTCTTACAACGTTCGCATCGGGTGTAGTACACGCCTCTCGCCACACTTTTGAGGTGGGTGCTGTGGCCCTGCCCTCTTCCACCGCTTTGTACAGCGCGCGCAACGCAAGCAAATGAGTTCGGGTGCGCTTCTCACTGCGCGTTGAAAAACAAATAATTGTTACTTAATCTTTGAAAACGCACAAATGGTTTATTGCATTGCTTATGCCTGATGATGCTAGGTTTGGAAATATATACATTTGAGGAGTGCGCTTTGCAAGCAGAGTCACAAGCCCCGTAGTGCGCGCATGATCGTAGCCTCTTCGTGACAGAAAGCGCCATAACACACACCGCTTGCAAGTTCGTTTGGGTAAGCTGGATGCTTTTTTCTGTCACATTCTATTTGATGCAAAAGAAACACGGCCTTTTTTCTCCTTTCTGTGCATCTGTTGTGATTTCCTTACCGCTTGCGTGATGCTTGCTTTTGCGATAATATCAGGATGCTCTTTTGTCTTCTTGCAGCAATTAATGCACCTTCTCGCATTTTCAACAATGTTGCTACATTTGGGAGCGCAATCGTCCTATCATATTCCTGTATCGACGCACGCAAGGAGCGTCGCTGTTTATTGTTTGCGTGCAAACATTAACTGCTTCTTGTTCAGTGAAAGCGTCTTGTGAAGTTGCAACATCCAGGTATGTTTCATTGGTCTCCGCTATTCGCTTCCTTGACGTTTGACGTAGGGGCGAAGCTAGTGAAGCGGGATTTTCGGGAGGCTTTTATACACTTGAAATCATGTAGGAAGGATAGTCCTTAAAAAGAGTGCGCGGAGTCAGGAATAAGTTTTCTGACGCGGAAAACCAGCACATAGTTTTCATCGCGCAAGCATCTGCTGCATACGACTGTCGATGCAGACTTGTCGTTGATGATCAGGTTGTCTCTCGCAATATTTTTTGACACTTGGCACACAGCTCAGTATTGTTTGAAAATTGGTGAGAAAAAATATCGGGTGTTTTTCCCGAACAGAACTTTCAATACGGAACCGCGGCGATCAAGCGGCCCTGATGGAATACATAATACACTTTCACAGAGCTAATACATACCCATGTGCGTAATGCACGTACTGAAGTTTGTGCGACTGACTTCTTGAGTAGAGAAATCACTGTAGACTGAACACTGACAAAGCAACGAACAAAATGCAGCGGCGGTGGGTAAATCCTAGAATAAAGGAAGCCACACTAGCTATAAAAGGAAATTGACAACGACCTGCCTCTAGCACTAAGCCACAAGAGAATTCATACAGACTTTTTTAGAAGCAATAAGCTGCTTATATATGCTTGCCGAAAAGTTGAAATGTTGTCAGTTTCTATTTAAAATGATGTTCTTCAACGAACTCGAAGGATAGCACCGAACTGATTTGCACTAGTGTTTTTGTTCCGGGGCAAGCGGCTTGCGAGCGTATGCAGCTGCGTACTTCATTCGCATTATGGACGTGGCTTGCTGTACAAAGGAATGCAAAACGAGCTTGGGGTCTCCGGAATCAATATTTCCAGGTGGTGTTAGCACCTTGATGATTCACACCACCACTCTCTGTGCGTGCCATCTGAAGGCGCTATTCAGCAGCAAGGGTCCTTACCTTTTTTACTTTATTTCTTCTTATACGCAGTTTTTCAATGGTCAAGTATACAACACACATACGTGTTTAAAAGAGTTGTATTGCTGCAGACATCAGCTATTATTCCTGAAAATCACTCCAAATGTTTTTGGAAAAATAAAGAAAATAGAAAATGTCACAGCTTTGCCGCAAGACAGGGCACGCGATAGCAACAAATTGGAAAGTCACGCGCAGAAAGGCAAGCAGATCAAAACGTGTCCCGCGTTTCTCACGCACAAATGACGCGAGAAACGTATGCACAGGCACAGATGACTGCGAATAAGCGTCTCAGTTGTTACTTCGCTGTGTCTAAAAAGCGCGCTCTTTTCGCAAACGGAGACTGTGCAACGATTACAGTAACCTTTGTGCGCCCGGTAACTACAGCAGAATCGTTCTGGCAAAACCCCAAGTATAGCCAAGACGTACGATCCTCCCTGCTGCAAGATAAGGGCACGCGATCGAGCGTACACCCACTTATTCTCCACGCAGGACAAAGTACGTGTGAGAGATGAGAGCCACCGCGCGCCCACTGCGCCATTTTTCTGATAATGATGAATACACAATACCTCCTCCCCTTCAAAGTGCCTGCCAACAGCTGTAAGTAATAGATATAAATAGCTTGCCGTTTGAACGTTGAATGAGGTACCCTTAAGTGACTCAGTGGTTAACACCTCGCATTCACGACGCGGGTGCCCCACGGTCGATTCCGTGCACAGGAGTCTTTCTTTTGGATTTTTGTCTTTCTTGTGTTTTCATATATATAGATACGTATACATACATGGTGCATGACGTCGACGCTGACGGCGACACCCACACCGACGCTGGCGGTGGAATCCAGTCGAGAGTGTCCATATAATTACTATCGCCATAAAATAGCTAGCAAAAAGAACGTGCGCTCTTATTTCTGTGAGCGACCTCTTTTAATTGCGACGTCATTGTCGGATGAGACCAAGGGCCAAAAGTGTTTAGTGCCTTCTGCTTGCAGAACAGGTGCAGCAATGTTTATCTTTCTCTCTAATAATTGCCAGTGCATTATGCCTCCTTAATGCCTCTCATTAGCCGATTGTTTCGCATTTTTACCGTGTTTCAGCTTGTATTATTCACAAGCGCATACATACCTCCATTAAGCGTCAAGCCGTCTGGTATTATTAGTTTTTGTAAGTAGAAGATCTTCCCTCTATCCCTAATTTCTATAATACTCCCCCTCTTCGTCAAGAACCCCCATTCCGCGGTTTCACATCAACA
Source organism: Rhipicephalus annulatus (assembly GCA_013436015.1). NCBI lineage: Eukaryota > Metazoa > Arthropoda > Arachnida > Ixodida > Ixodidae > Rhipicephalus > Rhipicephalus annulatus. Next base: position 309,254 of record WOVY01002278.1, on the reverse strand, counting down.
AACTTCCTTGTGCCATGTGCACGCTGCAGAAGATGCATAGTGAGGGTCGTTGCGCCCCTACCGCCGACGGGTAGCGAAAAATACTCCGAAGCTCTCCAATTTTATTCACCACGGGTGAGTAGGCCATGAGGAAAGAAGTTGCGCAGGTGCAGTCTAGCCCGGCCATGGTCCTGAGTCCTGACTGCTGGTCGTCGGTTTGTCACCGTTTTCGCCGTTTTCGCCGTTTGTCACTGAAGTTCGGTCAGTTCCTGTGAGAGGAGGTTGGCCCCACTTATCGCTCTTGATTCATTTTCTGTCGTAGCTTTTTCGCTGTATTTTGCAGGAGCCGTCAACGCCGGCTTCTGGACCCGGCCAGGGCTAGGCCTGGTCGGCACCACTGGAGTCGGAACCACCAAATTTGTACCAATGAAGTGTTTTTTTTTCGGGATGGAGCAAGCAGTTGGCTTGTCGCGCTTGTGCTCCTGATGGTGGAGCCATTCGGTTCAGTCAAACGGAAGTTTTTCAAGAAGAGCTACGCAGCATAACCGGGTGTTTTCTGAACATTTGTGAGGTGATGCGCTACGTAAAGGCTGACATACTATGCAATTCTTCGGATATTCAATGCTTAACAGACTTACTGGCCTGCACGAGATTCACGTCCATTACTGTTCAGGCTTTTGTCACCCCTTAGCTTGTTTGCGTGAAAGGCATTGTTGGCGGTGTTCCTACTAGCATTAGTCCTGAAGTTTTCTTAAAGATAGGGGCGTCGTGTCTGTCCACAGGTTCACCAGACCTGTATGTGATCCACAGATCCCTACTGAAAGCGTGATTGTCACTTTTGTCAGTCTCACATGCCTCTCTGAGCTGAAGACCTGGCCATACTTATTCCGTATAGAGGCATTGACACCTCGTCAACTGCAGTGCTGTAACTGCTGGCTATTTGGACATAGCACTGATGCTCTCAGGCCCTCACTGAGATGTCCGAAATTTAGTGGGTCACATCACGCATCAGAATATCAAGTAGAAGATTGCAGGTGTTGCCTATCTGATGAAGCACACGCAGCCATGGACAATAGCTGTCCTGCTCGTGACCATGAAACACACATCCTGCTTATTGTGGTGAAACTCCATCGTTCTCTGGCGTCAGACGCTACACCCTTCATTAAAGAGCGCAAAGTGGGGTACGTCACTGTTACGTCTCGCCAGTAGGGTCCCTCGAAATTCGAGTCGCTTCCACAGTGTCGGCAGCGATAGCGATAGGTAAAGCTACGCCGATAATTATGGAGAGATTCTTCAACACTTTTTCTAAGGGTTTGACTGTGATGCTAGCTGCCAGGTTAAACAGCCTTGTTCCCTCCTCCCCTGCACACACTGCCACGGCTCTGGGTGAAGTTGAGCACCTTGGCAACAAGCAAACCACTCGGAGTCAAGCAGAACTTCCCCCAGAATAGCTCGTCAGCTCTCAGTCGCCGACCCTTGCGGGGCCCAGTGTGTCATATGGTGACATAATGCTCGGAACTATCATTCATAAGGAACGCGATGCTCCATATTGTCTCCAACTTATTCGCTAATGTCGAAACCAAAAAGGTACTAATAATGACAACATTGAGTACAATGTTTTGCGTTTTGCGGTGGAATCAATAGACAGTTATAGTATACTGGGCTTACCGGAATTCCGGGCGTACCGTGATAGCGGGATCCTTGTGCGCATGCACAAATACGTACGTTACCCGTACCGCTTATCGTACGCACGCTATTTTTCATATTAAACGTTACCCTGTTAGCGTAGCTGTACATAGTGAACCAAAAACATGGTGGCGCATTCGGACGCCCGTTTCGAGATGATTTCCGCGTAGTTTTTGAAACATTCACTTTGTTCGCAGCAAAATACTGTTTGAAGTGGCTTCGCTTGCCTTCTGTTAGCTTCTACGACCGATTATTGCGGATAAGTTGGCGTAGTTTTCAAGGAAGCTTCCCATTGCGAACGTTTCTAGGCCTAACTACAAGATTGGTGTAAACAAATTAGCAGCAATAATGTTTTCGGGTTTGGTGCGTTGTTCATATTTGTTTACCTTTATTATTCCTAAAATAAACTTGTAACAATGCTTTTCGCGGTGACACAGGCCAACAATCTCGTTTTCTCTTCTTTTTCACTGTTCTTATTTCTGCACTCTCCAATTGGTCACGCCACCATCCCAGCTAGGGCATGTAAACCACTTAATCCCCACGTAAACGCTATCCCGCTAAACTATAAGACGCCATCTGCAAACGAACGTTTGCTGCATGGTAACGTCATTCTACTAAACACCGTTATTACGCTAACGGTAAACTATAACTGTCTAGTTTTATCAAGTCCACTAGAGCGTCTGTAAAAGTTCTGCAGTAGCATTGCCATTCTTTATCTTCCGGTTGCGCCTATCTTCTTTATTTCATACAATAAGAAAATCCTAATATTTTTATGACTGCAGGAGTCCTAACTTTCAGTCAACCAAAACTTTACTTTTAATCATTGTTCAACACTTAGGTAGAATCGGACAGGTAGAGGAGGTGGATTATTGGCCCCAGTCTCATCAAAAAGGTTTCATCATATTACTGCCACTTTTGAACATATTTGTTCGGATCATAAACTGTCAGGAATAGAATGTTTGTTATCAGACTCTTATAAGTTTACAGTAACCAATGCGTACTTTTCGAATGGAGTAAGAAGCAGAGAAAACCTAGATTGTGTCACCAGGAATGTACTTTCAAATTCAATTTTACAGGCAGAGTATTTTAACTCGCATCACACTTTTTGGGGGGGGTTAAAAACAGATAGCTGTGGCAAACGATCGTGAAATTGGCTGCAAGATAATACTTTTCGTTGTCATAACTCTGGTCAAGTTACCTTTGCACAAGGGGGAAGCTCATCAACATTAGACCAGACCTGACTTTTTCTTGTAGCGAGCTTGTTATTTGACCGTGGGTAACGTTTGATAATGGGACGAGTAGCGATCATGTACCGGTAATCTTCAAAAAATGCTGCCGCGTGAGACCTGTGGTACCAGGCAAGAGCACTTCATCATTTATGAAATCAATAATACTCTTTTAAATTCTACGCTTTCATCAGTAAGAGCACGTAATAAACAACAAAAACATACTTCAGTTGTAGCGTGTATAAGTGACTCTATTCAGCCGGCAGAGGTTTCTGTTAAGTCTGCCGGAACACCATCCAATTCTGCTTGGTGGATTGAAAATTGTACTATTGCTTATAGGCGACATAAATCTGATTGGAAACGTTTACACCAAAACCACACGCCGAAAAATTGGGTTGACTATAAATTCCACGCAGCAATGTTTAAGCGTAATGTCACAATAGCTAAAAATAAATGCAAATCTGACTTTAATTTGCGTATATTAAAACCTAATAAAAGATCTGCTCTGTACAGATATTTACGGAACAAAAAATTGTCCCAGGTATTGGCGTACTGGCATTCCCGAACGCTTTCTCCTAAGGAGGCGTCTGATTTGTTGGAAGGCGTCGCGAAAGGACTTGAAGCACGTTTTGCTTCGATGTACTTGAGACCTATGACTTTGAAAAGCTCATCATCGGACTTTCGGGAAATCGCTATAGAAGAACTGGTAGATATCATAGTAATTCTAAATAGAGCGGCTCTCGGTTCGAATCGAATTACAAGCTCTATGGTTTAAATAATGTTGGATTCCTATTCCGATAAGCTTTTGAATATTGTTAGCTGCTCCTTACAGCACACAAGGAATCGAAGCGCATGGAAACTTGCTTAAGTTGTGTTATATGAATGAACTTTATTAGGCCCTGCGGAACGTGCTTTAGCACGTTGCGGGCGTCTCCCACGTTGGAACAGAAAGACGAAGAATCTCTGCTGCGTCGCGGGCCCGGTGGACTGCCTATAGCTGTTGTTCAAGCCCGGAGCTTGCAATAGCACCCTCCAATTTGGACGGCGTGATGACTTCCCCACAGCGTAACGTGGGGCAGCGTCAGCGCATTTGTTCCAAGGTAGCTATAATATGGCAGTTGGAACATGTCTAGTTGGCTGTATTTCGGGATGAATTTTGTTTCATGGCGCGGGAAAAGGGTACGCCGCGACCTGAAGAAGCCTGAGTGTCAGAGCCTGAGGTCTGCTTAGTTTTCTGTGTGGTTGAGGGTATTGTCTCCGCGCCATGTAAAAATGTTTTCTTAATTCATTATACGAGATGGGAGCGTCACGGTCCTCCAATACATCAGTGCCGCGCACCTCGATAGCTACACGCTTTACTAGTCCTCGCGAAGCTGCAACGGCTGACTTGTTGAGATTGGGCAGGGCTCCCTCAATGCGTCCCATAAAATCTGAGAACCAAACGAGTGCGTTTGGCTCGATGTCTTTGTCCCGAAGAATTCTCAAACCTAGTTCCAATATTGTTCCCTTGGCAAATGTTCGGACCGCTGATCTCGAGTCGCTGTAAAGTGTGGAGCTTCTGTTATGCAGCAAGGCCGACGCAATCGCCACTTGCTCTGCTATTTCAGCCACCGTCGTCCGTACCATTGTCGAGTTGGTGGCGCCGCTCTCGTGGTTGATGCTCACTGCCACGTACGTTTTCCTCTATGGCTATCGCGTCGCATCGACGAAGGAGCAGTCCCCGGCATGTTCTTGAGCCCTTTGTAGTACAGCCATTGCCCTGGCCTGTCTTCTACCCTCGTTATGATCGGGGTGGATATTTCGCGGGATGGGGACAACGGTGATTTGTTGCCGTTGTTGAGGAGCAATGCTGCAGAAGTGAGAATTGATTTCCATGCGTGGAATCCCCAACTCCCGCAGGATGTTTCTACCGGAATGCGTTGTGGACTGCCTGGTGAATTGCGCCCTATGCTGTGTCTCTGCAATTTTTTTCAGCGTGTTGTGCAAGCTGAGACGGAACGGTCTATTCATACTTATGTACATAGGAAGCTCAAGAGCTCTCTTGATGGCCTTTCTGATTAACGTGTTGAGCTTATCACGCTCCAACCTCGGGCAGTAGTGGATGGCTGCAACGTAGGTGAAATGGCACATTACAAAGTCGTGCACCATCCTTACGAGGTTATCTTATCCAAGTCCCTCTTGCCTTTTGGCAACCCTTCCTAAATATCAGATAGTATTGTCTATTTTTCTGGCAAGACTCGTGACCGTCAGGTTATTGGAGCCGTTCGACTGGATGGTCATACCTAGAACCCGGAGGGAGTCCACCCTGGGGATCAAGCTGCCCTCACCTGTCCTAAGAGTGATGTCAGTATCATCTAATGGCTTCCACCCTCTACTTTGGAGCCCCTGCGCTTTGGCCTGTACAGAAACAAATCCTATTTCTGCGGTGAGCACCGAAGATCAGTCGGTTTAAGTTTGTTTTCTGTGACCTCAGTAGCTTGCTGTAGCACAACCTCTATTCATACTTCACTGCCACCGGTACACCATATAGTGATGTCGTAGACTTCATATTCTTTGAGACAGACCGATCATCACGAGGTTAAAGAGGGTCGAAGATAGTACTGACCCTTGTGGCGTCCCTCTGAAGCCTCGCTTTACCTGATCCGAAACAAGATCACCCATCGTGAGTATAGCCTCTTTGTCAGTCAGGAATGATTTTATGTAGTCGTGGAAGCACTTGACAAGCCCAAAGCTTGTGATCTGACTCAACACGTACAAGTGCAGAACGTTATCAAACGCCCTTCCCAAGTTCAGTCCCAATATGGCCTTTATGTTCCTTGTGTTCGTATCAATAACTTAATATTTGATTAGCTTCATGGCGTCTTGCGTCGAGAGGCCCGCCCTGAAGCCTTTCATGTTGTGGGGATAGATGTCGCATTCCTCCAGGTATAGGGTTGTGCTGCTGCGGAAACATCGAAGCCTCGGATATGTCTTGGATCACATTCCGCCGTTCTTGCCTACTTCAAACTTAGTCAAAATAATTGCGTGCGTGCGTGCAAATGTGTGTGTATGTGTGTGTATGTGTGTGTTTGTGTGTTTGTGTGTGTGCGTGTGCGTGCGTGGGTGTGTGTGTGTGCGTGTGTGTGCGCGCGCTTTTTGGCATCGTAATAATGAAAATACCAAAACAGAAAATGAGAGGGGCCCAGACCAACGGGAAGCAGAACGGGGTCAGGCCAGTCTATCACAAATAAATAGGGGAAATGTCCCAAAGTAATTTTTTAAAAGCCAATTTGCTCAACAAAGAAAATGACAAGGAAAAGACCTATTGGGTGTTGCATGGGAGTGCAAGCGTGGACGTGCATCAGCGGTGTATTTTGCGAAATTCAGTCTTCGAAGTTCGTTTGTGTGTTTCTATCTGTCTAATTAAATGCGTTGCTGTTGGTGTGTGTGTCGGGAGGGAAGGAGATTACTGCATACCTGTTAGACTGGTAGGAAACATGCCTTGTTTTAAGAATTCGCCCTTTTGTAGGGTTTTCACTAACATTGGCTAATGAAGAAAGGGTTGTGCCAAGATGCCACCGGAATCTCTCACATATAAAGAATTCTTGTGGCGATCGGAAGTTCTGTATATGTAACCTGAGAAGACACGAGTTTTTGCGAGCATAGCGAACGCTTATTTGAATCCAGACCGCATACAGAAGGACGTATAAGGCCTGAATCCTTATGATGCTGATGGTAGGTAACTTCCCGGGGATCAGTGTGGCGCTTTCAGCAATAATTTGCTGAAAGCTGTGGCATCAACTGAGATCTTAGCCGCAAGTATATGCTTGAGTAATTACATTAGTAGTGACGTTGACGCTATGTCGATACGGCTGTTGACATTTGTTGACAATAATTCTTGAGCACATATACCCTTCCGCATTAAATATTTCAGTCTTCTTAAATAAAATTCTGATACCAAAAGTGTTATTTTTGTATGAAAGTGGTGAACCTAGTGATTTATAATATTGTACATCTGAACCTGCGCTGCTATTCTTGATTTGATTGATATGTGGGGTTTAACGTCCCAAAACCACCATATGATTATGAGAGACGCCGTAGTGGAGGGCTCCGGAAATTTCGATCACCTGAGGTTCTTTAACGTGCACCCAAATCTGAGCACACGGTCCTACAGCATTTCCGCCTCCATCGGAAATGCAGCCGCCGCAGCCGGGATTCGATCACGCGGCCTGCGGTTCAGCAGCCGAGTACCTTAGCCACTAGACCACCGCGGCTGGGCGCGCTGCTATTCTTTTCGAAAGTCTTTGAAGAGGTAGCTAATATGAAGAAACAAAATACTGCTTAAAAAAAGAGACTGCAAGCGTGTTCTTTTATCAAACACCCTGCTTTGTTTCTGTGTTTTCACTTTGATTTGATCAGTGACCACATCTTCATTCTCACGTTTCGTCTCATATAGTTGTTTACAACCTAACAATAAATACAAGCTTCGTGTGTGATATACATACATGGCACTGATCTGTGCAAGAGATTCGGGAGAGGTGGTACCTGCTACGAACGTAAAAAACATTTTCGCTAAGCATTACAAATATTACGTATACTAGTAATTAAACGTTCGTCATAACTACTTAAAACATTACGTTTCCCCAAACAGTCATCTAGAAATCTTTGCTGAAATTTTCAGGAAGTTGGAGTTTGTAGATCAAAAAACTAGTGACGTGATAGGGAACTTCCCTTGGTCAAATGTGCGACAGCTTCTTTAACTCACCCAAATGAGCTTATGCAATTGGTTGGGGCCTCTAAGCCATTTCCTTTGGGTGATACAGCGATGACAGTAGGCGCAGTTAAAATTGATTCCCTGGTTTTAATGGACACTTATGCTCTCTTACCACCGATCAGAAACAGCACGTGCCTTTATATAATGGGTGAACCCTGTCCTCTTATGGAGAAAGTAATAATAATCTGCGATGAAAATGCTTCCACTAAGTAAGATATTGTTGACAGGAGTGGTGTAATATCTATGTTGCACCGAGCGTACGGATGCCTGCATTGCGACGTCGTCGTCTCCCTCTGACACTACGGTGGCAATGACGCGTGGAACGTGGGATCCACCCAGACACAGCTCAACGCCATTTTAAATATAAAGGATTTCTTAGGGAGCTTCGGTGGTTTTGAACGTATCTATCTATCTATCTATCTATCTATCTATCTATCTACCTATCTTTCTATCTATCTATCGATCGATCCGGCTATGGCTCTCCTGGGCGTTTAGATAATGGTATTGATACCAAAATTGGCGTCGCATAATATCGCTGCATCGCGAGCATAGGTGACTAGTCAACATGAAAATTATGGCATGTATTTCATGAAGGTCAAGATTTACATTTCACGGTCTTGTTTGTCTTGTCGTGGTTTTGTTCACATGACATATTGCAAAACTAGTATGGTATGACATGACTGCATAGCGAACATAACAGACAGACCCTAGCGTATAAATCATGAGTTGCATGTCATGCAAACTATGACTACACGCCGTATGCTCACGGCGCACTCACGGTCGCTTCGCTAGCTTCTGACATATACCAAATTAGGTATTACATGACGTGAATGGTGACAAAGGTATATGATTTCTGCAAACATGATAACCATAATATGCGTGTCATGTAAGAACATGACTACATAGCGCGCACATGATATGCTCGCTACCGTTTCACTGGCTCCACATTTACCTAATTCTATATTACGTGACGTTAACAGACGACGAAGGTTAATGGCATGTCGAAACATTACAATTATGACATGCATGTCATGTAAAACATGACTACATGCTGTGGTCATAGCGTGCTCACGGCTGTTTCGCTAACTACGCATATACCGAATTCGGTATCACGTACGTTACATGACTAAACTACGAAGGTAAATGACACGTTCAAACATGAAAATCATGACACAGAAGTCTTGTACGGCATTATTAACGTCCGCCTGGAAACGTTTTCCCGATTCTAATGTGACATGTCATCCCTCCTCATTCGGCTTCGCATATCATCGATTCCTACTGTACGTGGGATTTGCCCATTTTTTATCTTCTTTGAAAAAAATAGCGAGTTGAGAGACATAAAGAGACACTAAAGTCCAAAAACAATTTACCTCAGAATGAAAGCTCAATGTAGGACAACGTCTAAAACGACAGTAATATCAACAGCAGTGCCCTACTTACGGAAAATTAATGTAAATGCACGAGAACACAATTGACACGAGTAGGACATTAGCGAAACAATCCCAATGACGTCAGACTTACCGCTTACAATAATTCATTAGTAATCGAACTAGCTCAACTAAATAAAGAACCTTCCATGCAATGATAGACGTAATAAAATGCTGCTTGATTGTTTCTGTTTCATCCAAGGAAACAAAGAACCGCTGGATATTTTATGAGGAATTGGGCAAGAAGTTCAAAAGGTTATTTTCGCCGGGAAAAACTGAACTGAACATGTCGTGCCATCTCGTGGGGCTCAGTTTAAACAAGCACACCTTCCATCTCGAAGACCACGGGAAGAAATCGTTCAATGGCCGTTGTTGTTGCTGGGGCTCTTACTACATTTGTTCTGCGACCGCTAGTATCGGCGACCGCGCAGTAAAGCCGGGCAATGTTGCGCACGGCTACAGTGACTTGAAAGGCATAGAGTTTCCTTAATATTACCACAAGTTGCTCATCATCTTCCAACGACACATCCTTCTTTCTGCGTTTAAATGCCGCCACAAATAACAAGCAAGCGCGCAATGCACCGGCAGACTACACGTGCCTCCACCCCACGCACTAAAAGAGGAAGATTAACGGCTCATGGTCTGACTAGTGCGCGGCTGCTTCAGAGAAAAAAAGGTCGAAGAGGTTCGTGTGGCTAGAGAGGAAGATTTTGTGAGTAAGGTTGTTTTCTTATATTAATGGGCACAATTTCACCCTGAATAATGGTCTTTATACCAAGAGGCGTTATAATTGTTGGTGACAGTATAAACAAGCCACCCTTATTGGAGGCTTCGCCAATAAAGATATGAGAAAACACTCCTAAAACGGAGAGGGCAGCATATGAAAATGAAAGGTAAGATTGTGTGGCTGCATACGGTGCAAGATAATTCACGGACACTTGCAATAGTTGCATTCTACGCACATCGATAGCAGATTCCATGCTCGAATTCGGGTGCATAGTATTAAGTACTGTCGGGACAAAAATCTTTTTGTGGAACGTGTCAGCGCTTCTCCAGGGTGGATGATTCCCATTACATTGATTGATTGATATGTGGGGTTTAACGTCCCAAAACCACTATATGATTATGAGAGACGCCGTAGTGGAGGGCTCCGCAAATTTAGACGATGTCGATGATGTCGATGTCCGGGTGTGTAGGTAGCCACGGCCCATCGTTGTTTAAAATTGATGTTTAGACTTTGCTTAATACTAATATAATAACAAATATGCAAATTGGAATTTAGAGGCGCATTCGTTTTGTTTCACGAAGATAACTGCAAATGGCATTAAAGGCATTCCCGGGGCTGTAGTCCAGAACCGAAGCACCAAAGGAGAGTGTATTCTCAATGGTTAAGGGCAGCCCAAGGTTAGCAAATGGAATGACAAGGAGACGGTTTCTGGATAGACTGTAACGGCAACATGACAAAAAATAATGGTCTATTGATTTTAGATTTGTACTAAAGCTGCATAGGGGAGACATCTCCAGGCCAGCCCTGTGTGAATATAGATTCAAAGAGGGCACACGACATCGCAGTCTTGTTAGCAAGACTTCCAGTTGTCTGGTATGACACTAGCTGGATTTCCATCGATATTTCATATGTCTAAATTCAGTGCGTGGTGTTACTGATTCCATGGCATCAGCCCTGAGTGCAAATTTTCGATATCTTATCGCCGTTATACTGGACAGCACCGGAAGCACAGAAATTATTGGGCCATTTAATGCCATTAGAGCTAATGAGTCCGCCATTTCATTTAACTCTAACCCGCATTGTCCAGGTACCCATAATAAATTTAAGAGCTTAAGATGTGGAGGAATTAGCGTAAGGAATGTCCTTAAGGCATCTGATTGAGATGAAACTGTAAGTGACGTACATACGGATAGGGAGTCTGTAATTATTCTAGCAGTGTGGGTGTCCAAAGTTAGTTTTCGTAGTTCTAGAACAATTGCCAAATGTTCAGCTTCAAAAATAGGTGTCTTTCACGTCTTCCACGGGCATTGGTGTTCTTCTACGTCGGGCACATTCCTTCTATTTTGTTCCCCAATATTCTGTACCTGTACATTTGTCTCACCAAAAAACAGTCTTAACGTCCGAAACTAAGCTATTGGCTAATAAAAACAATCCAGTGAGTGCTAGAGATTCATTTTGACCAGCTTAGAATACTAATCATTTTGAAAAAAACAAAAGTGCGAAAAAGAAGTGGACCAGCAAAGAGTATGACGAAAAATTGGCGTTTTAGTTGCGATCGTGAGAACGATGCCGCGTGTTTTATCACTGTTTCAGCGCCTGTGCTTCGTCTTTCTTCGAAGAAATGCGTTTTGTGTTTAAATTTTTTGCAGTTGGCTACAGTTTGCTATATAAAAACTGAACAGCTCTCACTTTTTATAATTGAAAATGGTCAAAAGACTGCCATTTCAGCCGCTGTTTCATGATGAAAGGGACCATCAAATAAAGATGGCACGCACTGATATATATATATATATATATATATATATATATATATATATAGTGAGACCTGACAGACCGTCATGCCAAGGAAGGTATAGGGGAAGTTATTAGGCCAATTGTAATGTAAATGAGAATAAATATAAGTGGGTGAAAACAGAAATTGCCATGGGCAGGATCCTGCTCCCGGCAAATTATCTTTTCGCCAAGATATCTTTCTTCTCATTTACATTACCATTGTCCTAATAACTTTCCCTATACCTTCCTTGGCATGATTGTCTGTTAGATCTCATCAGTATTGTGTAAACACGAAACACGAGCTCTTAAGTATACACTTTTGTGTATATATATATATATATATATATATATATATATATATATATATATATATATAGGCAAAGAAAAAAATGTCACATGAAGAATCTTAGGCCACGAAACTGCTTGCTACTCAGGGTGTGACTCATTGCGATAATGAGTACTTTGTAACAGTTTTATCGGGCAGTTTGTCTACAACACGAAACCTTTACGCTTCGAGTGAACTGGCCGGTCTGGAGGCGCGCGCAATAAGCGACCATACGCCTCCACACTAGCCATAGCTGTCCCTGTGGATATTCTTATCGCGCCGTTAGAAGGCTCTAACCAGCCGGCCAAGACAAGCCTTGAGTTCCTTTTTATGCTACACTCTAAAAACATTTACACCCATAAGGATGTATTTTTGTCCCACGGGCAACACCCTTTTAGGGTGTCAAGGAACACCCTAAACAAAGGTGAACACCCATGCGAGTGGGGTGAAACACTAAAAACCCCCTTGAAACGATAGCAGTTATATGGATAAGCATTCTTGATCAAATGAAGCGCGATTAACGGGACAACAAAACCAGACACAGGACGTGACGCGTAGTCTTGAGTATTGAGGAGAGCCGTTCGTAGCACTTCATTCCATCAAATATGCATCACCAACTGGCCCAAGCCTCAATTGTTCTCAGGGAGAAGAATATATGAACCTTTTCTGCGGCTGACAGAGAAGAAGGAAGATACTGAAATCACCCACTGCACTTATACCTGCATGCAGCTGATAAAATAAGGTGCCATGGCCTTGAATGAGCTGCATGACAAGAGTGTATATATGTGTACGTAGACTGGGCCAAAGACGCGGAAGGCACTTAGACATACACACGCACACACGCACACACACACCACACCACAGTAGTGCAAACAGTAACCTGTAGCGTAAGGTTCAACCAAAGATAACGCCGAAGCAAAAAACAATTGCGCCTTTATGTTCACATCTTCTTTTGTTATAGAAAAACTGCAAGTCTGAAAAACAGGACTCTGGTGGCATTCTGCAACATTTTGAATTATCTCACGTGACGAAGCTTTTTTTCTCTCAGTATAGAAATTCATTGTTTTCAACGCAATAAATCTCCACAACTTTCAAAACCATTTGCGCTAGTCGGGCCACCGACTGAGAGGTATGGCGTTGATTGACACTTATACAATAAAAAAACACGTAGAAAAAGTAAGAGAGTTTCTGGAGTCGCATTTACAACCTATTACATCTCGCAGTATAAATTTCGACATTAAAAAAAAGAACATTCGACAAGGTATTGAAATTGGGGTTCTATTAATGTAATGTCGGTGTTGGTATACTTCTAACTGCAAAACCACAGCTCGTCACTGCTGCTTGCACAATCATCTTCAGCTGCTGAGATGACTGGTGCCTTCGACAGAAGTGGGGCGAAGCTGTTCTTTCTGTACAGGAAATTGAATTCGGGAAACCTAAAATAAATACACAAGGAACAATGACCGAAATTTCACAAAGAGTGCAAAAACATATACATATTTTATCTGTATTGCACAAAGCACAATTCCACTGAGCATACATGACGGTATGCGCATTGAGAAGGTATTCAATGCAGATAACTTGTAAAATTAAGTACAGTACAGTTACGTAGTAAGATCCGAATGATACTAGTGTGCTTGAACTGGCCTCACATTTACACGATTATGTAATGCAAGAATCGGCTATTGGGTCATTCCACGTCAGACATCCCGGCCATTTCGGTGACCACCTCAAATGTATTCGAAAAAAATCACATTGATTTTACTGCATTAAAAAGGTAATTGCTAGAATATTTCGCAGACAAATAATCTTTGGTCACGTGGCTGCCTCCTGAACTTCCCGGAATCTCGTCCGGATGTTTATGAAAAAACTTATTTCATAAGTATCTCTTCTTCCGTGCCAAATTTGGTCTAGAAGTTAAGTGAAGAGCTTGCGTAAAGTGTTTGAAGCTCAGTATAATTATTACCAATTTTCGACCCCATACGCCTCAAATAATTTAGCCGAAATGTGTTATATCTGCATTTTTCTATATGAATACTGAACTTTGAATGAATATCTGAGGAGTGAATACTTAATCCACATAAGGTATTTTTGGAAGAAAAAAATTTTCAGACCTCTCAAGCTGTCAAAGTTTACGAGAAAAACTCGCAAATTTCAAGAAATAGTTGTTTTGTCTATAATGAGACGCAACTTGCACCATATGGTGGTTGAAATGAAATAGACTTTGTACCTAAATTGAAAGCAAATAAACAGTTCTTTTCATGTGCCAAGTTTTGTCATAGCAATTTATGTTTTGAGAAAAAGATCACAGCATAACCACGGAGTGAGTGATGATAAGTGAGGCGTAGCGTTCGTCCATACGGACACACAAACGGATAGACACACAGTCTGACGCCAATATGGACGGACAGAAAGACAGACGGACAGACCGACACACGGAAGCCCGGACAGATAGATGCACAGACGAACGTACAAATGCACCGACGAACGATTCGCCCCACGAATCATCATTTTTTCCGTGTATCTGCTGTGAAAACCACTAACGCTATCTATTGTGCAACTCATCAGGTGGCTACATAATACTAGTACGACCACAGTGGAGGGAACGACCCACGGCCTCAAGAGCTTTACCCCTAAATGACTTTTGAAGTTCGAAGTTCCATATTTGCCATTTGGTCATACGGCAGCCGACGCCTCGAAGTTCCCCTTTGCCTCTGATGGGAAAATTCAAAACCTATTTTATTCCTTGAAACAGAAATTGTAATGATGAAACTTGTCACATACAAAAAACTGTTTATTTGCTTTCAATTTAGGTAAAAGGTGATTTTCAATTGGACCACCACATGGTGCAAATTGCGTCTCAATACGGACAAAAATGACAATTCTGTGAAATGAGTGATCTTTTCTCGTAGAGGTTAGCAGCTTAAGATGTCTAACAATAATTTTTCATCAAAATATCTTTTCTGTGAAGTAAATAATCACAGCTCAGATATTCGAACAAAGTGCAGTATCGTAATGAGAAATTGCAAACATAACACACCCTGGCTAAATTCTCGCAGACGTATGTGGCCGAAAATTTGTAATAATATTGCCGAGTTTCAAACACCTTACATAAGCCCCGTTACTTAACATGTACCAAACTTGGTATAAAAGAAAAAGGAGCGACACTTGTAAAATATTTCTTTTCACAAACAACACTAAAACAACATTCTGGAGAGTTTAAAAGGCAACCACGTGATCAAAAACTTTATTCTCCAAAATATTCAAGCAGTTCAGTGTTTTCAGTGCATTAAATCAGCACATTTTTTTTCAAACAAACTTGCCCTAGCCGCAAACTTGACTGGGAAATTTCGAATAATGTGACCCTGTTACCTTCATTCAATGACCATTGCATACTGCTAAATTAGGGCCATTTGTTTCAATCATGCTGGCAGGCTGAGAAAGCATGACTCCTTCCCGATGCAGCGTAGGCTGTTCAGTGGCTGTGCGTGTTGTGTTCCCAGATAAATATGCTGCCCAGTCTTGCATTTTAGCTGCAACACATGCTTAGATACCGTGCAGTATGTATAATATTAAAGTGTTTTGTGCAAAAAAATTAATAATACGCTTCACATAGCGAAAATACCTTTAACATCTGAAGTACTTAGCGAAGTTAAACGCCACAGCGAGCCGATGGCAGTAAAACTCTGAATAACAGGAATATTTTGAAAGTTACACATGATGAAAACAATCTGAATGAAATGTGCTCGAACGTTAGCAGTTATGTTCAAACAAGCGTTTGCGCTGTTCAAGTAGGCAATTCTACCACACACACAGACGAAAGGTCTGTTCAAACAAAAGTCCAGCTTCAGTGCTCGATCCGCTACACAGGCACGGCTGTCGGCAGTGTCACGCTACGTTGCGGGTGAACTAAAATACCGGTGAAGACAAATTTAACGAAATTGAATGTATTATTAAGTACCCAAACTTCCCGAGGCGCACCTAACGCGAAGCAATATGTCGTGTTGTCACCCGATGCATTAACCCGAGCTATCACGGTAAGGTTACCGCACAAAACGAAAAAGAACCGAAAAGTAAGACATGGACACCACGCCCTTGTTTTCGGTCTCGGTCTTTTTGTGCAGTAAGAAAAAAAAGAGAGTAAGTGAACTACCAACATGCCCAAGCATATGCGTCTTAGATACGGTTGACGCTTAGAGCTACCAGCCGCCGTCCCCACACATGTATTAATTAGTAAACTAAAATTGATGTGCATAAAGAGCAGGCCCCTTTAAAAACGGCTGCCAACAAAGGGCACCGCAAAAATCTGTTCAATTTCTTCCCTGAACCTCAGCGGCGCACGCTCAATCTGCTTTGTACTCCGAACAATCTAAACAAACAAACAAAAAAACTTGCCCACATTGACACTTCGCCATCATCCCCGTGAAACAGTTGGGACAAGTATTCTCGCTAAGTAAACAAATGCTGATTTGTCATCAACTAGTTGAAAAAAAAATTGCTTGAAGGCATTATTCTCGTTCTCACGCAGTTAACAAAGCGCTGAACGGAACAACGTGAGAGCGGTACTCATTATTTCACTTCGAGTGCTCCGTAATATGAATCCACAGGTCCAGTCGTCAGGATGGTGCACCTTCGCAATAATCAGCACGGATAGAAAACACAGGTCGAGCACCGCAGGCACATTTCAAACTAAGCACCGACAAATACACTCCACCGATCGAGAAGCCACACACACACACACACACACACACACACACACACACACACACACACACACACACACACACACACACACACACACACACACACACACACGCACACACACACACACACACACACACGTGCACGTTTATACGTGCACCTTCTGAAAGACTTTCAAAAATATTCACATACAGGTACATGTACATCATATTCTTATTCATTATACTCATCATTTTAATGCAGTTACCAATTCAGATCGTTGAATTTTATTCGAGCAGACAGACATAGTTGAAAGGCAAGCGTATATGTGCACACAAATTGGCACTAAATTATTGTTAACAGATCTACAGCCTCATCTATATTCCATCAACGTTACTATTGATATAACTAATCAAACGTCTACTTGCTATCAAAATCTTAGTTGATCATACAGGATGAAAGATCAGAGCCTTCAATCTGGTAAATAAACGGACATATAGAATGATGCCTTCTATGTTGGAAAATATTATTGGAAGGGTTACATTGATCCCCAACAAGTTATTTATATTATAATCAGCACCATTAGGTTCGGGCTTAATATGTCCATCTGTGTGTAGTCTGGAATAAATAAAGAGCTCGATATGCTCGAAAATGCTCGTGTATTCTCATTTTAACATGCGCAGAACTTGTTATCGTCAGAACTTCTCCTTAGATCCGGACGATTCCGGTGGCATCTTGGAACAACCTTTTCTTCATTCCCCAAAGTTAGTAAACACCAAACTAAGAGAATTTTTTCATACAAAGCATGTTTTCTATTATTCTAACATGTACGCAGTGATTTTACACGCACACACACACACACGCACGCGCGCACGCACGCATAAATAGCGACGCATTGCAAATAAACACACAGTCATACAG
Source organism: Rhipicephalus annulatus (assembly GCA_013436015.1). NCBI lineage: Eukaryota > Metazoa > Arthropoda > Arachnida > Ixodida > Ixodidae > Rhipicephalus > Rhipicephalus annulatus. The sequence goes on along the minus strand of WOVY01002278.1, from coordinate 291,757 downwards.
ACACACACACACACACACGAATCCCAAAGAATGAACCTCGCGAACTACTCCGCTCATGCACGTCAACCTGCTCCTTTCTGAGAACCTGATCAGTTTATTACCTGCACTTCCAAACCACACTCATTAGATTTTACCCTTGTGATTTTCTTTGTTCAAGAAACCGGCCTTACTAAAAATTTTCTTCGGGACATTTTCCCTCTTTATTTATGTTGGATTGGCTTGAGCCCGTTAAACCTCCTGCTGGTGTGGGCTGCCCTCATTTTTTTTAAGTTATTTTCATTGCGGCAGTGATGAAACGATATAGCACGTTCTCTGTCACTACCCTCCTTACAGCGTGCAAAGACGGAAGCTAGCTGCTGCGTTAGCTCTTTGGCGACATGCCTTTGTCAGAACAATCAGTGCTGAAAAGGCAACATGATCTGTCTTCGCACAGAAAATCAGTGAAGCCCTCTTGAACTTTTTGTAAAGTGATGGCCTATTGTATTGACTATAGTACCCCATGCAGTTACATTTTTTTCGCGCGTCTCTTTTGCTTTTCGCTTTCTTTCCTATGTTTCTTCCCCATCTTTCTTCCCCAACTTTCTTCCCCACTTTCTCTTCCCTTAGTGCAGGGTAGCAAACCGGATGCTCCAATCGGAACTTAACCTCCCTGTTTTCCCTCATTTTATTCTCACTCTCTTCATTTAGAGGAGGCCAAAAAGCATGCGCACAGACACACAAGCACACACACACACGCTCACAAACACGCACGCATGCACCCAACCACTGGCTGTTTCAAGCTATGTGTTAAATTTGTCATAAACCAGTAATATGCGAGATTTGTTTGATGCCTTCGTTATTACTTTTTCTGCAGTCGAAGTCAAGTTGGCTACAAACATCAATAGGAGAGTAATTATGAATTTGAAATAATTACTTTTATTACTGCTGTTATGTGGTAATGTCAAATGTTATAGTTTTAGTACTTCATGCCAATAACTCTAATACAGCTTCTGAGATTTTTAATTAGGGGCATCTAGCAAAAATTGCGAAGTGATGGAAGTCACCCGAATCCCGCGGCGAATTCGCAAGCGAAACGAGGAAGAGCGCAACTGCCACATTCTTCTGAGACATCCAGATTGGGTGAGTGTCGTTATATCAACCATGAACCGACTTCACTGAGTGAATGATTTGGGTACGCTTGAAATTACAGCATGCGATGCTAACATGTTAACGAACGCGCACGAACTAAACCTCTGAAATTGTGCTCGCGAACAGTGACGCAACTCTGTTCTTCTGGTAGCCGCCATCATAGGTGTTTCGGCTTCGTTCTCGCCATTGAATATGGTGGAATACATTTACACCGCAATAGTGTAAATGTATTCCACCATATATATATATATATATATATATATATATATATATATATATATATATATATATATATATATATATATACAAGGGAAGAAGAGTATACCTAAGGGCTTGTTTTTCCGTGTTTTTACACAATCTTATGATATCTAACAGAGAATAATGCCAAGGAAAGTATAGGGGAATATATTAGACCAAATCGTAAAGTGAATATGAAGAAAAGTGGGTGAAAAGGTACCTTGCCGTGGGCAGGCTCCGAACCTGCGACCTTCTAATAACGCATTCGATGCTCTACCACTGAGCTACCACGACAGCTATCCACCCAGCCACTCTATTGGGTATCTATGTCAATTTAAACGTGGGAGTGTCAGTCAGCGCCATTAGTAGCCATGGCGGCGAGTGTGGCACACTCTTCATGAGCCTGTTTGGCGTCACGTAGCGCGTGAACTTAATACGAGTGGGCAGCTGACCAATAGTCCCTCGTATACAACCTAAAGGCACCAAGTCTGCAAGTACGAGACCCTCGTTAATGCATAAGGAGAAAATTGTATACCCAAGGGCTCAATTTCCCGTGTTTTTACACAATATTAATGATATCTAACAGACAATAATGCCAAGAAAAATATATGGGAAGATATTAGACCAAATTGTAATGTATTTATGAAGAAAAGTGGGTGAGAGATAACATGCCGTGGGTAGGATCCGAACCTGCGACCTCCGAATGACGCGTTCGATGCTCTACCACTGAGCTACCACGACAGCTATCCCCCCAGCCACTTTATAGGGTTTATATATGAATTAAACGTGGGAGTGTCAGTCAGCACAACCAGTAGCCTTGGCGGCACGCTCTTTTGCGGTTTGTATCCTGCCCACGGCAAGTTATCTTTTCACCCACTTTCCTTCATATTTACAATTTGGTCTAACATCTTCCCCTATACTTTCCTTGGCATTATTGTCTGTTAGATCTCAATATATATATATATATATATATATATATATATATATATATATATATATATATATATATATTGTAAGGCAACGTTTTGGCTGCAAGACACTTCTTTTACTTGCCGAGCCTCTGCCCCACCACACATGTCAGGCTGATGATGATGAGTATGTACATATGATAAAATGACGCACATGAATAATGCTCATGCTTATTTCCCCCCCCCCCTCCACGCTTGAACGGCCAGTCCGGACGCGCCTTAGACGGAAACGGAACGTCGAACGAATGGCTTCAGACGCGATACGTGGACAATCTCCGAACCACGACAGCGACGATCCGAAGAAAGGTCGCTGGGAGTGACACGGTAGTTCACTGGTGACGTTTGTTTATTGATTGTATAGGGTCCAATGAAGCGTGACTGAAATTTATCGCACAATCCTGGAGTACGAATGGGCGTCCAAAGCAACACTTCATCCCCAGTACTGAAGGAGACGTCATGATGAGAGCTGTCGTAGCGCTGCTTGCGGTCTTACTGATTGGCTTTTGTAATAAGGCGAGCCCGTTGCCGACATTCCTCGAGTCTTGTGATGAACTGCTCTGATACGGTTACCGAGGCGTCAGTTGGAACATTAAGGAAAGAGATGTAGATGGTGAATGTCGGTGAACGGCCGTACACGAGGTAGAAAGGCGAGAAGCCAGTAGTTCTTTGAACAGTGGTGTTTTGGGCAAACGTCACAAAAGGCAAAATCGTATCCCAGTTGTCGTGGTTTGGCGCGAAGTACATCGATAGCATGTCTGTTAGTGTCTGATGAAATCTCTCTGTCAGCCCATTAGTTTGCGGGTGGTATAGGCTGACGTCGTCTTATGTACTGTACCACAAGTTGTGAGCAGGGTTTCGATTATGGTGGACAGGAACGTTTCGCCGCGATCACTCAGGAGGACGCGAGTTGAACCGCGGCGCAATACAGTGGCTTTGAGAAAGAAGTCTGCGACGTCTGAAGCAGAACTTGTGCGTAGTACAGCAGTCTCTGCGTACCGTGTCAAGTGATCGACAGCAGTCACAATCCAACGATTACCTGCTGGTGTGATGGGGAGAGGTCCCAGTAGGTCTATGCCAACGATGGCGAAAGGAGTCTCAGGACACGGGATGGGTTGCAGAATGCCGGCTTGAGACGAAGTTGGCCTCTTCCGCCGTTGACACAGATGGCAAGATGCAACGTATTTGGCCACAAAGGTAGAGATGCCAGGCCAGACGAAACGTTTCCTGATGCGGCTGTGTGTTTTGTGAAATCCCAAGTGGCCTGCACATGGGTCGTCGTGAAAGGCTTCGAGGACTTGGTGACGTAGAGAACGCGGAAGTACTGGAACCCAGCGGTGTCCATCAGTAGTGTAAACGTAACGATGAAGCACATTGTTATCGAGCTTAAATTGCCGTAGTTGTCGGCGCAATCTAGCAATATGAGTAGGTGATATATCATTTAGGCGTTGAATAATGCTATTGCTATATGGATCATCTCGCTGGCGTGTGGCGAACTCAGTGTAGGGAGTTGAAGCCAGCGTGTCGATAACCGCAAGTTGTGATAATGTGAGGGGTGACGCAGAGTTTTGCCCACCAGACGAGCAATCACCTGACGTACTCGATGATGACAGTGGAAGGGGACAGCGACCGAGAGCATCTGCATCTTGGTGTTTTTGCTAGACTTATAGATGACGTCAAAATAGTACTCTTGTAGGCGGAGCACCCAACGACCGAGGCGACCAGACAAGTTTTTCAGTGACGATAGCCAGCACAAGGCGTGATGGTCTGTAATGACTGTGAAGTAGCGTCCGTTGAGATACGGTCGAAATTTTTGTACAGTGCAAACGACAGCAAGGCACTCCCGCTCAGTTATGGAGTAGTTCTGTTCAGCAGCCGTAAGAGCACGACTAGCATACGCAATAACTCTTTCCCGTGAAGTGGCATCCCACTGTAGAAGAACTGCACAAATGCCATGGCCACTCGCGTCGCTGTGGAGACATGTAGTTGCGTTCTCGTCGAAGCGGCACAGAACAGGGTCGGATGTTAAACATACTTTAGGGCTTGAAAGGCACGCTCGCAGTCGTTGTTCCAAGCGAAAGTTGATCCGGATGTCCGCAGCTTATGCAGTGGCGACGCGATGGTAGGAAAATGGCTGATGAAGCGGCGGAAGTAGGACGCCAGCACAGGAAACTTCGTAGGTGTTTCTCATTTTCTGGCCGAGGAAAGCGTATCACAGCAGCAAGCTTGTCAGGATCCGGGCAAACGCCATCTTTGCTGACAAAGTGGCCCAACACCTTAATGTTCTTGTTGGCGAAATGGCATTTCTTTGTGTTGAGCTGTAGTCCAGCATTAGAAATACACGTCAAAACTTCGTCTAAACGATCAAGGTGCTGACGAAAAGAAGTGGAGAAAATGACGATGTCATCTAGATAACAAAGGCATGTTTTCCATTTTAGGCCGCGTAGAACTGTGTCAATGATGCGTTAAAACGTGGCAGGAGCAATACATAAACCGAATGGCATCACATTGAATTCATACCGCCCGTCTGGTGTTGCAAATGCAGTTTTTTCTTTGTTTGCTTCGTGCATAGGTAGTTGCCAATAACCAGACCGTAAATCCAGGCTGGAGAAAAATTCAGCGCCTTGCAGACAGTCAAGTGCGTTGTCGTCTCGTGGGATCGGGTACACGTCTTTTCTCGTGATCTTATTAAGTGCTCGATAATCGACGCAGAATCACACCGAACCGTCCTTCTTTCAGACTAGCACTACAGGGAATGACCACGAGCCTGACGAAGGTCGGATAACATCTCGTTTGAGCATATCAGCAACGTTGTTCTCGATGATTTTCCGCTCTGCGGATGACACACGATATGGGCGGCGGTGTACAATTGTATGTACGGCGACGGAAGTGTGACCCAAAAGCTTGGAATTAACATCAAATGAAGCACTGTGTTTTTGAAGGATACCCAAAAGTTCTTGCTTTTGCGCTGCGTAAGATCGGGATTTATTGTAGCTGTTAAAACAGCCGTCGTAGCATCGTCATCAGTACTCGTAGAGAAAATGGTGCGTCTGCGTGAAGGGGCACCAGAGAAAGTGGTTCGGTGTCTGTGAAGCAAACCACACTGGTGCCCTGGGGCAGTGCAACAGGCAAAGAAGTATGGTTAACTGCCGCAACTAATGCTCTGCCATCATGAAAGCGCACCAGGCTAGGAGCGATGGTAAGCCCAACAGAGATGTAGCGTCCACACGGTGCTAGGAAAACATCACCAGTACTGATCTTATCTGATGTCAGGGTCAGAATATGCTCATTGCCTGGAGGAATAAAACAGTCATCAGCGGTGACGAAGCGCTGGCTATGAGCATCTTTATCGGACGAAAGCGCAGTATCTGACGTATGAATGATCCTCTGACGGCAAGATATCATGGCTGAAGCTGAGGGGAGAAAGTCCCACCCTAAAATGAGCGCATTAGTACACGATGACAGAACGAGGAACTGTATATGGTGAAGGATGCCCTCAATAAAAACTCGTGCTGTGCAAACACCAGAAGGCTGAACAAAAACCGCATTAGCACAGTGAAGGGGAGGGCCATCATACAGTGTCATCACTTTGCACAAACGGGAACACAAGTCCACACTAATAACTGAGAGCGATGCACCTGTGTCCACCAAGGCTTCAGTCCATATCCCCTTAACACACACTGAAAGTACATTTGAAGGGCGTTCCGGAGGAGTTCGATGCAGTCCGCCAAATGCAGCTTTCCCTCCTGAAGCTGCACTGTTTAGTTTTCCGGGCGGTGATCTGACGCCGTGGTAGCCGGACGAAGTGGCGACAAGTAATGGCGCATAGGTGACGGGGAACGACGGCGTGAGGAGCGGAATGTAATGGCTGCGTTGAAGTGCTGTGGAGATGGTGAGCGGCATTGGTACACTTGATATGGGTGGCGATGTTGTGGAGCAGTGGCAAACTTATCCCTCTCGAAGTGACCAAAGCCCCGCCTTTCGTCTTGTTGACGTCGACGACAGAACCGTGAGAGGTGGCCACGTATTCCGCAATAGTAGCAAATCGGTCGAGTTGGACGCCAGACATGGAAAGAAGGAGGCGGTGCCTTTGGGGCAAGGACATTCAGTGAGGGCTGCGTAGTTGACACATACTGCGGTGATTGCTGAGAAGGTGACGCTGTAACTACCTGAGCGTATGTCGGCTTTGGAGTGGTATGCGAGCTCGGTGCTTGCTCACACGTCATGGATGCCAGCTCCTCTCGGACGATGTTGCGTAGGCTGCCTGCAGAAGACGTTATGCGGAGCTCATAGGACGACGAGGTGGCCTGGAGTTGCAGCTCCTCGCGGATCATGGACCGTATCAACGACCGGAGTTCAATGTCATGCGTTGGCTTGAGATCTCCTGTGTCAGGCTGTAAACGTATAAGTTGAAGGTCATCAAGTCGCTGACACGTACTGATGATATCCGCGACCGTGGTGGGGTTCTTTGCCGCTAAAGCGTTAAATGCGACGGCGTCTATGCCCTTGAGCAGGTGGCGAACGCGGTCATGTTCCGCCATCGAGCTGTCGATGCGATGGCATAGGGCGAGGACATCCTCAATGTACGAGGTTATGACTCGGCGGAGTGCTGAACACGTTCAGCAAGCTTCCGTTTGGCCATATCTACACGGACAGAAAGGTTTGCAAATATCTGACGGAGCTGCTGCTTAAAGGTAGGCCAGTCCGGGAAATCCAGTTGATGGTTGAGAAACCATATCTTAGCGACCCCCGTCAGGTAGAGCGGTACGCGGGACAGCTTCAAAGAATTATGCCAATAGTTAAGCGCACTCACACGGTCGTACTCATACAACCAGTCTTCAACGTCTTCACCGCGAAGGCCGGCTAACATCGGGGGGTCTTTGTGAGGGGCGGTGACAGTCCATGAATGCATGCCCAGGGGTGTAGGCGGGGTGGATGGAGCCGTGTTGTTGTGCTCGTCTTGCGACATGACCGTGGGCTGACTGCGCAGACGGCGACCCGACCGGAGCTCCAGGGATGGTTGGTAGTCGAAGATAACAAAAAAGCGCTGCAGAGGGAGAACCAGCGGACCGGAAAGCACTCTCCACCACTTGTAAGGCAACGTTTTGGCTGCAAGATACTTCTTTTACTTGCCGAGCCTCTGCCCCACAACATATGTAAGGCTGATGATGAGTATGTACATATGATAAAATGACGCGCACGAATAATGCTAAATATATATATATATTTATATATATATATATATATATATATATATATATATATATATATATATATATATATATATTTAAGGGAAAGAAGTGTATACCTAAGGGATCGTTTTTCCGTGTTTTGACACAATAATAATGAGATGTAACAGACAGTAATGCCAAGGAATATGTAGGGGAAGTTATTAGAACCAATGGAATGTAAACAAGAAGAAAGAAAAGTGGGTGAAAAAATAACCAGCCGTAAGCCGGAATCGAACCTACGACCTTCGAACAACGCGTTCGATGCCCTAACTACTGAGCTATCACAGCGGCCATCCCTTCATTTACTTTTTTGGGTTTATATGTGAATTTAGAAGTAGGAGTGTCAGTCAGCGCCGTTTATAGAAATATATATATATATATATATATATATATATATATATATATATATATATATCCTGCTCATGGCAAGTTATCCTTTCACCCACTTTTCCTTCTTCCTATTTACTTTACATTGGGTCTAATAACTTCCCCTGTACATTCCTTGGCATTATTGTCAGATCTCATTAATATTGTGCCAAAACACGGGAAAACGATCCTTTAGGTATACACTTCTTTTCCTTACTCATTAACGAGGGTCTTGCACTGGCAGACTTGGTGCCGTTTGGTTGTATACGAAGGACCCTTGCTCAGCTGGCAACTCGTATTAAGTTCACGTGCTACGTCGCGCCATACAGGTTCAAAAAGAGAGTGTACCTTACTCGCCGACTCGCTGACTGAATCACTCACTCGCTGACTCACTCGCTGACTGAATCTCCCACGTTTAAATTCACAGATAAGCCCAATAAAGTGGCTGGGGATTAGCCGCCGTGATAGCTCAGTGATAGAGCAAGGAATGCGTTATTCGGAGGTCGAAGGTTCGATTCCTGCTCACGGCAAGGTAATTTTTCACCCGCTTTTTTCTTATTTACTTTACAACGGTTCTAATAACTTCCCCTATATATTCATTAGCATCATTCCATTGGCATCATTGCATTTAGATCTCATTATTTTGTGTCAAAAAACGGAAAAACAAGCCCTGAGGTATACACTTCTTTCTCTTATATATATATATATATATATATATATATATATATATATATATAATAAAAATGCGCCTGACAGCAATGTTACGGAGTTGTCTCTCTCCAGCATTGTGATTAATCCGGAATCATTCCACATTTTCGCGACCCCGGTATGGAGAGGGAATGGAATTACGCCTTTTTCTTTAAATAGAGCACATTTTCTTCTATATGCCATGTTTCAAACATTAGTATGTCAGACTATTCAGTTTAACAGTAAAGCAGTTTTATAAAAAGGCTCGGTTGTATACAAGCACGGTAAATTTACAACACGCACCTTCTATAATTCTCTTGTTATATAGACTCTGTTTCTGGAAATTCTTTCTTTATTATTCGCGTAACCACGGCTGTGTGCCATGGCATTCGCCTTGTGGAACTGTATGGTGGCGGCAAAGCCTCCTTACACATTGTGATAATTTTCCACTGGATGGCGCCTCAGTCACCTGCTGTACCCCCATCCTTCGCTTTGTTTTTGCTTCTGCCGCCATCGGAGATTCGGACGCATATTCGAAAAAGTGCTTCTCTACGTTTTGATGCATATTGACACCGGTACGATGCTTGTGTTTACTACAAGCATTTGTGCTTGCGCGCAGCCTCGCCACATATACCCCGCCCCCTTTCTTTTTCTTCATATATTGTCCCCCCTGCATAATCACATGGTCGCCTTTGCTTGAAACTCTATCGCAAAAGTCTGTACCACGTAAGCGCAGCACACATTCGTAGACGATGAACTCTGTGCTGTCACATGATGTTTAAACTAGGTGTAAGATGAACTGTTCTACTTGATGCACCGCACAGACAGATAGAATGGACTTTTGAAACCATTGGTTTGGGTAGCCAGCCAAAGCAGGCAATCCCACGTAATCAAGGTGGCGCATCCCTGAATCCCTGCGTGACGACTCGCTAAACTCTCATTTTAACATTGACAAATTTAAGCTTAAAAATAATAAAGCATCATTCGTTTTAACCCGCACTCTTATAAAAAGGCCTACTTATTCACTAACTAAACACTAACCGTTTACTTGTCGCAAAAAGCACTAACCTCCTATTACGTAAAAGTAGTAAAATTTTGAATAGTGAAACTTGCTAAATCGCAAAGTAATACGTGAATAGTGCCGACTCGAAGGAATACATTACTGAATTTTAGTTAACAGGCATTTATATATGTATGCGAAACGCCGCGTCAAGATAATTCAATTAAAGAAGTATCTATAGGATAATAAGCAATGTGCAATTGTCCAAGAAAATGAGTTAGCCGCCACTAATCACTTCATGCGAATACCTAGGCACGTACGCATCACGGCAACATACATAGAAGCATGAACGAATCACAACGGAAGACACACGCAAACGCACACAAAGCATATCAAGACTTAGCTTGTATTGTATACTGCGGCCGTCGGTTCAAGGCTATTTATGCTCTTACTTTCCCATACCACACCGTGTATGGGTTAGCAATTTAAAAAAAGTTATCGAAGTTTTGTACACACTTTGGTCAGCCCTTCTATATATGTGTGCAATGAATCAGTACAAAATTTTCATTCCAAAGTAATCGACAAAATTACGATAGGTGAAAATTTGTCATTGGGAGGTGATCATTACTTCAAATATACGGTGGTCTTTACGAGAAATCTGGCAACGTGTTTGAATTATTATAGTCAGCTGGTTCAAAAGACAAAGAAATCATTCGTGGTTATTAACGGCAAAAGTATCAAAATTCACCAGCTGCTCGTTGCTGTAAACTGCGAAAACCTTGAACAAAAAAAGACAAAGCACAGGCGCTGACAAGCATTAAAACACGTGCCCTCATACTGATAATCATCATAAACAACGCATACTTCTGGTCCTTCTTTTTGCTCATCTGCTTCTTTTTCGCACAGTTGATTTCTCTTTAAAAAGGCGAATATTCTAAGCTAGTCACAACGATTGTCTAGCACTCACTGCATTGTTTTCATTAGCCTATAGCTTAGGTTTGGATGTTAAGACCATTATTCGGTGACACAAGTGCACAGGTACAGATTTTTGTGGAACAGGGTTGAAGGAATGTGAAAGAAATGAGAAGAAGAACAACAACGCCCGTGGAAGACGTGTCTTCTAATCGCCACCGCCAAAGTCACGAATTCAGAGGCCCATCTACCTGCTGCCTTCATGAAGCACGGCCCCCTCCAGAATTTTCAAGGGAAGGGTTGCAGTGCAAGGGCTATGACTAGTTCCGCCCACTGGCGTGTAGACCACAAGTCCTTCAGCATCGACTCTCCCGACTCCCGGGAGAACTACATGGACTCGGAGAGGCTGGAGCTGCGCTATTACTGCCGAAGTGTGTTCTGTCTTGTGGACGAAGCAGCTGCCGGAAATGGCAAGACAATGAAGCAGCGCGAGGACTGTGATCCGGCGCGGCTGATATGGTACCCATCCATTGGCGTCTTCTTGATGTGCTTCAGCATCGACTCTTCCGACTCCAGTGACCACTACATGGAGAGGCTGGAGCTGTGCTATTTCTGCCGAAGCTCGCCCTTAGTTCGCGGGGATGATGCAGCTGCCGGCATTGGCAAGGCAAGGGAGCAGTGCCTGGACCACGACTGGTCGTGGTCACTGTCGCACCGGGCCATCGACGTCATCTCAATGTGCTTCAGCATCGTCTCTTCCGACTCCATTGACAACAAAATGGTGTCGGATAGGTGGTAGCTGCGCCGTTTCTGCGGCAGTCCACCTGTCCTTTTTTGGGATTCGAAAATGTTTTTTGGAACAACCCTGGCACGTTTCCGGAGAACTTCAATGCGTCGCAGGTACCCATTGCGCTTGGTTCCATGCGCATTGGTTGGGTGAATAGAAGACGTGCCCAGCCTCCACCTGAAGTGCTCTGCGAAGACCGAGGAGTCTCAGTATGGAGATTTTGAGAGTATGGCGGTGTTATCTCGCACTCTAACACGCTGACGAAAACTGTAACGACCAATCACAATATTCCGTCGTCTATTCCTAGAGAGGAGCCAGTTTGAGGAAGGGAAAAGTTTCTCTCGCACAGCAGTGTCTTCGTCTATTTGTCATCTGCACTTATCCAAAATATGTTAACAACATATTGTCATTATTTTATATGGTTATAAATAATTAAATACTTTCGAAAAAAAATGGCGTTTGCACATTGTTGGTGTCTGCTCGTCCAATATGGGCTTCGCTTGTATTAATGGAGTGAAGGAAAAGGGTTGGCGTGCACTTTTATTGACATAAGGCGAAGACAACAACGGAACGAGTTGACGAGAAAGTTCTGATCTCCCACCGAAATTTACTGTGTTATAAGAACAGCCAATCTGCAGAAAATAGCTTTTTGCGATTCAGCGTTTATACCCATGAAATAAAGTGTCAGAATAAATTGATTGATATATTGAGTTAAACGTCCCAAAACTACCATACGATTATGAAAGACGCCGTATTGGAGGGCTTCGGAAATTTAGACCACCGGTAGTTCTTTAACCTGCACCCAAATCTGTGCACACGGGCCTACAACATTTCCGCCTCCATCGGAAATGCAGCCACCGCCGCCGGGATTTGAACCCGCTTCCTGCGGGTCAGTAGCCGTGTACCTTAGCCACTAGAACACCGCGGTGGGTCGATGTCTGATTAAAGGCAGTGGGGAAACTACAATGGGCCTGTAGATCCAATGGTGGCCTCATAGTTAGCTATGTTGGTTCACCGAGCTCACCTTTAGTTGTCCATCGTGTGGTCATTTCACATGAATAATAAGCACTTTTTAATCTATTGGCAAACACCCCCCTAGAGAAGCGGTGAAACATTCCATAAAAAAAAATGTTTGTCCCGACCATATTCAATACCATGATCCAAAGCTGAGCTTGGAATCTGCTACTGATATGTGCAGAATACAAATATTGGATGTGTCCGTGAATTATCATCCACCGTATGCAGCCACACATTCTTACTTTTTTCATTTTACTGTCCTGCCCTCTACCAGTTTGGCTGTGTTTATTTTATGTAGTTATTGACGGAAGCTTCCAGTAAAGGTGGCTTTTGTGTATTGTCACCAACAAATATAGAACACGTCTTGGTAAAGACTTTTTAAATAGACTATTTATTCAAAGCGAACTTGTGCCCATGAAAAGAAGAAAACAACTTTACACACAAAATATTCCTCACTATCCACACGAACGTCTTTGACTTTTTCTTCTATCATGCAGCCGCGCACTCGTGGCAACATGAACCGTTAGTCTTCCCCTTTTAGCCCCTGGTGTAGAGGCACGCGCGGTCCGCCGGTACATTGCACGCTTTGCTTTTTTGTTCAACGGCATTTACAAACGCAGGAAGCTGGATGTGTCGTTCGAAGATGATGAGCAACTTGTTGCACCGTTCAGCAAACTCTATGCCTTTCACGTCATTGTTGCCGTGCACAACATTGCCCGGATTTACTACGCGGTCACCAACAAGAGCAAAAGCAGAACAAAAATAGTGGGAGCCACAGCAGACCAACAGCCCGTGAACAATATTCTGCCACGGCGTTCGAGTTGGCAGGTGTGCTTGTTTAATTTGGGCCGCTCTAGATGGCAAGAAATGTGCAGTTCAGCTAGAGTTACTGTATATGCTACCTTTAGGTAGCAGAGATTCGCATAGGTCCGCCGTCCTCCTAGAGTTACTGTATATCTTACCTTTAGGTAGCAAAGTTTCCGCTGAGACGTTCATGTTGTGCAGGAAAGCAACTCTTCATTCAGCAGCACTCGCGTTCACACGGCCGAGTTCTCCTGCAGCATCTCGGCGTCCGTACAAGAAACACCACATGAGCCCAGAGCGCGTCCGCTCGCTCTGTTGCCATGCGGCGTTGATTCGACGACCATTAAAAAAGAACAAACGTGAGCTCGTGAGCCGGGAACGCGTAGCAAGGCATCGCCTGAGAGAGGAGAGCGAGCCGAGACACGAGGGGCGACGTCGGACGCATCCGAGCGAACTCCTGCACAGAACCGAGTTTCCTCCTACATGTAGCGACCGCGAATTCACTTTAATTTTGATATAATAAAGTTTACTTCTTTAAATCGAACCTTGTCTCAACCTTTCATTTCAGACATCGCTGACACTTTCCGAGTGTAGGAGTCGACGCTGCTTAGCAGCACGCTGCCTTTTCTCACTCGTTCATAATATGTCACCAGTTCAATGACTTTCACTTCGAAGGAAAAACTTGTAAATCTTTGATCAATAATGGTCTCAGATATTACTAGTGCTATGGCTTGTTCGATGGAAGTCAACATAGGGAGATATTTTTGTTAAAAATCGCAAACAAGAAAGCAGTAACATAATTTGTTCAGAATCGTGTACCTATTGGCGACAAGACAACTTGAGTTCCGCAAATCGCTCGTTTTAAGCAGGTGGCTCAATAAAACAATTGCTAAAGCTGTCCTTGCGTGCTTCAGAAATAGCACAAGCAAAGAATAATTTTGAGCTTATCTTTACGTAGTTGTGGCATTACTGTGATCGCGGCAACTACGCAGCGCTGATTTTACGGCGCTGCACAGACACCTCCAACACTGACGCCTACTAAAAACGGACAACACAAAACACAATCACAACACCAACGAAGTAGTATTCAGAGTATTCAGCGGTATCTCCTCGCTGAACTGCTCGGGAAGTGGTGGGGGTGGCATCAGTGCGCGGTGGTCGCTAGAACCCGCGTGGCCGTAAAGTTGGCTTTCCTTCAATGGACGCTTTTTGCGCGCGTGAACGCGCTTGGGGAATGGGGGCATGAGCGGCGAGTTCTATCAGTGGCGCAACTCTGCTACCTAACAGTAGCATATAGAGTAAGTGTTAGTTCAACCAGGCAAGAATTATACGTTTGAACCACTTGCGCCATTCCCCAGAGTAACATCCTGCGGTTACTTTTTTTATGCCTGGTGCGACATCGGCAACAACAACTGCTATCAGTAAAGACTTACTTAGTGGAAACAAGTTAATCGCAAAATATAATTATTTCTTCAATAAGATGACAGGGTTGTACCGATTGATTCAAGAGACCTACTGTTTTTTTTATCGGTGGGACGGGAGCATGAGAGTCCATTACAACCAGGGAATAAATTTCAACTTCGCCCACTGCCATCGCTGTATCACCCAAAGAAACATAGTGTGGAGGCGCCATTCAATGGCATTAGCTCATTTCAGTGAGTTCAAGAAGCTGTCGAGCATTTGACAAAGGGGTGATTCCCATCATTTGCCTCATTTTCGATGCACAAACTTACTTCCGGGAATTTCACCAGAGATTTCCACATGACTGTTCAGGGAAACGTAATATTTTAAGTAGTTATGACGAAATCTTAATTACTACTACATGTAATACTTGCAATGCTTAGCTAAAGTGCGCTTACGTTCGTAACAGGTACTACCTGTCCCGAATCTTTTGGGCACATCAGTGGCATGTATGCACTTCAGGCGCGAAGCTCGTATTTATTTTCAGGATGTAACCGGCTATAAGAGAAAAAAATTTGAGGATAATGATGCGGTTACTAACCAAATTGAAAGTGAGAACAGAAAAAACAAGGCAAGGTATTTGACCAAGGAACAAGCTTGTATATTCTTCTGTTTTCAGCCATTTTTCATCTCTTGGTATGTATAACCTCCTAAAGAACTTTCTAGCAGAATGTACAGATATATAACTTCTTAATCACAACGCTCACCACTTTCATACAAACTTTTACCACTTTTGGTATTTGAATTCATTCGAGAAGACTGCAATATTTAATGCGGAAGGGTATATGTGGACAACAATTATTGCGAACAAATGTCAACAGCCGCATCAATATACGATCAACGTCACTACTATTTTTGTTATTCAAACATCTACTTGTGGTTAAGATCTCAGTCGACGCCACAGGAGGAAAGATCGGAGCCTTCACACTGCTAAATAAAGGGCCATATCGAATGATGCTTTGCAGTTGAAAAATATTGTTTAGAGCGCCACACTGATCACAAAGGTGTTACTTACCAACAGCAGCATTAAGTTTCAGACTTAATATCTTCCTTTGTATTCGGTCTGGATTCAAGAGAGCGTTCAATTTGCTCTCAAAAGCTCGCGCCATCCCAGGTTACATCAAAAGAGCTTGCTATCGTCCCAACGTTTGTTTAGATGCGAACTTTTCTGGTGACATCTTGGCACAACCTTTTCTTTATTCCCCAAACTTCGTAAAAACCAAACAAAAGGGAGAATTTTCAATCAAGACATGTTTGATATCATTCTAACAGGTATACAGTGATCTTGCCCACACACAAGAACACGCATGCACGCACGCACTCACACACACACACATAGACACACACACACACGAACAGCAACGCATATTTAATAAACACACAGACATACAGACACACACGCGCAATCCCCAAAGGCTGAGCATCGAGAAATACACCACTGATCCACGTCGACCTGCTCCTTAGTGGGAACCTAATCGGTTTATTTCTTGAGCTTCCAAAGTGCACTCCATAGGATTTACCTTTGACAATAGTTTCGTTCAAGAAATTTGCTTTTTTATTACCTTTGGACGATTCCCCTCTTTATGTTAGATTGGCTTGTGCCCGTTCTACCCTTTGGTGATGAAGGTCACCCTAATTTAATTTTAGTTATTTTCATTAGTAGCAGGCCAAATCGCAAGCGCACACAGACAGACACACACACTTTCACGCACGCATGCAACCACCAGGTGTTTCAAGGAATATGGTGAAATTTCTAACAAGCCAGGGAAATACGAGATGTGTTCCATGCCTTAACAATAACTTTTTCTGCAGTGACTGTCATCTGAGGCTGGTCAAAAATATCAATGGGAACAGTAATTGTGAAATGTAAATAGCTTTTTATTGCTGCTGTTATGTGATTACGTCAAACGTCATAATGGAAGACCTTCATGCGAATAACTCTAATACATCTTTTGAGATTTTAATTAGCTGTATCTAGCGAAAATTGCGAAGTAATGTCATTTACCGAAATCCCGCGGCGATACCGCAGCTCAGACGCGTAGCAGCGCAACTTCCACATTCTTCTGAGATGTCCAGATTGAGTGAGCGTAGTTATATCAACCATCAATCGACTTCGTTGAGTCAATGTGTTGGCTGCGCTTGAAATCACAGCCTGCATGGCTAACATGGTCATGAACGCGCAAGAACTATACACCTCTGAAATCGTTCTCTGGAACAGTGACGCAACTCTTTTCTTCTATAGTTGTTGCGCTCATCGGTGTTTCGGTTTCGTTTTCGCCGTACAATACGATGGAATATAGTTACACTGCAATTATTACTTGAGGCCAGTTTTTCTGTATCTCAAAGTACGATAAATTCATCGCATGAAAAACTTCAAATAATACGTTTCACATAACTGTCTGGCTATACTAATTGAAAAGACATTTTTTAACTTACTTATACCGCTCGAAATGGTATATTTAACCCTCTGGATATGCCTTCAAAAGAGTTGACTGTTGGCCGAGTTGATACCTTTGCTGGTTCGGTTCCTGCCAACGGCAAGTTAACTTTTCACCTACTTTTCTTTCTTGAAATTTATATTACACTTCGGTCTAATAACTTCCCCAATACTTTCCTTGGCATTATTGTTTGTTAGATATCATTATTATTGTGTCAAAACACAGAAAAACGAGCCCTTAAGTATACACCTCTTTCCCTTATTTATTAACGAGGGTCTCGTACTGGCAGACCTGGTGCCCTATGTTGTATACGAGGGACTATTGGTCAGCTGCAAGCTCGCAAAAAGTTCACGTGCTACGTGACGCCAAACAGGCTCAAAAGAGGGTGCCACACTCGCCGCCATAGTTACAGATGGCGCTGACTGACACTCCCGCGCTTATGCTGACATATAAACCCAATAAAATGGCTGGGAGGATAGCCGCCGTGGTAGCTCAGTGGCATCAAACGCGTTATTCGAAGGTCGCAGGTTTGGTTCCCTCTCACGGAACCTACTTTTCACCTCGTTTCTTTCTTCGCGTTTACAGTACGTTACGGTCTAATAACATCCCCTATACTTTCTTTGGCATTATTGTCTGTTAGATATATATATATATATATATATATATATATATATATATATATATATATATATTTTCAAATAATTTACACCCTAAATGGTCTAAAACGGGTGTACGCTATAAAATCACCCATATGCGTCTCTCATAATCATATGGTGGTTTTGGGACGTTAAACCCCACAAATCAAAATCACCCATATAAACACCCTTTTCACATTGCATTTCTAAAATTTCAGGTTTATACCTTGGTGTTATGAACAAGGCTTCAAATGATTGACTGATATGTGGGGTTCAACGTCCCGAAACCACCACATGATTATGAGAGACCCTGTAGAGGAAGGCTCCGAAAATTTCGACCCATTGGGGTTTTTTAAAGTGCACCCAAAGCTGAGCACACGTGCCTACAAGGCACGTGTTCTCAGATTCACAAGGCATGTGCTCATTTACAAGACACGTGTGCTAAAATGAACAATTTTTCGGGCAGTTTTGCTTATACTGTTAATATACATTAACCATCTTGATACCAGCAAGGCTCCTACTACTAGCTGCTTGCATGTATAGTAAAGAATCGAAGCAGGAAGTAATGTGACCGAAACGCAGTTTTCATCGATAAAGCACGCAAACTACTATAAGATTGAAGATACAATAGGAGCGCCACTTGTGCAATAGAGTAAGGACCAATTCTACTGTATCTGTTTCTTTCATCTGTGTCATTTGCGTGATTAGTCAACACCCAAAATGTGCACTGATTTGCCAGATTAAGGTAATGTTGCGCACATTGATGTAGCCATGCATGGAAGACTCCCCCCCTTCCCCCGTACTCCATAAGATCGAAGCTTTCAAAGCTGCAGATAAAACGTCCGCCACCTGCAAAAAAAAACAACAGCGCAGTTGCTTAGCCATAACCAAGACGTCAGCAGGCCATCAAATCTTAAATGGGACAAACACGTTAATAAAGTAACTAGAAATATAGCTAGGACGTGTGGTGCACTCTCTAAACTTCAACAGGTGCTTCCAGCAAACATTAAACTTTTACTCTATAATACGTTCTTTTCATCTCACATAAACTATTGTAGTCTAGTGTGGGCAGAGACATCTAAAACAAATCGGAACAAAATGCTTTTACTGCAGAAAAAGTGATTAGTCATATTTCAAACGTACCATACGACGCACATACAAGTGATTTATTCAGAGAATATAAGATTTTACCGATCGATCACATACAGAGCTTCAACCTTATTATGAAATACAAACAAAGCTTGCTTTTAAACAACGCTTGTTTTCGTAATCTGTGTAACCTCAGAAAAAATACACAATCACATTATGACATTCGGAAAAGGCCTTCCTGGTTCGTTCCTTATTCGCGAACTTATCATGGTTTGAGAAGGCTTGAACACTGCATTCCTGCTTGTTTTAACACGTTTGAAAATAAAAACATCGACATCTTTAATATACATAAAAAACAACTTCAGAACCTTCTCATCCAGAATGGCGGCGTGTATTTTAGCTTCTTCTAATTGTCCGGCTAAAATACTATATGTAAAAGAAACACCCTATAATAGTGCTCGTGTGTAACATGGCATCCTATGATGTTTGCTTTCTTTGCCATTTTTTCGTTGCTTTTTAACAAGTAAAACATGCAACATTTCATTCGTCAGTGTTTCCCTTGTGCATCAAAACTTGTGCTTTTCGCATACCCAGTGTTGTAAACGTCGTATAATCATATTGTAATACTTTGTTAGCCGTTTAGCAACGTGTGCATTGGTTCATGATTGACCGTACGCTGTTTTTTGTTTTATTTGTCGTTTTTCTCTCTTTGTGGTTTGCATATTTTATGTAAACCTGAAACTGATGTAATTTTGATGCATTTTCTTTTTATTTCCTAATTTCTTGAAATTTTGAAAATCGAAGTCAAATTGCTTTTTCATGTTTGTGCTCTGCGAATTTGTAATTGCCAAGTGAAAAGGGGTAGGAGCCTCGTCAAGCTGCTAACATAGCAGCTTTTTGCTCTTATCCTTGCTTTTTCTTTTTCGCAACTCTGTGAAGAAAATGCTCAATAAAACTGAAACTGAAAAATTGAAAAACGAACATTGACGTCATATAATTTTAGCAGGCACGTTTTATTTAATTAATGTAGCGAATGTTGCTCTTCATGTGTCCTTAAAGGTGCGTCATGGAAATTGGGAAGAGGACACCGACCATAAAGAAAAATGCACAATAAGGACATATCGGTGACCTTGACGCAGCCTTGCTCACAATGACGGGAGCCTTGTTGACTAAAAAGCTCTTCTCAAGGGAGCCGAAAAGCATTCTCAAATTCTATCATCCCCTTCTTTTAATTTATGTACCTTCCCCAGCAGACGTGCTTCGGTCAAAGCCTTGACTTCGTAGGTAGTGAGAAAACAACATTAATGAAATATTTTCAGCCGCGGTCTTGTTCCAAGGACTGCAAGCTAACTACAAATGTATTGTCGCTACGTGAAGACTGAAGTAGTATTTATTAGTTTTTTGAGAAAGTAGCAACAGCTCAGTATTTTTGTTTAGTGTGCGCCAGAGCGTTCCTCTTCTTTCTTGTTATTGCTTGCTGCATTAAAACGTGCAGATGCGCGTATGTGCTGTCGTCTTCGTCTTCCTAGCAGTACGTATATGGCAATATGTTCTGATCGAATAGTGTGACGGCGGATGCATGCAATGTTGCAATGTCTTTACCGGAATGAAAAAGCTGATAAAATATCGCCTGCGTTACCCTGAGTTTGCAGTCCCTCAAGACCCACAGAGCTAAGCAAAAAGCCTCAGATCAGCTTTTTTACCAGTATTCACTATATTAGATCGGTGAAGGTGCGCTAAATTTTGCTCCTAACTATTACAAATGCGCGTTCTGACTAGTAGCTCGTGTTGGCAGCACTGCATCGTCACAATGTTCAATGTGATCCAGATGCACTGTTAAAGAACGAGTATAACGCAACAGATCACTGCCGCAAAAAAAAAGCAACGTCCGCGCTATCAGTAGAGGGCCGGAGCTAGCGTTAAACCGGATCTAGCTAGTCTGAGAGCGCACCAACGCCATGAAGTCTCGTCGCATAGGGTGTGTTCCAATAGTCACCGTAGATGATTAATAGACAGCTAAATGGACGGCAGCCATCTGAAGTCCCATTCTAATTCTCACGTAGCCGGCAAAGTAGAACGCTCCGAGAAGACCGCATCGTAGATAAATACGATGCAGGCTAATTTGCTGTCTAAACAAGATGGCGGCTCAGCGAATCGCTCAGATAGATCAAATCTCACCGGAATGGTCGTCTTCACACACGTAGACGCTTCTCCAGAAGCTCAATGTGAGTAACGTTTCAATTTTTTTTAATTTTAACACAAATTAAGCCAGAAAATACGACTGTTATGTCTGTTCATTTTGGGTTTCTCCTCTTTACGCGAGGTGGCGCCTCGTCGCGTATAGCCGTCTAAACGTGTTCCGATTCTCGGACAGCATGAGCTCAGTGCTGTGTTCTAAGCAGTCTAAGCAGTCTACGTGCTGTCTAAGAATCAGAACACAGCCATGGACAACCTTGGCTGCCCGGGATTGCTGTGGGCTGCGGGCGCAGAGCGCGGGAAAGGGACCGTCTTCGTGCTACATGTCACTGCGTGCGCTGGCGAAAAACCCTAACGTGTGTGTGTGCGTGTGGTGCGCGTGGCTTCTCGATCGGTAGAGTTAATAATTCGGTGTTTAGTTTGAAATGTGCCTGCTCTCTGTGCGCGACCTGTGTGTTCTGTCAGTGCTGATTATTGCGAAGGTGCACCATCCTGAAGACTGGACCTGTGGATTCATATTGCGGAGCACTCGAAGTGAAATAGTGAGTACCGCTCTGACGTTGTTCCGTTCAGCGCTTTGTGAACTGCGTGAGCACGAGAATAACGCCTTCAAACAATTTTGTTTTCAACTAGTTGGTGACAAATCAGTATTTGTTTACTTGGCGAAAATATTTGTCTAAACTGTTTCCCGTCGATGATTGCAAAGTGTGACCGCGGGCAGGTTTTTTGTTTGTTTGTTTAGATTGCTTGCAGTACACAGCAGAGTCAGAGTGCGCCACTGAGGTTCAGCGAAGAAATTGAACAGGTTTTTGCGGTGCCCTTTGTTTGCAGCCGTGTATAACGGGGCCCGCTCGCAATGCACATCAATTTTAGTTTACTTATTAATGCATGTGTGGGGACGGCGCCTGTTTGCTCTAAACATCAACCATATCTAAGATGCATATGCTTGGGCATGATGGTAGTTCATTTACTCTCTTTTTTCTTATTGCACAAAAAGACCGAGAACGGAAAACAAGGGCATGGTGTCCACGTCGTTCTTTTCGGTCCTTTTTCGTTTTGTGCGGTAACACTACCGTGATAACTCGGGTTGATGCATCGGGTGACAACACACCATATTGCTTCAAGTTAGGTGCACCTCGCGAAGTTTGCCTACTTGCTTATACATTCAATTTCGTTAAATTTGTCTTCACTGGTATTTTCGTTCGCCCGCAACGTAGCGTGATACTGCCGACAGCCGTGCCTGTGTAGCAGATCGAGCACTGAAGCTGCACTTTTGTTTTAGCAGACCTTTCATCTGTGTCGAATAGCCTACTTGAACCGTGCAAACACTTGTTTGAACATAACTGCTAACGTTCGAGCACATTTTGTTCAGATTGTTTCCATCATGTGTAACTTTCAAAATATTCTTTTTATTCAGAGTTTTACTGCCATCGCCTCGCTTTGGCGTTTAACTTCGCTAAGTACTTCAGGTGTTAAAGGTATTTTCGCTATGTGAAGAGTATTATTAGTTTTTTGTTGCACAAAAACACATTAATGTATACATACTGCACGGTATCTAAGCATGTGTTGCAGCCAAAATGTAAGACTCGGCAGGATATTTGTCTGGTAACACAAGACTCGGCAAGATATTTATCTGGGAACACAACACGCACGGCCACTTAACAGCCTACACTGCATCGGGAAGGATTGATTGACTGATACCTATGTGGGTCTAACGTCCCAAAACTACCATATGATTATGAGAGACGCCGTAGTGGAGGGATCCGGAAACTTAGACCACCTGGGGTTCTTTAACGTGCACTCAGATCTGAGCACACGGGCCTACAACATTTCCACCTCCATCGGAAATGCAGCCGCCGCAGCCGTGATTCGATCCCACGACATGCGGGTCAGCAGCCGAGTACCTTAGCCACTAGACCACCGCGGTGGGGCAGCATCGGGAAGGAGTTATACTTTCTCAGCCTGCCAGCATGACTCACAAAAATGGCCCTAATTTAGCTGTATACAATGGTCATTTAGTGAAAGTAACAGGCTCTTTTTATTTCCAATTTCCCAGCCAATTTTGCGGCTATGGCAAATCTGTCTGAAAAAAAAATCGTGCTGATTTAATGCACTGGAAAAAGTGAACTGCTTGAACATTTTGGAGAGAAAAAAAATTTGGTCACATGGTTGAATTTCAAACTTCCCAGATTGTTGTTTGAGTTTTGTTCGTGAAAAAAATATTTCACAAGTACCGCTCCCTTTTTATACCAAGTTTGGTACGTGTTAAGTAATGGGGATTATGTATGGTACTTGAAAGTCAGTAATATCAATACAGTTTTTCGGCCACATACGTCAGCAACAACTTAGTCAAAATGTGTTATGTCTACATTTTCTCCTTGCAATAATTCATTTTGTATGAATATCTGAGCTGTGACTACTTACTTCACAGAAAACATATTTTGATGAAAAATTTTTTAAACATCTTAAGCTGTTAACCTCCACGAGAAAAGATCACTCATTTCACAGAATGGTCATTTTTGTCCATATTGAGACGCAATATGCATCATGTGGTGGTCCAAATTAAAAACACCGTTTACCTAAATTGAAAGCAAATAAACATTTCTTTGTATGTGACAAGTTTCATCATTACAATTTCTATTTCAAGGAATAAAATAATTTTTGAATTTTTCCATCAACGGCAATGGGGAACTTCGAGGCCTCGGCTGCCGGATGACCAAATGGCAAATGGGGAACTTGGAACTTCAAAAATTATTTAGGGGCAAACCTCTTGAGACCTCCTCTGTAGTCGTACTAGTATTATGTAGCCACTTTATGAGTTGCACACTAGATAGAATTAGTGGTTTTCACAGCATATACACGGACAAAATGATGATTCGTGGGGCTAATCGTTCGTCCGTACATTTGCGCTTTCTTCCGTTAGTCTGTGCATCCGTCCGTCCGGGCTTCCGTGTGTCGGTCTGTCCGTGAGTCCGTCCGTCTTACTCTCCATCCATACTTGCGTCAGACTGTTTGTCCATCCGTTTGTGCGTCCCGACGGACGAACGCTACGCCCCACTCATCATCATTCAAACAGTGGATATGCTGTGATCTTTTTCTCGAAACATAAATTGCTATGACAAAATTTGGCACATGAAAACAACTGTTTATTTGCTTTCTGTTAAGGTACAAAGTCTATTTTAGTTCAACGACCACATTGTGCAAGTTGCGTCTCAATATAAACAAAACAACTATTTTGTGAAATTCGCGATTTTTTCTCCTAAAGTTTGACAGCTTGAGAGGTCAAAAAAATTTTTTCCTCCAAATATACCTTATGTGGATTAACTTTTCACTCCTCAGTTATTCATTCAAAGTGCAGTATTGATATAGAAAAATGCAGATATAACACATTTCGGCTAAATTATTAGAGGTGTATGTGGTCGAAAATGGTGATAATATTACTGAGCTTCAAACACTTCATGCAAGCCCTTCACTTAACTTGTAGACCAAATTTGGTGCGGAAAAAGAAGAGGTATTTATGAAATGATTTTTTTTCACAAACACCGAGACGAGATTCTGGGAAGTTCAGGAGGCAGCCACGTGACCAAAAAATTCTTTGTCTGCGAAATATTCTAGCAGTTACCTTTTTAATGCAGTAAATTCAGCGCGATTTTTTTCGAATACATTTGAGATGGTCGCCGAAAAGGCTGGGACGTCTAACGTGGAATGACCCAATAGCAAATTCTTCCATTATATAATCGGGTCAATGTGAGCCAGTTCAAGAACACTAGTATCATTTGCGTTTTATTACGCAACTGTACAGTACTTAATTTTACAAGTTACCTGCACTGAATACCTTCTCAATGCGCATACCGTCATGTATGCTTTGTGGCATTGTGCTTTTGTGCATTACAGATAAAATATGTATACGTTGTTGCGCGCTGTACTGTATTCCTTTTAATAAACGAATCGAATGAGTACCATGGTAGATCTGCTGAAATACACATGCAGCTGTGTTGATGCATACTTAATCATGGAACTTGACATTCACTTAGATTGGTCGATGCATGCAGCAAATGGAACATTATCAATTTGGAGCAGCACCTTCTTATTTGCCTGCGCAAGCAAGCTGAAAGGGTAAAGTAAGGTTCATATATACGGCACGAAAGGTATAATAATGCTGCCACAGCGAGCTTTTTTATGGCGACTATTCTTCAGCATACCTTTTCTAGCATATCTCACTGCAGTGAAGCCCGATGCAACTGTATATGCTTACTATGCACTCAATTTATACTTACACATAAGAAAGCAGTTAGTTTTGCAGGGTACATACTATATGTTACACTCTTTGTCAAATTTCGGTCATTGTTTCTTGTGTAGTTATTTTAGGTTTCCGGGATTGAATTTCCTGTACACAAAGAACAGCTTCGCCCCACTTCTCTAGAAGGCACCAGTGATCTCAGCAGCTGAAGATGATTGTGCAAGAAGCAGTGACGAGCTGTGGTTTTGCAGTCAGAAGTATACCAACACTGACATTACATTAATACAACCCCAATCACACTATCTTGTCAAATGTTCTCATTTTTAATGTCGAAATTTATACTGCGAGACATAACAGGTTGTGAATGTGACTCCAGAAACTCGCTTACTCTTTCTACGTGTTTTTTCTATTGTAGATGTGTCAATCAACGCCATATCTCTCAGTAGTTTGCCCGACTAGCGAAAATGTTTTTAAAAGTTGTGGGGATTTATTGTGGTAAAAACAACGAATTTCTAATATATAGAGTAACAAAACTTGGTCACGTGAGTCATTTCAAAATTTTGCAGAATACACTCAGAGTCCTGTTTGTCAGGCTTGCAGTTTTTTATAATAAAGGCAGATGTGAAAATATGGGCTTAATTGTTTTTTGCTTCGGTGTTATGTTCGGTTGAACTTTACGCTACAGGTTACTGCTTGCACTGCTGTATTGTGGCGCGCGCGCACGTGTGTGTGTGTGTGTGTGTGGGGGGGTGTGTGTGTGTGTGTGTGTGTGTGTGTGTGTGTGTGTGTGTGTGTGTGTAAGTGCCTGCCGCGTCCTACTTCGTTGTTTTTGGCCCAGTCTACCTACACACTGGTCTAATGCAGCTCATTCCAGACCACAGCACCTTTGTTTATCAGCTGCATGCATGCAGGTACAAGTGCAGTGGGTGACACCAGTATCTTAATTCTTCCCTGTCAGCCGCAGAGAAGGTTCATGTATGCTTCTCAGTGAGAACGATTGAGGCTTGGGCCAGTCGCGGATGCATATTTGATGAAATGAAGTGCTATGAACGGCTCTCCTCAACATACAAGACTAAGCGGCACCTCCTGTGTCTCTGCTTCTATTGTCCCGTTAATTGCGCTTCATTTGATCAAGTATGCTTATCCTGTAGCGAAGCCTCCGAACGCTGAAATGGGTCGAACTCTTGAGTGCCTTCTAGTGGGGCTACCCAACAAGGACGCCGCTCGCGCTGAGAGCCCGTGCTTGGCTGTGACTGTCGCCATTGTATATTCTCGCTCGTTGCCGGCTAGTAAACGCCTTAACAATTTGGTGGAGAGTGCTGCGATCCCTGTCTATGCCTTTGGAGCTACGATCACGTACTCTGCCATCTACTATGTACCACGACGCTTCTCAGCAAACGCCTCCTCCAATGCCACCCCCTTGTCCTGGTGTCCCCATAATCCGCGATCCACCCATCTTCACTGGCGCTGATGGCACTGACGTGGAGGACTGGCCCGCCATTTACGAGCGCGTGAGCGTCCCAAACAAATGGGACGAGGACGGCAAGCTGACCAACTTGGTATTCTACCTTGCGGGTGTTGCCAGTTTGTGGTATAACAACCACGCGTCCGATTTTGCCACCTGGTCCGATTTCAAGACCGCAATCATCAACGTCTTCGGCCGCCCTGCTGTTCGCAAGCTGCAAGCCGAGTAGCGCTTGCGTGAACGTGCTCAGGAGGCTGGTGAGTCATTCACCAGCTATATTGAAGACGTCCTGGACCTATCCAACAAATCTAATCCCACCATGTCCGGGTCTGACAAGATCCGGAACATTATGAAAGGCATTGACGATGATGCCTTCACGATGCTGCTCGCCAAAAACCCCGGCACAGTGGCTGAGGTCATCACACTGTGCCAGAGCTACGAGGAGCTCCGCCGGCAGCGTTCGATGACCCGACGCTTCCCACCACGAGCTGCAACGCTTGCTGGCTTGGAGGCCAGTTGTGACCAAGTGGCGTTGATGGCAGACCTAAAGTCCTTCATCCGGGAGGAAATCGCGCGTCAGTTCTCACTCCTGCCCTTTGCCCACCAACTGACTGTTCAACAATCGCCTACTAGCCTTCTTCCTCCCATCCGTCGAGCGATTGAACAGGAAATAGCGGAGGTAATGCCTGCGTACCACCCTCCACAGCCTCCGGCTCCTGCGCCCCTGAGTTACGCGCAAGTTGTCGCCAGGCGCTCCAAGTCGTTCCAGCAACCGCCCCTCTGACTTACGCCGAAGCTGCCGCTCGACCTCCGTCCTTTGCAGCGGGTGTGCCCGCTACGTATATTGACGTAACCCCTCAGCCTCAGCTTCAGTCCACCATGCAGCCACCGTTCCGTCCAACAGCATTTGCGACTTGGGTGAGACCTACCCCGGTGAACAGATGGCGTACACCCGACAACCGGCCCATCTGCTTTGCCTGCGGTTACGCCGGTCACGTGGCCCGTTATTGCCATCGCGTACAGCCGGCTCCAATTTCTTCACCTGTTGCTGGCCAACTCAGCCGTGCTTATCGCGAAGAACCGCCGTCTATGCCACCTCGATCTCGCCCAGGTCCATCTCGACGATCGCCGTCTCCACGACGTCGTTCCCTGTCCCCCATGCGGCCAAGTGCGGCAGCTCATGAGCGGGAAAACTAGTTGTCGCAGTCCCCGAGGCAAGGACTGCGACGCTATCGCAATGTGAAAGCCCTCAGAGCAGCCCCTCGAATGTCAATGACGTGCTTGTAGACGGTGTTTGTGCATCGGCTCTTATTGACACTGGAGCTGCCGTTTCAGTTATGGACGAAAAACTCTGCCGCTTACTTCGAAAAGTGGCGACGCCACTTTCTGGGTTATCCCTCCGTACTGCAAGTTTGCACCGCATTCATCCTACAGCAGGGTGCACAGCTCGCGTTGTCATCCAGGACGTTCTGTATGTCGCCCAGTTCACCATTATTCAGACATGCTCTCATGACGTCATCCTGGGATGGGACTTTCTCTCCCGCCATGACGCCGTCATCCATTGTGCCGCCGCCGAAATTGAGCTCTCACCTTTCTCGCATTTGACGCCAGAAGACAGTCCCCCGACACTGAGCAAGATTCTAACGAAAGACGATACAACAGTGCCTCCAAACTCGACGACGGCTGTGTCTGTCTACTGCGCTGGTCTCTCCGACACCATTGGACTTGTTTGGCCATCTGACCGCGCTTGCAGCAGGAAAGGGTTGCTAGTACCTTTCGCGACCGTGCAGGTCAACCAGGGCAACACTGCTATTTTTGTAACCAACCCGTCCCCGTATGCTGTTACCTTGCTTCGAGGGGAATGTCTCGACAGAGTGGAACCAGTCGACGACGCACAAAACCTGGACGTACCCGATGACACGCGCAATCCCAGGTCGTGTACCATCAATGCTGTTTCCATTTCTGATTCGTCATCTGCTGACGTATTTGGCCCCTCCATCGCTGACAACCTTACGGCCGTACAGCGTTCCCAACTTCTGGACCTGTTGCAAGAATATCGTTCTTCTTTCGATGTCGGGCGAAGTTCTCTCGGTCACACGTCCGTTGTTACGCATCGCATCGACACTGGTGCCCATCCACCTTTACGGCAACGTCCATATCGCGTGTCGCCTGCGGAACGTCGAGTAATTAATGATCAGGTTGACGGTATGCTCCGACGCGATGTTATTTGGCCCTCGGACAGTCCATGGGCGTCTCCTGTGGTTCTTATTGCGAAGAAAGACGGTCTGTGCGGTTCTGTGTGGACTACAGACGGCTCAATAAGATCACTCGCAAGGATGTTTATCCACTGCCACACATCAATGACGCGATTGACAGCCTTCATGGAGCCGATTTTTTTTCTTCTCTCGATCTGCGCTCGGGGTACTGGCAAGTACCCATGGCTGACGACGCTCGACCAAAGACCGCCTTCGTCACGCCAGACGGCTTGTACGAGTTCAACGTCATGCCGTTTGGTCTATGTAATGCACCTGCGACCTTTGAGCGCATGATGGACACCGTTCTGCGCAACTTGAAACGGTACACGTGCTTGTGTTACCTCGACGATGTCATTGTCTTTGCTCCGGATTTCTCCACGCATCTCCAACGTCTGAAAGAAGTTTTCGCACGTGTTAGCAATGCCGGCTTGCAACTAAATCTGAAAAAGTGCCGCTTTGCAGCACGGCAGCTCAAAATACTGGGGTACGTCGTGTCCAAAGACGGCATTCTTCCTGATCCTGCAAAGCTTCAGGCCGTGGCCGAATTCCCCAAACCTGCATCTGTCAAAGAACTGCGTAGTTTCGTGGGCCTGCGCTAATACTTCCGACGCTTCATACGAAATTTTGCCACGATAATATCACCGCTGACGAAGCTCCTTGGAAGTAACGGGCCCTTCAATTCATGGTCATCCGAGTGCGACGACGCGTTCGCGAAGCTCCGCCATTTGTTGACGTCGCCTCCCATTCTACGCTACTACAACCCTACAGCCCCAACGGAGGTGCACACGGACGCCAGCGGTGTAGGCCTCGGCGCTGTCCTGGCGCAGCGAAAACCCGGATTCCCTGAATATGTCGTAGCATATGCAAGCCGTATGCTCACGAGAGCCGAGAAAAACTACACCGTCACAGAGAAAGAGTGCCGGGCGATCGTCTGGGCTCTTACAAAGTTTCGACCTTATTTGTATGGTCGCCCATTCGATGTCGTCACCGACCATCATGCACTATGCTGGCTTTCATCATTGAAGGATCCCTCAGGCCGTCTCACCCGTTGGTCTCTTCGCTTACAAGACTACGACATCCGCGTGCTGTACCGCTACGGACGCCAGCATGCTGACGCCGACGCCCTCTCGCGCTCCCCTCTGCCTGAAGGTGATGTGCTCTGCTCAGTATCCTCGGCTGCTGTTTCTGCCATTGATGTTGACATCATCGCTACCGAACAGCGAAAGGATAATTGGATCGGACCGCTCATCGACATGCTCTCTGATCTATCCGCAACGCCATCCACGCGTGCCTTGCGTCGTCAAGCTCGCCATTTCACCATCCGTGATGGCCTTCTACACCGACGAAATTACGACGCCGACGGCCGGCAGTGGTTACTCGTGATACCCCGCAGTCTGCGGTCAGAAATATGTGAATCCTTCCATTCTTATCCTCAATGCGCGCACTCTGGGGTATTGAAGACATACCATCGCATTCGACAACGCTACTTCTGGCGCGGGATGTACCGCTATGTGCAGCAGTTCGTTCGCTCTTGCCTCACTTGCCAGCGCCGTAAACCGTCAGCCCACATGTCGCACGCTGGTCTGCAACCGTTACCTTGCCCTGACCGTCCCTTTGGGCGCGTAGGTATTGATTTGTATGGACCACTTCCTCTGACGTCGGATGGTAACTGCTGGGCCATCGTTTCCGTTGATCATTTAACGCGATACGCCAAAACCACCGCTCTCCCTGCGGCTACTGCGCGCAATGTAGCGTCCTTCCTGCTGCATCGATTTATACTGCGCCACGGACCACCTCAAGAGCTTCTCAGCGATCGAGGCCGTGTCTTCTTGTCGGAAGTCGTCGAAGCCATTCTGACGGAGTGCCATTCTGTCCACCGCAAAACTACTGCTTACCACCCACAGACGAATGGCCTCACCGAACGCTTTAACCGCACCCTCGGCGACATGCTTTCTATGTACGTCGCTGCCAACCACACTAATTGTGATAATATACTGCCCTTCGTCACCTACGCCTACAACACCGCCCCTCAGAGCACGACTGGTTTTTCACCTTTCTTTGCTGTATGGAAGGCACCCGTCGCACACCATGGACACGATACTCCCGTACACGCCGGATACATTTGAGTGTGCACCTATTTCCGAGGCAGCCAGGCTTGCTCAAGAGTGTCGCGAGCTTGCCAAGACTTTTACGACGCAAGAACAAGAGCGGCAGAAGAGTATTCGTGATGGCTCCACCACTTCTGAGCCCACGTTCCTTCCTGGTGCGCTTGTATGGCTCTCGATCCCGACCTCTGCAGCTGGCCTCTCTTCCAAGCTACGTCCCAAATACGAAGGCCCCTACCGTGTCATCGAGCGCACCTCACCCGTCAACTATCTGATCGAACCCGTTGAACAATTTTCGGACATGCGCCGCCGTGGGTGAGACATCGTCAACGTGGAGCGCCTGAAGGCTTATTATGACCCGCTCATAGTAACGAGCTGTTAGGTCGCCAGGCGGCTCCCTCTTCGACCCCGGGGTAATTGTAGCGAAGCCTCCGAACACTGAAATGGGTCGAACTCTTGAGTACCTTCTAGTGGGGCTACCCAACAAGGACGCCGCTCGCGCTTAGAGCCCGTGCTTGGCTGTGACTGTCGCCATTGTATATTCTCGCTAGTTGCCGGCTAGTAAACGCCTTAACAATCCATATAACTGTCATCGTTTCAACGGAGTTTTTAGTGTTACACCTCAATCGCATGGGTGTAGTTTCGTCCAACATCCATAGTTAAGGGGTGTTCATAAACACCTATTAAAGTAGGGTGTAACGTTTTTTACACCTATGATTTCAGCGTGTTTCTGAACACCTTATTGTTTAGGGTAGTCCTAGACACCCTAAATTGGTGTTGCCCATGGGACAAAACAAATACACTTTTAAAAACTTTTAGAGTGATGTGGGTGGGGGATGGGGGGGGAATAAGTGTGTACTTAAGGGCTCGTTTTTCCGTGTTTGACAAATTAATAATGCGATCTAACAGACAATAATGCCACGGTAGTTATTAAACCGAATTGTAAAGTACATGTGAAGAAAGAAAAGTGGGCGAGAGATAACTAGCCGCCGGCAAGAACTGAACCTGCGACCTTCGAATAACGCGTTCGATGTTTACCACTGAGCTACAAAGACGGCTATCCCCCCAGCCTTAATATTGGGTATATGTGAATTGGAACGTGGGAGTGTCAGTAAACGCCACCAGTAGCCATGGCGGCGAGTGTGGCACACCCTTTATGATCCTGTTTGGCGTCATTTAGCACGTCAACTTATGGCAGCTGACCAATAGTCTCTCGTATACAACCTAAAGACACCACGTCTGCCAGTACGAGACCGTCGTTAATTCATTAGGGAAAGAAGTGTATAAATAAGGGCTCGTTTTTCCGCGTTTGACACAATAATAACGCTTTCTAAGAGACAATAATGCCAAGGAATGTATCAGGGTAGTTATTAGACCGAATTGAAATGTAAATGTGAAGAAAGAAATGTGGGTGAAAAAATAACTTGCCGTGGACAGGAACCAAACCTGCGACCTTCCAATAACGCATTCGATGCCCTACCATTGATCTACCATAGCGGCTATCCCTCCAGCCACATTATTGGGTATATATGTGAATTGAAACGTCGAAGTGTCAGTCAGCACCACCAGTAGCCACGGCGGCGAGTGTGGCACACTCTTTATGAGCCTGTTTGACGTGATGTAGCAGTGAACTTATTACCAGCTGGCAGCTGACCAATAGTCCCTCATGTACAACTTGAAGACACCAAGTCCACAAGTACGAGACCCTCGTTAATGAATTAGGGAAAGACGTGTAGATTTATGGGCTCGTTTTTTCGGGCTTTACAAGTAATAATGACACCTAACAAACAATAATGCCAAGGGTAGATATTAGACCGAATTTGATTGTAGATATGAAGAAAAAAAAGTGGGCGAAAAGTTAGCTGGCCATGGGCAGGAACTGAACTGGTGACCTTCGAATAACTCGTCCGATGCTCTACCACTGAGCTACCACTGAGGCTGTCCCTCCCCCCTCACCCTGCGACACTATTGGGCATATATGTGAAGTGGAAGCAGTGATGGCGTAGTGGTTACAGCATCAGCCTTGCATGCAACAAGTCCGAGGTTTCGAATCCCGGTGTCGCGCAGTTCCCAACCAGATTTTTTGAAAATTCCGCGTGGTAATAGAACTGCATTATGAGGCCTGGAGTGCGGCCTCACCGGCAACCCGGCCGCCGGTAACGCTCTTCCTAACCAGCGAAGAATTGGCCACCCTGGTGCAGTATCTTGCCACTACCTCCCACATGCATACGTCAATTAACTCACGGCTCTCAACCCCCAGTGGCTTCGAAGCAACTGACCGCGGCGATGCTCAGATCTGCAACGTAGCAGAGGGTACTAAGAATCTCTGGGCCTGGAGAGGCCGCCATTGGAACCTCAACATGGCAGCGTTTAACGCTAGAATCTCATCCAGTGAGGCAAGTCAAGCTGTGCTATTCGAGGAGCAAGAGGATGTTAAATGAGATGTAATGGGCTCGGTGAGGTTGGGAGGACAGTTGAGGCCTATACATTGCTACAGAATGGGCACGTCTTGTGCTATCTTGGCTTGACTGACAGAAGAGTACTGGGAGTGGGATTCGTTATCCACAGAAACCTAGCTGTAAACATAGAGAAATAATATAGCAATATTCAAAGGGTGCTGGGTATCGTAAATAAACTCAATAAAAGATGCGAAATGAACGTGATACAGACTTACGTGCCTACATCCAGCCATAATGACTCGCCAGTTGAAAGCATTGAAGAAGACGTGGAATAATTGATTGATATGTCCCAAAACCACCATATGAATATGAGAGACGCCATAGTGGAGGGCTCCAGAAATTTCGACCACCCGGGGTTCTTTAACGTGCACCCTAATTTGAGCACACGGGCCTACAACATTTCCGCCTCTAGCGGAAATGCAGCCGCCGCAGCCGGGATTCGATCCCGCGACGTGCGTGTCAGCAGCCGAGAACCTAAGCCACTAAACCACCGCGGCGGGGCGAAGACGTGGAATGGAAGTCTTCTATCAGTATAGTATACTCTGTTTTTACTTCCCTCATTGAAGACCTGGACTCGGCAATGCGAAAAGTACTAATGGAGTATACTATACTGATGGGAGACTTCAATGCCAAGGTAGCGAAGAAGCAGGTTGGAGGCCAGACAGTAGGAGAGTATGGCATAAGTACAAGAAATTTCAGAGGGAAGCTATTAGTAGAATTCACACAACGATATAATTAACGCATCTTGAATACCTTCTACCGTAAGCGAAAGAACCATACGTGGACATGGAGGGGCCCTAATGTCGAAAGTAAAAACGAAAAAGATTTTATACTGAATGCACACCCAGGCATCGTGCAAGATGTGAAACGCTTGGCAAGGTACGAAGCAGTGACCACAAAATGGTGTCGCCTAAAATTCACCCAAATTTCAAGAAGGAACGACAGAAACTGTTACCCAAGGACTAATCAATAACCTAGCACTGAGAGGTAAAGTACAGGAATTCAGAGTCTCGCTTCACAACAGTTACTCGGCTTCTATCGAGGAAACAAGCCTTAGCGTTGACGCAATGAATGATAATCTGATGAGTATCATTACGGAGTGTGTAGTGGAAGCTAGACAGGACAGTAGTTAGACAGAACAACGGCAAGCTGTCCCAGGAAACAAAGAACCACCTTAAGAACCAGCAAAGCATTAAAGCCTCAAGTACAATGCACAAAATAGAGTTGCCAGAGCTTTTGCACTTGATTAATAGGCGCATAAGCTATCCGCTGTAAGAAGGTATAACATGGGGAGAATTGAACACGCTCTGAAGAACGGAGGAAGCGTCAAATCAGTGAAGATGAAACTTGGGATAGGCAACAATCAGATACACGCACTAAGGAACAAGGAAAGCAAAATAACTACCAATATGGATAGGATAATTAAAATAGCAGCGGAGCTACACAACATGTGCGCTGCAGTCGGGACAAGCATGACCAGAATGTAAGAACTGGCAGACCCTATGTGACTTCCCCCCAGTATTGACAGAAGTCACAAAAGCCTTGAGAGGAATGCAAAGAGGCAAAGCTGCTGGTGAGGATCGGGTAACATTAGATATGCTGAAAGACACAGGACAGATTGTGTAATAAAAACTAGCCACCATGTTCACGAAGTGTCTCCTGATGGCCGGGGAGGGTATCAGAATCTTGCATTATTGCTAACATCCTCTTGATGTTAGCATTGTTGGATGAGATCTCATGGACTTGAAGAATTCAGGCCGATCAACTTGCTCTCCGTCGTGTACAAGCTATTTACAAAGGCAAATGCTAACAGATTTAAGAAAATATTATAATTCCATCAACCAAAGGAACAAGCAGGATTTCAAACAGGCTACTCAACAATCGACAACAATCATACTATCAATCAGTAATAAAGAAATGTGCAGAATACAGCTAACCACTATACATAGTTATCATTTATTTATTTACAATACTGCTAGCCCTTGCGGACTGTAGCAGATGTGGGAGGTGAACAGGTGAACAATACACAATGTTAGGCAAAAAACAAGTCCAGCCGTCGTTGAAAATCCTGTGAGGATGTACATCCTGTAAGTACCTCGGGAGGAAGCGCATTCCAGTCAACAATAGATCGCACCAGAAACGAAAACTTAAATACATCCACCCGCGGTGCATAAGCTTGGACAGAAAATGAGTGATTGGTACGAGCCGAAACTGGTCCTGGGGGGCGCAGGTATACATTGGGATCCAGCTTGTAGTTCTTATGATACAGGTCATAAATAAATTTCAAGCGAGCTATTTTTCTTCGTGTAGCTAACGATTGAAGGTCAGCTCTAGCAAGCAAAAGTTATACAGACTGTGTTCTCATGTAATTTGAATAAATAAACCTCACGGCCAATCTTTGTACTCGTTCAAGTTTATAATTTCAGTTTTAGTATGCGGATCCCAGATGATAGCTGCGTACTCCAGCGTTGGTCTAACAATAGTCTTATACGCCAACAATTTAACAGAGGGCGTTGCATTACGGAGTTTCCTTCTCAGAAAACCCAGCTTTCGCTCCGCCAGTCCTGTAATGTTGTCAATATGATTGTCCCACTTTAATCTGCTGGATATAGTAACACCTAAGTATTTAAACTCATTAGAACTCTTAATTTCTCTATTGTTTATTGTGTATTTATAGTTAAGGGGGGATTTTTTATTTGAAATTGTCATGCAAACAGTTTTATCAAAATTAATTTTCATGTCCCATTTTTCACACCAGTTGTCAATACATCGAAGAGCATCATTGAGGAGCATTTGATCAGAAACACTTTTCACATGACAAAACAAGAGACAATCATCTGCATATAACCTTACATCAACAAAAGGAGGCACAACCGTTGCAAAATCGTTCACATAAATTAAAAAGAGTAGAGGTCCCAACACGGAGCCTTGTGGCACACCAGAGGATACGCGTAAAAGAGAAGAACGTGCACCACTTATTTCAACAAACTGCAACCTATTGCGCAAGTACGCTTGAACCCATCTTACAATTGCGGGATCAATACCAAGTATTAACATTTTTTGAATAAGTTTCTGGTGACATACTCTATCAAAGGCCTTAGAGAAATCAATTGCTATGACATCAACTTGTTCTTTTGAGTTTATCGCTGTAGCGAAAGCATGAACAGATTCAAAAAGCTGAGTGATGGTTGAAAGGCCTTTTCTAAAACCGTGTTGCTTATTATAAAACAGATTATTGTTTTCTATATATTGAAATATATATTTTGAAATTGTTTGTTCTATTACTTTGCACGCCGTGCATGTGACAGAAATCATAGATAGTTATCATAGATGACGAGAAGGCATTTGATTCAGAAGAAATTTGCGATATTTGCGTTTTCTTAGTATTAAAGTTTCTTGGGTACGCATGCAGTTGCCGCTCAGTTTCATGCAGCTGCCGCTCATCTGGGAATGAGAGACGCGCTAGGTGGTGCACGCTGTTATGAACCTAAATACTTTTTCGCGATCGTGACATTGCAAATACTACGTGGAATAGTTTATTTTCATCACCAGACAGGGTCCTGAAAAAGCCTATTGTGGCGCAATGTAGCCACCAACGCAACCCTGATGTTTCGTATTTCGACGCTTTCGCTATTGTTTGTTTGTTTCCCTGGATAAATGGCATGGACCCACTTTGGCCAATTGCCCAAGAATGCAACATTGATACTGTTAAATGTTAGTTTAGGTAAGCTATCAAATCAAAACCAGAAATAAAAAAATGAAATGGCAATAATGCGTAAAATAATCATTTTAACTACAAGTAATATCCTTTTGAGTTTGTATTCCGAACAGCCGTGTTAACCTGACAGGAACAATTTTGAAAACTTAGATGTTAGCTTAATGAAAGGACGAATTGGAAGATATTTTCTTCTTTTATTGATATACATCTTCTTCTCTCTTCTGTTTGTTCTTGTGCTTTCTTTATTTCTGTAACTTTCTATTTATCCCTCCCCTTCATTTTCTAGCTCTCTAAATTTCTAAAGCTCGTACTTGAGCATTTTAAAATATTTTCGGCAGTCGATTCATGAAGAAAGAAACTACAAGAGGTCATTCGTTGATTACTCGGATAAATGTTGCAGTTGCCCTTTCAGTGATGACTGCTCAATCAACGCATTAAGCAACACCGCCTACGGTAAATAATCGGGTTTTTACCGTACCACCGATATTTATCTCTACTTCTATGAAGATTGGATGATAAAAGCAGATATTTACAGGAATGAAAGACCCACGATGAGAACAATCATTCAGCAATCTTTGATGGATCCTTCGCCAAAAGTTATGTAAAAAACAGTACCAATACGGCAGAGGACAGCATAGTAAAATGAAAAAGTAAGATGATGTGGCTGCATACGGCACTAATCATTCACGGACACGTAGTCTTTGTATTCTGCGCACCACCGTATTTCTATCAACTCTGGTTGCATGGTATTGAATACTGTCGTGAAAAAGAAAATTTTTTTTCTGGAACGTTTCCCTGTTTCTCCCATACAGGTGTTTACCAATAGCTGTAACGATCTACGCCTATGCATAGTACTCATGTAATTTGACTGCTACGATGAACCTCTCACATGGGCACTCTTTCAACCACAAGAGCTTCCCATATGGAAGGCATTGCTCGTACAATCATTGGAGCTTCCTGACTGCCTTTATTCAGACAAATTTCATTTTAAGAGAGACAAGGGCTGAAACGCAAAAATTAAATTTTTGCATATTCAGTGTTCTTATAATAAAGCACTGTTTGGTGGGAGATCAGAACTTTTCTTTCTCCTCCTTGCGTTCTGACCATGTTATAAGCCGGTAGAATGACGAGCGAAACCTTTTTTTGCATTCTAGTGATACAAGCGAAGCCGCTCGAGCAGACTGCAAAAGTGAACGAACACCAAATTTTTTTCGAACGTATGTAATTATGTACATGCATATGCAATAACGATTATATGATAGTAGCATATTTTTGATAAGTGCAGACGACAAATAGACGAAGACACTGCTGCGCGAGTGAAACTTGCTCTTCCTCAAACTGACTCCTCTGTAGGAAACAAATAACGGAATACTGCGATTTATCGTTGTAGTGTTGTGCGTTTACACCAGATGGCCTTCTGAGTCATTGGACTCAGAATAGATGGCGCCACTGCGCTCGTGTGTATACACGACATTCTGGCGACGAGGATGGCTTCCACGGGCATTTTGCCACCTCCTCCTTTTCTGGCCACCCACGGCACGCCCGATGTGCCATGGGCCTGATGGTTACGACTGTTCGAAAGGTTTCTGCTGGCGTCCGGATCGAACGAGCTATCCGCACCCCGTCGCCGAGCTCTCCTGCTTCACTGTCTTGGGACGGAAGGACAGCGCATTTTCGACGCGCTTCCACCTCGTACGACGCAAACCAAGGCAGAGACGAGTGCTGCACCCGCGCCCCGCCGCGGTGGTCTAGTGGCTATGGTACTCGGCTGCTGACCCGCAGGGCGCGGGTTCGAATCCCGGCTGCGGCGGCTGCATTTCCGATGGAGGCGGAAATGTTGTAGGCCCGTGTGCTCAGATTTGGGTGCACGTTAAAGAACCCCAGGTGGTCTAAATTTCCGGAGCCCTCCACTACGGCGTCTCTCATAATCATATAGTGGTTTTGGGACGTTAAACCCCACATATCAATCAATCGAGTGCTGCACCCGGTGTCACGGCCACGCCAGATGCCGCCGCTGGAATAATCGGAACCACTGCACCTACTGGAACGCAAGACATGACCACGGAAGCCCTACGCCCACCCGACGAGTACGACGGAGCCGTTGAGATGCTTTCGAAGCATTTCGCCACCCCTTGCAACGTCCGCCTTCAACGCCATCGATTCCGGGAGCGTCGTGAACTGCAGGGTGAGTCCATCACTGATTTCGCCGTAGCGCTTCGGGAGTTAGCAGCTCTTTGCAATTTCGTCACTCAAGCGGACGAAAACCTGTGTGAACAGTTCGTAGCAGGCGTCACGTGCCCGCAGCTACGAGAGCGATTGCTGCTGGAGGGCGATAACCTTACGTTCGATCATGCTGTCGAGGTAGCACGGCTTCGTGAGCAAACCCAGCATGAATCCGAAGCCTTCGCCAATCCGGTGCAGCGCATTCAGCAGCAGTTTCGAGACAGCTCAGCCAGGCACAATCGACGAGATAACGGCGATAATGGCACACGCCTCCCGCGCCGTCGCCACTTCAGCTGCTCACGCGCGTACAGCGCACCTTCACCTGATATGAATGCAGCCGCCGCTGCTGTCCCCGGGCCTAGAAATGTAAATGCCTGCGGAAACTGCGGCGCAGCACGGTGTTCGCCTACGGAATGTCCCGCGCGCGGTCGCACATGTTTTGCCTGCGGACGCCGCGGCCATTTAAAGAGAGCATGTCGCAGCTACCGTCGCGGCCGAGAAGGGTATTCTGCAGAGGTCCAGGAAATCGTTCCGGAAGAGGATGCTACCAGTGTCATTAGCATCTTGGCGGTCCGTACTGATGAGAGCACAGGCGTCTACGTGGATGTCAATGTCGCGTCAGTTACCGCGACGACACGGGTGCATACCATGAACTTTTTGGTGGACACAGACTCGGCCGTGTTTATTATGGGTGAGCACCAATTCCAAGGCTTGTTCGCAAACTCAGTACACCTGACAAGTTCCCATCTTACATTGCTGGATTTTTCGCGCAGGAAGATTCCCGTTCTCGGGTCATTTCACGCCATAGTCACATACAAGGGGAAAGAAGCCATTGTAACTTTTCATGTTACGCCACGTGTTACCTCTCTCCTTGGCCTGGATGCTGTTCAAGCCCTTGGCCTTCGCATCATGGGAAAGGAATTGCGCTGCCTGCAAATGTCCACGCAGGCATGCCGAGAGCTTCCAGCAATGAGTTCAGGCCTTCCCCAAAGCCCCAGGCATGAAAAACTCTTTGGCCCCCCCAAGTTTGGAATGCCGCCAACACTGTGGACCAAGTTTGGCCACTTGTTTTTGCCTGGCCTGGGACTTGCAATAGGGATGCAACACAAAGTTAAGGTGAAAACTTCCATCGCGCCAGTCGCACAGAAGCTGAGACCCCTACCATTTTCAGTCTGCCAGCCGGTCTTTGACGAGATTGAGAAGCTACTTGCTGCTGATGTCATTGAGAGAGTCAATGCTTCCGAGTGGATATCTCCTATTGTAGCAGC
Organism: Rhipicephalus annulatus; assembly: GCA_013436015.1. Lineage (NCBI taxonomy): Eukaryota > Metazoa > Arthropoda > Arachnida > Ixodida > Ixodidae > Rhipicephalus > Rhipicephalus annulatus. Next base: position 251,071 of record WOVY01002278.1, on the reverse strand, counting down.
CCGCAAAGCAGATGGTAGCATTCGACTGTGTGTCGATCTCCGGGAGCCCATAAAAGCTATAGTAGCAGACAACTTCCCTTTGCCTCATATGAGGAGCTGCTTCATGCCCTCAATAGAGCCCGCTGCTTTTCCTTGGTGGACCAGGCATCAGCCTACTACCAGGTTCTGCTGCACCCAGACAGCAGGGATCTAACTTCATTTGTAACTCACGATGGCCTCTTTAGATTCAAGAGGGTCTGCTTCGGGTTGGCATCGGCACCAGCTGCGTTTCAGCAGATCATGACGAAAATTCTTGGAGGTTGCAAAGGGGTCTTTTGCTACTTGGATGATATAATCATTTTTGGCAAGACGGAGAGCGAACACAGGGAAAACCTCGAGCGAGTGCTGGAACGAATTGCAGAAGCTGGGCTCAAGCTCAACAAAAAATGCGTCTTCAACTCGTCGGAGCTGTCGTTCTTAGGACATCGCGTCAGCGCAGAGGGTATAGCACCGCTCCAGACCAAGATTGATGCAATCATCAATGCTCCTGCGCCTAGAGATGCAGCCACGCTACGCTCCTTTTGGGGGCTGGTTGAATACTATTCCAAATTCGTGCCGCGACTGGCAGAGCAAGTAGAGCCAATGCGTCGTCTACTTCGCAAAGACGTGCACTTCGACTGGAATGACGCTGCGAAAGAGAGCTTCGCGGGAGTAAAAGACTTCTAGCATCCCACAAGGTCCTCCGAATGTTTGACCCGACGCTACCTGTCATTGTCGCAACAGATGCCTCTGCGTACGGTCTCGGTGCCGTACTGCAGCAAGTGGAGGGGTCCCATGTGCGTATTGTGGCATTTGCATCGCGGACATTAACAGAGACAGAACGAAAACACTCGGCCGGAGAGCGCGAGGCCCTTGCCTGTCTGTGGGCCTGCGAGAAGTGGCACGTTTACCTCTGGGGCAGATCATTTACTCTACTGACGGATCATTAGGCTTTGGTGGCACTGCTCTCATCCCGTAGCACAGGACAGTGGCCACTTCGTATTGAAGGTGGACCGCACGACTGCTGCGCTACAACTTCAAAATACAGTACCGCAGCGGAGCCTACAACCAGGTAGCAGATGCCTTGTCCAGACTGCCCGTGCCAGACACAGAAGGGGGCTTCCATGTTGATGAAGAGATTGTGTCCTTGGTTACATCGTCTGTACATCGGGAGAATCTTCAGGTTGCTACCGCGGAGGATGACATACTACGGCAGGTAATGCAATTTATCAAGTCACCATAGCCAACAAGGAAAAGACTTGCCGCAGAACTGACTCCGTACTACGAAATACGAGACGAGCTCTCGGTAGTAGATGGGTTGCTTCTGCGCACAGAACGCGTTGTAGTGCCTGCCAAGCTAAGGGATACATTCATCCAGTTAGCTCATGAGTCACACCCGGGAATTGTGAAGACTAAGCAGCGCATCAGGGAGAAGTACTGGTGGCCTTGCCTTGACAAGCATGGGGAGGCCGCCGTCCGGAGTTGCAGCGCCTGTCAAGCCTCGGACAAGAGTGTCAAGAACTGGCAAGCCCCACTACAGCCTGTCCCGCTTCCTGACAGGCCTTGGGACAAAATATCAATAGACATCATGGGCCCCTTTGAACGTGCACCGGCCGACTGTCGATTTGTCATCGTGGTAGTGGACTACTTCTCCAGATGGCCAGAGATTGCGTTCTGCAGTGACATCACTTCTCGCACGGTAATCAACTTTCTGCTTGCTGTCTTTGCGCGAGAGGGTTACTCGACTGAACTAGTCTCAGACCACGGCCGACAGTTTACGTCGAGTGAAATCGAGTGCTTCCTTGCAGACAGGGGCATCAAGCATTTCTTCTCGGCAGTTTACCACCCTCAAGCCAATGGCTTAGTGGAAAGATTCAACAGGGTCTTGAAATCGTATGTACAACTAGCTCTCCTAGAGCAGCGACCAATCAAGACCACAGTTATAGAGTACCTGGGTATTTACCGAGCCACACCCCAAAGCGCCACTGGCATCTCTCCAGCAGTGTTGCTTAATGGCCGCCACATGAGGACATCATTAGATGTTGTTGGCCAGCCATCAGCGGATTTCGGCACCCATTCCACCCGTGAACTGCGTAGACTTCGGCGTCATGTCTGCGAATACCAACAAAGAAATAAGGCGTATGCAGACAAGCGAAGAGCAGCCCGGGAGCCCAAATTTAAAGTGGGGCCTACGTGCGGGTGAAACTCCCGGTACCTGGAATAAAAGGCACCCCTAGTTTTGGGGCTGCACTCAAAATACTGGGGCGGGTAGGACGATGGTCATTCCACTTGAAGGACGGCCGTACCTGGAATGCCTCCCAACTGTCGGCTGTACCCCATGAAGCTGTTCACGAAGAAACGGGGACAAGACAAGAACCGCTGTGGGCGGACATGGAGACAGACGGGTCGGCAGGAAACGCCACAGCACGAAAACCGTCCTCGAAGGCAAAGAGCCACACGACCCAAAATATCCCAATACAGGAAGCTGCACAGTCTCCTGGTGGGTCAGCACTGCCTCCTCATACGCCAAGCCCACCACGGCCTCCACCAACGGGGAACACGACCGCAGGACTGGGTGCTGGTCGTGCCGACGAACCAGAGGTCGTCCATCACCCAGAAGAGCAGCCGGTGCCCCTCCGTCGCTCTACACGGGAGCGAAGACCACCAGAGAGACTCGGGGACTATGTGCAGTGACTTGTTTACAGTGGAGACTTACTATAGTTTTCTGTCACGGGTAGTGACTGTTTCTTTTCTATGCACATAATCTGTGTTCTATTATCAAGGGAGGGGGTAGATGTAGTGTTGTGCGTTTACACCAGATGGCTCTCTGAGTCATTGCACTCACAATAGATGGCGCCACTGCGCTCGTGTGTATATAAACGATACTCGCTGTTAAAATGGGTTATTGTCATGGATCGTACAGTGGTGTAGCGTGGTTACTTTCACGTGTCGCCGTGCCGGCTACACGACAATTGTTATAGTCTTTGTTGGCATGTTCGAATGCAACATCTCCACCGCTACAGTCTTAAAATCCTCATCCTAACTATCCTTGATCTTGGCAGAGCACTCCAGGTGCAGCCTTGGCACGTCTTGCCTTCGCCCACCATTTGCGCATGGCACCTGGCGCATTGGGTGCCGGTGACGCATTGCCGTGCTCCGAGAACGTGCGAGGGTTGTTCCAAAAAACATTTTCGAATCCCGACAAGGACAGGTACGCTCCCGCAGAAATGGCGCAGCTGCCACCTTTCTGACACCATGATGTTGACACAGGAGTCGGAAGAGTCGATTCTCAAGCACATCAAGATGACGTCGATGACCGGGTGTGACAGTGGCCACGACCGGTCGAAGTCCAAGCACTTCTTCCTTGCCCTGCCAATTCCGGCAGCTGCATATAACGAAGGGCGAGCTTCGGCAGAAATAGCACAGCTCCAGCCTCTCCGAGTCCATGTAGCGGTCACTGTAGTTGGAAGAGTCGATGCTGAAGCACATCAAGAAGACGCCGATGGACGGGTACCGTGTGGTCGCGGCCCGTCGTGTCCTCGCACTGCTTCAATGCCTTGCTGATTCTGGCAGCTGCTTCGTCCAAAAAACACGGCACACTTCGGTACAAATAGCGCAGCTCCAGCCTCTCCGAGTCCATGTAGTTCTCCTGAGAGTCGGCAGAGCCGATGCTGGAAAGGATGGCTACACATGTGGCTTCGTACGACAGCAGCCGCACCGATCGTAGTTTGCACTGCTCCCTTGCCTTGCTGATTCCGGCAGCTGCTTCGTCCACAAGAAAGGGCACGCCTCGGCAGAAACAGCGCCGCTCCAGCCTCTCCGAGTCCATGTCGGTATCTCGGCAGTGTGTAGAATTGATGCCGAAGGACAGGAGAGCTACGTTTTTTGCTGGCTACGACAGTGGCGGCAACCGCTCGTAGTCCCTGCGCTGCATTCTTGGCTTGTCTATTCCAGAAGGTGACGTAATTAACGTGTACCCTGGCCTCTGAATACGCAGCCTTGTCAGAGGTGATCAGAAGACATGTCTTCCACGGGCGTTTTTGTTCTTCTTTTTTTAGTTCGTGCACATTCTTTCATCCTTCTTCCACAGAAATCAGTAACTCTATATTTGACTCGCATAAAAGCGGTCTTTATGTCCGAAACTAAGCTATCGGCTAATAAAAACAATGCAGTGAGGGCGAGACATTCATTTTGACGAGGTTAGAATATTCACTCTTTTAATGAGAAAACGAAAGTACGAAAAAGAAGCAGACGAGCAAAGAGAACGATGAAAAATGTGCGTTTATGATGATGATTATCAGAACGGTGGTGGGCGTTTTATTGCTGTTTCATCACCTTCGTTTCGCCTTGCTTAGCAGGGGTGCATTTTCGGTTATTTTTAGCAGTTTTATCGTTTGATGCATAAAAACTGAACCAGATCTAGCGTTTCATATATTGAATTACACATATATATACAATACGATTCCAGAGGATATTTTATAATAATAAGAACCATGAGATAACAAAGAGTTCGCGCACTGACTTACGAATAGACAGCCACTGTCTGTATAAGCCATCCTATCCGAGAAGGTAGTTACTTTTCATATATATATATATATATATATATATATATATATATATATATATATATATCACGCACTTTGAAAAAGAAATCAAGAGCCAAGCGACGTGATTCTATCAATTTTAAAATTGAACAGGTAATCCTTTAGCATAAGTGAAAAAAATAAAACAATTCGAAAGATCACATGTACCGGAGTATCGACGTTATGCAAAGCATGCAGAGGACAGGGGACCGTATTGCGATTTTCGTATTGAGTGACACGTCATGAAATGGCGCTAATTATATGTACAAACGCTGTACGTGCAGGCATATTTTGAAGCGCTGTAGATATTTATACAACCAGTTCTTCGCAATTGCGCAACGGTGCCAACTGGAACATGCGCAGGAGCAACACCAGACAATGATATGAAGCGGCGCTGATGCTTGCGAGGATGCTGGTCCTGGACACTGCTACACAAATCAATTTCGGAGCATGGCAATGAACCACAATTGACGCTAAGCCGACGTGACGGCTGTATCAACGGAGTACAGATGTAATGTTTATAAAATTGGGTGCAGCACTGCAACCATTATTGACGTTTCACAAAGATTATCGTCTATTTTAAAAGTAGTTTCGAATCCTGGCATAGCTATGTGGTAAAACGATTCATTGCCACACAGAATGCTTGGATTCGATTCCAGCTGGGACCCTGACATTTATTATTTGCATTCATCAGGTCGATGATACCGACGTCGGGTATTTCTTAACGCTCGTGCGTTCAAATTGTTCATGAGCATTCTCGTCGTTCCTGAGTAAATACTAAGTGTCAATCACTTTTGGCACATACCCGCATACCAGCGTCAAATACCCACCCTGGCGTATGTGCTACTGTCTGGCGGGAAGTGTTTGACGACGTGCGCGATTGGATTGTGGCATTATTCAAGCCTCGACCAGCGCGTCATATTTGTCCAACCATCTTACCCTCCCATGCTAATTTTGGTTTCCACCAAGTTAGGGGGGTGACCATGAGAGCACCCAGACGTAAGCGGCTAGATGGATGGTTGAATGGATGGATGAATGGATGTATGTATGTATGTATGTATGTATGTATGTATGTATGTATGTATGTATGTATGTATGTATGTATGTATGTATGTATGTATGTATGTATGTATTATAATGAGGCGTTTTAGAGTTGCACTCTTTTATAAAACAGGAGAGCGGTCACGACACGTCAAGTGGTAATGGCGGAACCAGCCTGAGTCTCCAGCCAACCAAACGTCGTCTTCTTCACCGACTGAGTCATACCCCCTGCCCTTCTGAGTAGCATTCATCTTCTTCACTACATTTTCCTCCCCTCCGGAAAAGAGCCATCCTGGCGACTCATGGGCAGGAGACAATAGAGGGATCGTAATACGGTTTTAGGCGGTCTATGTGGGCGGTCTCACGTCCACGGCGTCGTTGATCATGGGGCTGTTCAAGCGGCTCCACGATGTAATTGACGGGTGAAGTTTGTTTAACCACACGGTAAGGTCCGTCATACTTGTTCATCAGTTTCGTTGAGAGACCAGGGCTGGTTGAAGGGATGCGAAGCCAGACAAGTTCATCCGATGCATAAGGAGCCGGAGGCGTCGGGCTATCGCGGTGGTGTTTCTGGCGTTGCTGTTCAGCACTTGTGAAGGAGCGGGCAAGCTGACGACACTCTTCCGCGTATTTAGCAGCTTGTGACATCGTCGTCGACTCAGCAACATCCGGGTGGTAAGGAAGGATGGTGTCTAGCGTGCAAGAGGGCTCGCGACCATAAAGGAGGAAATATGGCGAGAAACCAGTGATTGTCTGGACAGCAGTATTATGCGCGTAGGTTACAAAAGGGAGAATACTGTCCCAATTGGTGTGATCGGTTGCGACGTACATCGACAGCATATCTCCTAATGTACGGTTGAATCTTTCTGTAATGCCATTTGTTTGAGGATGATACGCGGTGGTGGTGCGATGAATGACTTGGCATTCCTTGAGAAGCGATTTGACAGCGTCCGACAAAAACACACGCCCTCGGTCACTGAGGAGTTCACGTGGTGCACCGTGACGTAAAATGATCTGATGCAGTATGAAACGACCGACGTCGCTGGCTGACGCAGAAGAGAGTGGTGAAGTTTCTGCGTAGCGCGTAAGGTGATCGATAGCGACGATTACCCAGCGATTTCCAGCCGGTGTAATCGGAAGAGGTCCATACAGATCAATACCAACGCGGTCAAACGGTCGGGCAGGACAATGTAAGGGTTGTAGTGGAGCTGGAGAAGTTGGAGTGGCATTCTTCCGGCGTTGACAAGCGAGACAGGAACGTACGTAGCGACGGACGAAGCGATACATTCCACGCCAGTAGTAGCGGTGGGACAGGCGGGTGTAGGTTTTTAACACTCCAGCATGGGCGCATTGTGGGTCGGCGTGAAAGGAGGCGCATATGTCTGAGCGGAGACTTCTGGGAATGACTAGAAGCCATTGGCGTCCTTCGGAGAGATAATTACGTCTGTATAGCAAACCATCTCTGATAACGAAGTGCTGTATTTGACGGCGCATACCTCTAGGGATATTTTGCGAGGGAGTTTGATTCAACAAGTTGATAAGTGAAGCGATCCAAGGATCTTTTCGTTGCTCCTGTCGCATGTCACTGACACTAAGTGCAGATACGTCGGGGGCAGGCGAAGACGGCGGCTTGTCACTACATCGTAGAGGTGATCGGGACAACGCGTCTGCGTCGGAATGTTTTCGGCCAGATCGGTAAACGACGTGGATGTCGTACTCTTGTAGCCGAAGCGCCCAACGGGCAAGCCGGCTGGTGGGATCTTTTAACGAGGAGAGCCAGCATAATGCATGATGATCTGTAACCACGCTGAATGGGCGCCCGTAAAGATATGGTCGAAACTTGCCTATGGCCCATATGATGGCTAGACACTCTTTTTCGGTGACTGAATAGTTGGCTTCTGCTTTTGTGAGTGCACGGCTGGCGTAAGAGACGACGTACTCATCAAATCCAGGTTTACGCTGGGCGAGCACAGCACCGAAGCCAACTCCGCTAGCATCCGTGTGTATTTCCGTCGGGGCAAGAGGATCAAAATGTCGCAGTATAGGAGGTGACGTAAGAACGTGGCGGAGTGTGGCAAATGCATCATCACAAGCTGACGACCAACTAGAAAGGTCTTTGTTGCCGGCAAGAAGGTCAGTCAAGGGCGATATGATGGAGGCGAAGTTGCGAATAAAACGACGAAAATATGAACATAAACCGAGGAAGCTGCGAAGTTCTTTTAAGGTCTTCGGCTTGGGAAATTCGGCAACGGCACGGAGTTTCGTCGGATCCGGAAGAATGCCATCTCTAGATACAACATGGCCCAAAATTAGGAGTTGTCGAGCGCCGAAGCAGCACTTCTTCAAGTTGAGCTGTAGACCGGCGGCGGTGAGGCAAGTAAGCACTGTCTCGAGCCGCTGAAGATGCGTTGAAAAGTCGCTTGAAAATATTACAACATCGTCTAAATAGCACAGACATGTCTGCCATTTCAGGCCACGGAGGATGTTGTCGATCATGCGCTCGAAAGTGGCAGGCGCATTGCAGAGCCCAAATGGCATGACGTTAAATTCATATAAGCCATCAGGGGTAACAAAAGCAGTCTTGGGGCGATCAGCCTCAGCCATGGGAACCTGCCAATAACCTGAACGCAGATCTAGTGACAAGAAGAACTCCGCGCCTTGTAAGCAGTCAAGGGCATCGTCTATGCGAGGTAGCGGGTAAACATCTTTGCGCGTGATCTTATTCAACCGGCGGTAGTCGACGCAGAATCTTATTGAGCCATCCTTTTTCTTGACTAGAACAACTGGGGAGGCCCACGGGCTGTTAGAGGGCTCAATAACATCTCGCTTCAACATGTCGTCAACTTGTTCCGCGATTATGCGACGCTCAGATGCCGATACCCGATACGGACGCTGACGTAAAGGAGCGTGAAGGCCAGTGTCGATTTCGTGAGATACAGTGGAAGCACGGCCCAAAGTCAGTTGCTGGTGGTCGAAGCTGGCACGGAAGCGCTCGAGCAGGGCAATGATGTCGGTGCGCTGCTGGGCCGTAAGGTTGGGGTCGATGCAGCGCGAAATTGCGTCGGTGAATGATGGGGAAGAGGATGACGCGCAGCAATCAACAGCATCAATAGAGAGCGTAGTCGAGTGGTCAGGAACTACACGTGCACTCGAGGGATCAATGTCATCGGCAAAGCCCAGGCACTCTCCGCACAGGAACTTAGAAGGCGAGGGAAACGGATTTGATACATAAATTTCACTTGATCCATCGTGAATATCAAGAACGGCGAAAGGAATCAGGAAGCACTTGCGGCGAACAGCGGTTACAGAAGGCGTAAGAAGAACAGTTGAGCCACTAGAGACGTCACAGGAAAGCGGAACTAGGGCGGACGAGAACGGGGGTATCGAAGTGTCGGCGGCAACGAAAACTTTTGCAGGTGAAAGGGACGAGTCGAGTGAAGCAGCGTCGCATAACGGCGCGAACTCCACTTCCGCGCGAGCACAGTCGATGACGGCATGATGAGTGCAGAGAAAGTCCCAGCCTAATATAACGTCATGGGAACACTGCGGGAGCACTACGAACTCGACGACATATATATTGTCAGCAATAACGACACGTGCTGTGCATGCAGCAAAAGGGCGAATTCGTTGCTCGCTCGCAGTGCTTAAAACGAAGTCGTGTAGAGGCATTGTGACTTTTTTTAGTCGACGGCAAAGTTTTTCAGTCATTACAGACACTGCGGCGCCAGTATCGACCAATGCAAAAACTGGTATACCTTCAACGGAGACAGCAACGACGTTGGACGGCGAAAAACAAGGTCTTGTGGAGTTCGAAAGATCCGCAGTTCTTGCCCCCGGAACCGCGGCTCCTAGTTTTCTTCAGGGACAGGGCGAGGTCGACGGAGCATAGGGGAAAGGGAACGGCGTTGAGGTGAAGGTGACCGGTGTCTGTTGAAGTTCCGGCGAGGTGAAAATGTGTCCATGGTGGAAGTCTCGCCATATACAGCCGGCTCCGGTCGTGGGGGTAAATCATAATTGTTGGGCCTGACGTCGTCACGCAGGAAAAACTCACGCCGTCGACAAAATCGTGCCACGTGACCCGCAATTCCACAGGCGAAGCATATGGGGTGGTTGTCTTGAGTGCGCCAAGGGTTCTGAAAGCGTGGAGGTGGTGGTCGGGAGAACGGACGGGCAGCCTGGTACATAGGCTCAGCCTGTACGACAAAGGGACGCCTGGACGTAGGCGTTCGCGACAAAGAAACGTGGCCGTTCGCGACAGGTGGACGTCGGGTTCCGTTCAGTGCTTCGGCATAGGTTAAGGGAGCAGCCACAGGAGGTGCGTGAGCTGTTGGTAGCGCCTCGGACACTTGCTCCTGGATTACTCGCTGTATTGATGGCGCTAAAGTAGATGGGGCACTTTCGGAGGTATAAGGCACGAGGGACAACTGGCGTGCGACCTCTTCTCGTACAAATTGCTTGATCTCGAGAAGCAAAGTGGTGTGATCTATAGAGCCAGCCGACGTTAAAGCGGAGATGGTTGGACATGGCGCGGTAGCACGACGAGTGGTGTCACGCTGTTTCCAGAGCTCATCATAGCTCTGACACAGTTGGATCACTTCCGCTACCGTTTGCGGGCTTTTGGCGACAAGCATCTGAAATGCGTCGTCAGTCACGCCTTTCAAGATGTGTTTGATCTTCTCGGCTTCTGTCATGGCCGAGTTGACACGCCGGCAAAGGTCGACCACATCTTCGATATAACTGGTGTAATGCTCACCATTTTGCTGAGCCCTGGTACGCAAGCGCTGTTCGGCCCGTAGTTTGCGAAGTGCTGGACGGCCAAACAAGTCCGCAAACGCCGTTCGGAAGGCCGACCAGGTGGGGAGGTCTCTCTCGTGATTGCGGTACCACAGACTGGCGACGTCGGTCAAATAAAATTGGACGACAGTAAGCTTGTGTGCATCGTCCCACTTGTTGTGCTTGCTCACCCGGTCGTATTCGTCGAGCCAGTCTTCCGCGTCTTTGTCATCGCTTCCACTGAAAGTAGGTGGATCGCGTTGCCGAAAGGAGCCAAGACAGACAGGAGCTGCAGTAGTTGGAGCCGAGGCGGCCGCCTGCTGATCCTCGTCCGTGGACATCGTAGCAACTGGAGGCAACGTACGGTTTCGGAGTTCCAGGATTAGGCGTTACCCAGCATCTCCACCAAATATAATGAGGCGTTTTAGAGTTGCACTCTTTTATAAAACAGGAGAGCGGTCACGACACGTCAAGTGGTAATGGCGGAACCAGCCTGAGTCTCCAGCCAACCAAACGTCGTCTTCTTCACCGACTGAGTCATACCCCCTGCCCTTCTGAGTAGCATTCATCTTCTTCACTACAGTATGTATGTATGTATGTATGTATGTATGTATGTATGTATGTATGTATGTATGTATGTATGTATGTATGTATGGATGGATGGATGGATGGATGGATGGATGGATGGATGGATGGATGGATGGATGGATGGATGGATGGATGGATGGATGGATGGATACGCTCACAGTCGCCGAATTTCGCCAAGAAATGCTTCGCATAATAAAAAAGGCATAAGAAACATTTTAGCTAGACAAGGAAAGTGCTTGCTGCTGAAGGTGTGATTCAAATTGCAAAAGTGAGTCCTGTGTAACAGTTTTATCGGAGAGTTTGACTATAACATGAAACCTCTACGCTTCGAGTGAACTTGGGCTGTCGCAGAGGCGAGCGCAAGAAGCGACCGGGTGCCTCCACACTGGCCGTATTGCCTTTAGGAGACTCTCACCGGCCGACAAAGGCAAGCCTCGAGCTCCTGTTTAGGCAAACCTTAGGTGACAGTGTTGCGCGTAGGTCCGCCTAGCAACCACAGCTACTATCTTGAGCAATAGGAGCTCCTACACGCGAGCGATCGGCAAGTAGCCTGCGAAACCGAGATAACTTGATACCGAGATGGCAAACCGAAACCGAAATGGAAAGGAGGACGCTCATCCGCTGATTGCTGGCAGTCTAGCAGGATCGTTGTTGTCAATCAGCAGCTGATCACGTGCCATCGGCCGCTAGCATTGATAACATGAAAACAAAAATGCACCAAAAACAACTTAAGTGAAAAATGCGTATCAAATGCTCAGGGATCACCACTTATATCAATTAAAACACAGCCTGTGCATCACGGCAGTGCGTCACAGCCGATATCAAAGAAGCTGCGTAGCCTGCTGAGCGATTGGTTATGGCTGGCCGCGTCGATGTGAGCTCGTACCACTGCTACCAGCCACTGTTTTGCAGCAATGTTATCGAGGCGAGAATGTCAACAGCTATAGCGGAAGCGCACCACTGCTACCAGCCACTGTTTTGCAGCAATGTTATCGAGGCGAGAATGTCAACAGCTATAGCGGAAGCGCACCACCCTTCTAGTTCTTCTCATTCCGGCAATGTGGGGTTCGAGGCTATTCGCCACGCGTTCGCGTATTCGAGCTCATATTGCTCATGATAGTAGGCGGTCAAGCCGCACTTTTTTTTTGCCGGCGACATCCTTAGCTTGTCGTTGCTTGGCACCCGTTTCTTGTCGCAAACCGGCAATAACTTGACCCGCCTTTACTAGTGTAAGTACAGCTGCATTTAAGTACGATGTCTAATACCAGTACGGTTGTTTTTGTATTTCGCCCAGCAGTGGGAAAGAAATATTCCTGAGCATCAGCTTCACCGTAATGCAAGGGTGGTGATCGGAAGACAGACGCCCAAATCTGTTACCTAAATGATGATGATATGTGGGGTTTAACGTCCCAAAACCACCATACGATTGCCCCGCCGCGGTGGTCTAGTTGCTAAGGTACTCGGCTGCTGAAGCGCCGGTCGCGGGATCGAATCCCGGCAGCGGTGGCTACATTTCGGATGGAGGCGGAAATGTTGTAGGCCCGTGTGCTCAGATTTGGGTTCACGTTAAAGAACGCCAGCTGGTCGAAATTTCCGGAGCCCTCCACTACGGCTTCTCTCATAATCATATTGTGGTTTTAGGACGTTATACCCCACAAATCAAATCACATCACCACCATAAGATTGTTACCTAATGGGGCATATGTATTAGCTCTTCGCAAGTCTGGTGACCCTGCACATCCTACTGTCGGTAATATACGCTGTGACACGAGCATATGCAGGAACACTACGCAAGTTGACGCTCGCATGGCACGTACTAAAGAATCGGCTGAGTCGGCCTTCATAGCCTTAGTATTTTACTTAGTTACATTGACGCTTTGCTGCCGATAGCATAATTTTATTAGCTCCAGTATAAAATTTTAAGTGCCACAACGAATAAGCTCCTCCTTTATGAGAAGATTGTGGTTAAATAAACCGAAAGCCTCAGTGTAATCAACAAGCAATTCGACTCATGTATATTTGCCAATCTACTTTTACAAAATTTGTTTTAATACTACCACTCTGCAGACTTTGCGAGAACCAAATTTACACTGTGTGAGTAGCTTGCATTCTTTCTTTCAACAATTTCTCATCTGTTGATACGTGCTACCTTCTGAAAGACTTTCAAAAATATTCACAGTACAGGTACAGTTACATCATTTTCTTGTTCATTATACTCATCATTTCAATGCAGTTAACAAATCAGTTCGTTGAATTTTATTCGAGGAGACAGAAATAGTTAAAGACAAGCGTATATATGTACACAAATTGGCACTATATTATTGTCAAAAGATCTACAGCCTCATCTATATACCATCAACGTCACTATTGATATCACTAATCAAGCATCTACTTGCTATTAAAATCACCGTTGGCCACACAATATGAAAGATTAAAGCTTTCAAACTGGTAAATAAACGGTAATATAGAATGATACTTTCTATGTTGAAAAATATTCTTGGAAGGGTTACACTGATGCTTAAAAATTATTTATATTATCATGAGCACTATTAAGGTTCGGGCTTAATATGTCCATCTGTGTGTGGTCTGGAATAAATAAAGCGATTGATATGCTTGAAAAGCTCGTGTATTCTCATTTTAACATGTGAAGAACTTGTTATCGTCAGAACTTCTGCTTAGATCCGGACGATTCCGGTGGCATCTTGGAACAACATTTTCTTCATTCCCCTAAGTTAGTAAAAACCAAACGAAAGGGAACTTTTCCAAACAAAGCATGTTTGCTATTAGTCTAACATGTGCGCAGTGATCTTACCTACACACACACGCACACGCACGCATAAATAGCAACGCATTTCAAATAAACACGCAGACATACAGACACACACACAAACGAATCCCAAAGAATGAACCTCGCGAAATACTCCGCTCGTGCACGTCAACCTTCTCCTTTCTGAGAACCTAATCGGTTTATTACTTGCACTTCCAAGCCACAATCATTAGATTTACCCTTGTGATTTTCTTTGTTCAAAGAGTGGACCTTTTTAAAAATTTTCTTTGCGACATTTCCCCTCTTTATTAATGTTAGATTGGCTTGAGCCCGTTCAACCTCCTGATGGTGTGGGCCACCCTCATTTTCTTTTTAGTTATAATTATTGCGGCAGTGATCAAGCGATATAGCAGGTTCTCTGTCACTGCCCTCCTAACAGCGTGCAGACGCGGAAGCTAGCTGCTGCGTTAGCTTGCCTTAGTGACAGGGCTTATTCAGAACAATCAGCGCTTGAAAGGAGAAATGATCTGTCTTCGCACAGAAAATCAGTGAAGCCCTCCTGAACATTTTGTAAGATGATGGTCTATTGTATTGACTATATAGCACACCAGACTCAATATTGTTTAGTTTTCGCGCGTCTATTTTGCTTTTCGCTTTCTTTCCCATCATTCTTCCCTATTCTTCCTTCCATTAGTGCAGGGTAGCATACCCGATGCTCCAATTTGTAGTTAACCTCCCTGCCTTTCCCTCAATTTATTCTCACTCTTTTCATTTATAGGAGGCCAAAAAGCTTGCGCATAGACACACACGCACACACACACACACACGCTCACAAACACGCACGCACGCAACCACTGGGTGTTTCAAGGAACGTGTCAAATTTATCATAAACCAGTAATATGCGAGATTTGTTTGATGCCTTCACGATTACTTTTTCTGCGGTCACAGTGATCTCAAGATGGCTAGAAGCATCAATAAGGAGGTTAAATATCAATTTAAATAATTACTTTTTAATACTGCTGTTGGTAATGTCAAATGTTATAGTGTTAGGTCTTCATGCCAATAACCCTAATACAGCTTTTGAGATTTTTATTTAGCGGCATCTAGCAAGAATTGCGAAGTATAGGAAGTCACCCAAACCCCGCGGCGAATTCGCCACCGAAACGAGGAAGAGCGCAACTGCCACATTCTTCTGAAACGTTCAGATTGGGTGAGTGTCGTTATATCAGCCATCAACCGACTTCACTGAGTGACTGATTTGGGCACGCTTGAAATTACAGCATGCGTGGCTAACATGTTAACGAACGCGTATGTACTAAACCTCTGAAATCGTGCTCGCGAACAGTGACGCAACTCCGTTCTTCTGGTTTCTGGTTCCGCCGTCATCGGTGTTTCGGTTTCGTTCTCGCCATTGAATATGGTGGAATATATTTACACCACAATAATTTCTTGAGGCCAGTTTTTCTGTGTATCATAGTGCGATGAATTCATCGCATAGAAAACTTCAATTATGACGTTTCACATAATTACCCAGATCCATGAATTGAAAACATGCACTTCAACTTACACACTGCTGTCCTAAAGAATATATTGAACCATCTCAATATATATATATATATATATATATATATATATATATATATATATTTATATATATATATATATATAGAGAGAGAGAGAGAGAGAGAGCACATTTTGTCCTTATGCCATGCTTCAAGCATTATTGAGCGAGACTCTTGAGTTTAACAATAAAGCGGTTTTTAAAAAGGCTCTTCTGTACACAAGCATGGTACATTTATAAGTAACGCACCGACTATAATTCACTTCTTATATCGACGCTGTTTCTCCAATTTTTTTTCTTTATTATTCGCGTAACGACGGCTGTGTACCATGGCATTTGTCTTGCGGAACTGTACGGTTGCGGCATACCCCCCTTGCCCCGCTGCGGTGGTCTAGTGGCTAAGGTACTCGGCTGCTGACCCGCAGGGCGCGGGTTCGAATCCCGGCTGCGGCGGCTGCATTTCCGATGGAGGCGGAAATGTTGTAGGCCCGTGTGCTCAGATTTGGGTGCACGTTAAAGAGCCCCAGGTGGTCTAAATTTCCGGAGCCCTCCACTACGGCGTCTCTCATAATCATATAGTGGTTTTGGGACGTTAAACCCCACATATCAGGCATACCCCCCTTATACCTTGTGATACTTTCCCACTGGGTGGCGCCTAAGTCCCCTGCTGTCTCCCCTCCTTCGCTTTGTTTTTGCTGCTGCCGCCATCGGCGACTCGGACGCATATTCGAAAAAGTGTTTCTCTAAGTTGTGATTCGTATTGACACCAGTACGATGCTTGTGTTTACTTCAAGCCTTCGAGCTTGCACTCATCCTCGCCACATATAACCCGCCTCCTTTTCTTCTTCTTCATATAACGCCCCCCCCCCTCCCCCCTGCATAATCACATGGTTGCCTTTGCTTGAAACTCTATCGCAAAAGTCTGTAGTACGTAAGCGCAGCACGCATTCGTACACGATGAACTGTGTGCTGTCACATGCTGTTTGAAACTGGGTGTGCGATGAACTGTTCTACTTGATGCACCGCACAGACAGATAGAATAGACTAGTGAAACTATTGGTTCGGGTAGCCAGCCTAAGCAGGCGGTCCCACGTAACCAAGGTGGCGCATGCCTAAATCCCTACGTGACGACTCGCTGAATTCTCATTTTAACATTGACAAATTTAAGCTTAAACAATATTAAAACATCATTAGTTTAAACGCGCACTCTTATAAAAAAAGCCTGCTTATTCACTAGCTCAATACTAAGCGTTTACTTGTCGCAAAAAGCACTAACCTCCTATTAGGTGAAAATAGTGAAATGCTGAGTGGTGAAACTTGCTAGATGGCGAAGTAATGCATGAATATTGCCTACTCGAATGAATACATTACTGAATTTTTATTCAACAGGCATTTATATGTGTATATACAATGCCGCGTCAAGATAATTCTATTACAGAAGTATCTATGGCATAATAAGCAATGTGCGATTGTCCAAGAAGATTAGTTAGCAGCCACTAATTACTTCATGCGAATATCTATACACGTACGCATCACAGCAACATACATAGAAGCATGAACGAATCACAACGGAAGAGACACGCAAACGCACACATAGCATATTAAGACTTAGCTTGTATCGTATACTGCGGCCGCCGGTTCAAAGCTATTTATGCTCTTACTTTGAAATAGCACACTATGTACTGGTTAGAAATTTAGAAAAATAATCGAAGTTCTGTACACATCGTCGTCTGCCCTTCTATATATGTGTGTCATGAATTAGCACGGAATTCTCATTCCAAGGTAATCGACAAAACTAGGATTGGTGAATTTTTTTCACAAGAAGGTGATGATTACTCTAAGATAATCGGTGGTGTTTACGAGAAATCCGGCAACGTGCGTGACTTATAATAAACAGCTAGTTCAAATGACCATGAAATCATTCCTGGTTAGTAACAGAAAAATTATCAAGGTTTACCAGCTGCTGGCTGTTGTAAACTCCGAAAACATTAAACAAAGAAAGACGAAGCACAGGCGCTGAAAATCAATAAAACACGTGCCCTCATACTGATAATCATCATAAACACCGCGTGTTTCTGGTCATTTTTTTGCTCATCTGCTTCTTTTTCGCACAGTTGATTTCTCTTTAAAAATGTGGATATTCTAAGCTGGTCTAGCACTCACTGTGATTGTCTAGCACTCACTGCATTGTTTTCATTAGCCTATAGCTTAGGTTTGGATGTTAAGGCCATTATTTGGTGACACAAGTGCAGAGTTACAGATTTTTGTGGAACAGGGTTGAAGGAATGTGAAAGAAGTAGAAGAACAACAACGCCCATGAAAGACGTGTCTTGTAATCGCCTCCGCCAAAGTCACGAACTCAGGGGCCCGTCTACCTGCTGCCTTCATGAACCACGGCCCCCTCCGGAATTTTCAAGGGAAGGGTTGCAGTGCAAAGGCTATGACCAGTTCCGGCCACTGTCGTGTAGACCTCATGTCCTTCAGCATCGACTCTCCCGACTCCCGAGAGAACTACGTGGACTCGGAGAGGCTGGAGCTGCGCTAATTCTGCCGCAGCGTGCCCTGTCTTGTGGACGAAGCAGCTGCCAGAAATGGCAAGACAATGAAGCAGCGCGAGGACTGCGATCCGGCACGGCCGATATGGTACCCGTCCATCGGCGTCTTCTTGATGTGCTTCAGCATCGACTCTTCCGACTCCAGTGACCACTTCATGGACTCGGAGAGGCTAGAGCTGTGCTATTTCTGCCGAAGCTCGCCCTTAGTTCGCGGGAACGTGCAGCTGCCGGCATTGGCAAGGCAAGGGAGCAGTGTCTGGACCACGACCGGTCGTGGCCACTGTCGCACCGGGCCATCGACGTCATCTCAATGTGCTTCATCATCGTTTCTTCCGACTCCCATGACAACCAAATGGTGTCAGATAGGTGGTAGCTGCGCCGTTTCTGCGGCAGTCCACCTGTCCTTTTTGGGATACGAAAATGTTTTTTGGAACAACCCTGGCACGTTTTCGGAGAACTCTAATGCGTCGCAAGTACCCATTGCCCTAGGTTCCATGCGCATTGGTTGGGTGAAGAGAAGACGTGCGAAGGCTCCACCTGAAGTACTCTGCGAAGACTGAGGATTCTCATGATGAAGTTTTCGAGTGTGTAGCGGTGTTGATCTTGCACTCGAACACAATGACGAATACTGTAACAACAAATCGCAGTATTCCGTCGTCTATTACTAGAGATGAGCTGGTTTGAAGAAGAGCAAGTTTCTCTCGTGCAGACGTGTCTTCGTCTATTTGTCGTCTGCACTTATTCAAAATATGTTAACATCATATAGTCGTTATTTTATATGATTATAAATAATTAAATAGGTTCGAAAAAATTGGTGTTCGCACGTTGTTGCTGTCTGTTCGTCCAATATGGGCTTCGCATGTATTACTGGAGGGCAGGAAAAGGGTTGGCGGGCACTTTTATATACATAAGGCGAAGGCAACAACAGAAGGAGGAGATGAGAAAGTTCTGATCTACCACCTAAAATTTTTCGGTTTTAAGAACAGTGAATCTGCGGGAAATAGCTTTTTGCGATTCAGCGTTTATACCCGTAAAATAAAATATGTCTTAATATATTGATTGATATATGGGGTTTAACATCCTACAACCACCATACGATAATGAAAGATGCCGTAGTGGAGGGCTTCGGAAATTTAGACCACCTGGACTTCTTTAACGTGCACCCAAATCTGAGCACACGTACCTACAATATTTCCGCCTCCATCAGAAATGCAGCCACCGCAGCCGGGATTCGATCCCGCTACCTTCGAATCTGCAGCCATTATACCACCGCGGTGGGGCGATGTCCTAATAAAGCCAGTGGGGAAGCTACAATGTGCCTGTAGAGCCAATGGCGGCCTGATAGTTAGCTCTGTTGGTCCACCGAGTGCACCTATAGTTGTCCATCGTGTGGTCGATTTACATGAATAATAAGCACAGATGGACATGGGCCGGGCATGTAGCGCGTAGACAGGATAACCGCTGGTCGTTAAGGGTAACTAACTGGATTCCAAGAGAAGGCAAGCGGGTTAGGAGGAGACAGTAGGTCAGGTGGGCAGATGAGATTAAGAAGTTTGCGGGTGTAAATTGGCAGCAGCAAGCACAGGACCGGGTTAACTGGCGGAACATGGGAGAGGCCTTTGTCCTGCAGTGGACGCAGTTAGGATGATGATTATTATTATTATTATTATTATTATTATTATTATGTTGATCATGATGATGATGATGATGAAGATGATGAGAAGCACAGATGTAGATTTTTTTTATCTATTGGCAAACACCCTCCCTAGGGAAGTGGTAAAACGTTCCATAAAAAATTTTTGTCCCAACTGTAATCAATACTATGATCCGAAGCTGAGCTTGGAATCTGCTACCGATGTGCGTAGAATGCAAACATCGGATGTGTCCGTGAATCATCATTCACCGTATGCAGCCACACAGTCTTATTTTTTTATATTACTGTCCTGCCCTCTATTGTTTCGGCTGTGTTTATTTTATGTAGTTATTGGTGAAGCCTCAAAAAAAGGTGGCTTTTGTGTATTGCCACCAACATGTAAATAACCTCTTTGTAAAGACTATTTATAAAGACTATTCATTCAGGGGGACCTTGAGCCCATGAACATAAGAAAGCAACCTTACACACAAAATTTTGCTCGCTATCCACACAACCATCTTTCCCTTTTTCTTCTATCACGCAGCCGCGCACGAGTGACAACATGAACAGTTAGTCTTCCTCTTTTACCGCGTGGTGTGCAGGCACGCGCGGTCCGCCGGTACATTGCATGCTTTGCCTATTTGTTTGGCGGCTTTCACAAACGCAGGAAGCAGGATGCGTCGTTCGAAGATGATGAGCAACTTGTGGCACTATTCAAGAAACTCTATGCCTTTCACGTCAATGTTGCCGTGCACAACATTGCCTGGTTTTACTACGCGGTCACCCACAAGAGCAGCAGCAGAACAAAAATAGCGGGAGCGACAGCAGAACAACAGCCATTGAACAATATTCTGCCATGGCGTTCGAGATGGCAGGTGTGCTTGTTTAAACTGGGCCCCTCTAGGTGGCACGACATGTCCAGTTCAACTAGAGTTACTGTACGTGCTACCTTTAGGTATATACTACCTAAAGGTAGCATATACAGTAACTCTAAGTTAAACTAGAGTTATTGTATATGTTACCTTTAGGTAGCCGAGTTGCGCATAGGTCCGCCGTCTTGCTAGAGTTACTGTATATGCTACCTTTAGGTAGTAGATTTCCCGCTGAGACGTCTATGTCCTGCAGAAAAGCCTCCCTTCTGTCAGCAGCACTCGCGTTCACACGACCGAGTTCTCCTGCAGCATCTCGGCGTCCGTACAAGAAACACCACACAAGCCCAGAGCGCATCCGCTTGCTCTGTTGCCATGCGGCGTTGAATCGACGACCATTAAAAAAGAACAAACGTAAGCTCGTGAGCCGGGAACGCGTAGCAAGGCATCGCCTTAGAAAGGAGAGTGAGTCGAGGCACGATGGGCAACGTCGGACGCATCCGAGTGAACTCCTGCACCGAACCCAGTTTCCTCCTACATGTAGCGACCGCGAATTCACTTGTAACTTCGATATAATAAAGTTTACTTCTTTAAATCGAACCTTGTCTCAACCTTTCATTTCAGACATCGCTGACACTTTCCGAATGCAGGAGTCGTCGCAGCTCAGCAGCACGCTGCCTTTTCTCGCTCGTTCATAACCTGTCGCTGGCGCAATGACTTTCATTTCGAAGGAAAAAAAGTGTAAATCTCTAATCAATATTGGTCTTAGATATTACGAGTGCTGTGGCTTGTTCGATGGAAGCCACCATAGGGAGATTATTTTTTTTTGAAATACTAAACAAGAAAGCTGTGACACAATTTCTTTTGAATCGTGTACCCAATCGGTGACAACTTAAGTTCCACAAATCGCTCGTTTTAAGCAGGTGGCTCAAAAAACAATTGCTAGAGCAGTCCTTCCATGTTTTAGAAATAGCACAAGCACACGAGAATTTGTAGCTTATCTATACGTAGTTGTGGCATCCTGTGATCGCGGCAACTATGCAGCGCTGAGCCACGGTGCTGCACAGACACCTCCAACACTAACGTCCACTAAAAACGGACAACACAAAGCACAATCACAAGACCATCGAAGTAGTATTCAGCGAGATCTCCCCGCTGAACTGCTCGCATTTCCGATGGAGGCGGAAATGTTGTAGGCCCGTGCACTCAGATTTGGGTGCACGTTAAAGAACCCCAGGTGGTCGAAATTTCCGAAGCCCTCCACTACGGCGTCTCTCATATTC
Source organism: Rhipicephalus annulatus (assembly GCA_013436015.1). Lineage (NCBI taxonomy): Eukaryota > Metazoa > Arthropoda > Arachnida > Ixodida > Ixodidae > Rhipicephalus > Rhipicephalus annulatus. Next base: position 229,400 of record WOVY01002278.1, on the reverse strand, counting down.
AAATAGTGGTTTTGGGACGTTAAACCCCACAAATCAATCAATCAATCAATCGCTGAACTGCTCGGGCAGGGGTAGGGGTGGTGCCAGTTCCGCGGTGGTCGCTAGAACCCGCGTGGCCGTAAAGTTGGCTTTCCCTAAATGGACGCTTTTTGAGCACGTGAACACTCTGTGCGAATGGGGGCGTGGGCGGCGAGTTCTATCAGTGGCGCAACTCTGCTACCTAAAGGTAGCATACAGAGTAACTCCAAGTTCAACCAGGCAAAAATGGAACTTTTGAACCACTTGGGCACTTCCCCATAGTAACAACAGGCGGTTATTTTTTATGCCTGGTGTAACTTCGGCAACACCACTGCTATCAGTCATGACTTACTTAATGGATGCAAGTTAATCGGAAAATATTATTACATTCTTCAATAAGACGACAAGGTTGCACGGATTGATTCAAGACACCTGTTGTTTCTTTTTTAATCGATGGGAAGGGAGCATGAGAGTCAATCACAACCAGGGAATAAATTTCAACTTCACCAACTGCCATCGCTGTATCACCCACAGAAAATTGGCGTGGAGGCCCCATTCAATGACATTAGCTCATTTCAGTGAGTTCAAGAAGCTGTCACGCATTTGATGAAGGGGAGATTCCCTTCATTTGCCTCGTTTTCGATGCACAAACTTACTTCCGGGAATTTCAGCAGAGATTTCCACATGACTGTTCAGGGAAACGTAATATTTTTAGTAGTTACGACGAAGTTTTATTTACTGCTACATGTAATACTTGCAATTCTTAGCTAAAGTATGTTTACGTTCGTAACAGGTACCACCTGTCCCGACTCTTTTGCGCAGATTAGTGGCATGTATGCACTTCAAGCGCGAAGCTCGTATTTATTTTAAAGTTTTAATCGGCTATCCGAGACGAAATTTGAGGATAACAATGCGGTTACTAACCTAAAAGAAAATGAAAACAGAAAAAGAAGGCAAGGTATTTGATCAAGCAACAAGCTTTCAACAAGCAACAAGCTTCTGTTTTCAGCAATTTTTGATATCTTGGTATGTATTACCTCCTGAAGAACTTTCTAGCAGAAGGTACAGATATATAACTTCTTAACTCACTACGCTCACCACTTTGATACAAACTTTTATCACTTTTGTTATCTGAATATTATTCGAGATTACTGGAATATTTAATGCGGAAGTGTATATGTGGACAAGAATTATTGCCAAAGAATGTCAACAGCCGCATCAATTTACGATCAATGTCACTACTATTTTTGTTATTCAAACATCTACTTGTTGTTAAGATCTCTGTCGACGCCACAGGATGAAAGATCGGAGCCTTCACCCAGCTAAATAAAGGGCCATATCGAATGACACTTCGTCAGTTGGAAAACATTGTTGAAAGCGCCAAACTGATCACAAAGGCGTTACTTACCAACAGCACCATTAGGATTCAGACTTAAGATCTTCCTTTGTATGCGGTCTGGATTCAAGAGAGCATTCAATATGCTTTCAAAAGCTCGCGCCTTCCCAGGCTACACATAAAGAGATTGCTATCGTCAAAACGTTTGTTTAGATGCGAACTCTTCCGGTGACATCTTGGCACAACCTTTTTTTTTATTCCCCAAACCTCGTAAAAGCAAACAAAAGGGAGGATTTTCAATCAAGGCATGTTTGATATCATTCTGACAGGTATGCAGTGATCGTGCCCACACACACACACACACACATTTATTAAACACAGAGTCCTACAGACACACGCGCGCAAACCCCAAAGGCTGAGCATCGGGAAATACACCGCTGACGCACGTCGACCTGCTCCTTCCTGAGGACCTGATCGGTTTGTTTCTTGAGCTTCCAAAGCGCACTCATTAGGTTTTACCTTTGTCATTTTTTTCGTTCAAGAAATTGGCTATTTTTAATACCTTTAGACAATGCCCCTCTTTATTTATGTTAGATTGGCTTGTGCCCGTTCTACCGGTTGGTGATGAGGGTCAGCCTCATTTTATTTTAAGTATTTTCATTAGTAGCAGGCCAAAAAGCCAACGCACACAGACAGACACACATACATGCACGCACGCATGCAACCAGCAAGTGTTTCAGGGAATGTGTTCAAATTTCTAATAAACCAGGAAATTACGGATGTGTTCCATGCCTTAACAATAACTTTTTCTGCAGTCACTGTCCTGTGAGGCTTGTCAGAAAAAAATGGGGACAGTAATTGTGAAATTTAAATAAATAACTTTCATTACTGCTGGCATGTGATTATGTCAAACGTCGTAATGGAAAACCTTCATGCGAATAACCCTAATACAGCTTTTGAGATTTTAATTAGCTACATCTAGCGAAAATTGCGAAGTAATGTCATTTACCGAAATCTCGCGGCTACACCGCAGCTCAAACGCGGAGCAGCACAACTTCCACATTCTTCTGAGATGTCCAGATTGAGTGAGCGTCGTTATATCAACCATCAACCGACTTCGTTGTGTCAATGTGTTGGCTACGCTTGAAATTACAGCCTGCATGGCTAGCATGGTAATGAACGCGCAAGAACTATACACCTCTGAAGTCGTTCTCTTGAAAAGTGACGCGACTCTGTTCTTCTATAGTTGTCGCGCTCATCGGTGTTTCGGTTTCGTTTTCGCCGTGCAATACGATGAAATATAGTTACACTGCAATAATTACATGAGGCCAGTTTTTCTGTATCTCAAATTGCGATAAGTTCATTGCATGGAAAACTTCAAATTATACGTTTCACTTAACTGTCTGGCTCTACTAATTGAAAAGACACATTTTAACTTACTTATACCACCCAAAGTAATATATTTAACCCTCTCGATATGCCTTAAAAAGAGTTGACTGTCGGCCGAGTTGATACTTTTGCCGCTTCGGTTCCTGCCCACGGCAAGTTAACTTTTCACCTACTTTTCTTTCTTCGCATTTACATTACAATTCGGTCTAGTAACTTCCCCTATACTTTCCTTGGAATTATTGTTTGTTAAGCTGCCACACGTCACTACGTCTACGCGGGCAGAACGTACGGCTTTGCGTGGCGCCCTGGAGTACATCAAATCTCAGAGACCGAATAATTGGGCTGTGTTTTCCGACAAGAAACCGGCCCTACAGAGCATGCAGTCAGTCCTTCGACGTGGTTGCCATTAACAGCTAACTTATGAAGTTATCCAGCTTCTTCACCACGTCTCAGAAACAGGCCACGAGGTCAAGTTTCAGTGGCCTCCTGGCCATTGTGGGATCCGTGGCAATTATTCTACAGAAAACGCGGCTCACACATCGCACCAAGAAGAGCACATCCTTCCGATTCCTTTGTCAAGGACTGACGCTGCAAAGCGACTTCGTCACCTGGCACGTAGTCTGTGTCTGCAGGAGTGGAACACCCCAAGTATAAGACATACGAGACTCTACCAAAAAAACCCTCGACGGACCTCCATCCGGACTTCGTCGACGTGAAGCTTCGCTTCTTTGTCGCCTTAGGTGGGGGGTTGCCTTCACAAAAGCGTATAAAACCCTCATCGGATATACCGACACTGCGGAATGCGACGTCTGCTGCGCCAAAGAAGACATCGACCATCTGATATGCCATTGCCCTCGATTTGCCTCCGAAAGACAGAAGCTTTCGGACATATTGCGACAATTGGATGATCGGCCACTCAGATGCTACTGGAACACCGTCCTCGCCTTTCATCGGCTCAAAAAGTAGTCAAGGCTGTCTTGTGCTTTTTGAGGACTACAGGCCTGCGTGACAGCCTTTAACTTTTGTGTAGTACCACCACTGCATACGCGCCAGCCGATTGACTGACAGTCCTTTTTCTCTCTCTCTCTCTTTCTCTTCTCTTTACCCTCTCTCTCATCTGTATGCCCCCTTCCCATTCACCTAGCGTAGGGTAGCAAACCGGGCATGTGCCTGATTAACCTCCCTGCCTTCTCTCTTGTTGTTCATTTTCTCCCTCCCCCCACCTCATTGTCTGTTAGATCTCATTATTATAGTGTCAAAACACGGGAAAACGAGCCCTTAAGTATACACCGCTTTCTCTTATTCTTTAACGAGGGTCTCGTACTGGCAGACCTGGTGCCCTATTTTTTTTACGAGGGACTATTGGTCAGCTGCCGGTTCGTATTAAGTTCACGTGCTACGTGACGCCATACAGGCTCATAAAGAGTGCGCCACACTTGCCGCCTTTGCTACAGGTGGCGCTGACTGACTCTCCCGCCCTTAAGTTCACATATAAACAAGACGAAGTGACTGGGAGGATAGCCGCCATGGTAGCTCAGTGGTAGAGCATCGAACGCGTTATTCGAAGGTCGCAGGTTTGGTTCCTGCTCACAAAACCTACTTTTCACCTACTTTTCTTTCTTCGCATTTACATTACAATTCGGTCTAATAACTTCCCCTATATTTTCCTTGGCATTATTGTCTGTTAGATCTCAATATATATATATATATATATATATATATATATATATATATATGTGTGTGTGTGTGTGTGTGTTGTGTGTGTGTGTGTGTGTGTGTGTAGGGAAATAAGTATGTACTTAAGGGCTCGTTTTTCTGTGTTTGACAAATTAATATTGCGATCTAACAGACAATAATGCCAAGGAATATCTATAGGGTAGTTATTAAACCGAATTGTGAATTACTTGTGAAGAAAGAAAAGTGGGCGAAAAGATAGCTAGCCGCGGGCAAGAACTGAACCTGCAACCTTCGAGTAACGTTTTCGATGCTTACCACTGAGCTACAAAGGCGGCTATCCCCCAGCTACAATATTGGGTATATGTGAATTGGAACGTGGGAGTTTCAGTAAACGCCACCAGTAGCCATGGCGGCGAGTGTGGCACACTCTTTATGATCCTGTTTGGCGTCACGTATCACGTAAACTTATGGTAGCTGACCAATAGTCCCTCGTATACAACCTAAAGACATTCTTGTCTACCTATACAGGGTACATAGTATGTCTATACAGAGGACATACTTAAGTTTCTCGCGTCTGTACCTTGCAAACAAATTGGCGTCCTCCGCGACAGGACAAAGTTGTTTGTTTTTTATCTGGATTTTCGGACGCGGTGCGAACCATGACCAGCAGGTGGGAGATAATAGAATTGGCTGAACGCAAGGGTCTGAGGGGAAAGGAGTTCAAAGCATGGTATGAAGAGCGGATGGAGAGAAAGCGTGAGCAACGGGCTGCAGGGCGAAAGGCGGTGAAAAAAAAGCTTGAATTAGGGATGCTAAAACTTGAGTGGCGACTCGAGCTTGCGATGGCAAAAAGGGGGCACCTCGGGATACAGAGGAGTGAGCCAGTGGCTGAGGTGTGCTCTGACAGCAGTTGCATCACGAACGATTTGAGTTTATGTTAGGCTGACCCAGTACCTCGTCATGACCTTTCGCTAGAGAATGAAACTAGGGAAGATGACAGAGAGGTGGGTAGCCAAGAAACTAGGAGACTCGAGGAGCTTATTGAAGCAAGGGCATGCTTCGTGGGCATGGAACAAGAACGTTCCATTCAAAGTAAAGGGTTTGTTGAAACCTGCGAGAAGTCAAGCACACTTCATGAAGAGCTGAAGAGCTCCACTGAAGGAGCAGTAGAAGGCCTCCTAGCCAACGCCGGCGAATGCCGTAATGAAAGCTCCGATCTATTTGCTGCCTATTGTTTTGGGCCATTTGATGTAGCAACAGGTGCTACGTGTACAGCTTTTAACGATGAATATAACTCACCCATACAGAGAGAGGGCTTGAGTTCTCAAGAAATTGTAGATGATGCTTCCTTGAGAAAACTGGAGCAAAATACAGAAACACTTGTTCAAGAACAGACAGTAGAGTTGCAATGTAGGTCAGCTCTACGTGGTAATGAGCGTAGTCACGATGACCAAGGCAAAAGGGTTGAAAGTTTGGATGAACAAGCAAGACAAAAAGCTGAAATGATGGAAAGTGAACCCGAAATGCAGTAATGGTTCAGCAGGTCAATGTACGAGGAAGGATGCCAACTGGTGCGCTCTCGCATCTTCGGTTTAAGAGGTTACTTCTCTAAAAGTGTCTCAACGATTGTCGGCTTACGAGCTCAAGCAAGGCGTTCTGAGGAAGATTGAAGTCATTCAGACGTGGTTTTACTTGAATGCCTGGAGGCAAGGCTTCCAACTGGCATACAGCAATTACAGCGTGTATGCTTGTATTCAGAGGTTGTGCGTCTGGTTATACACAGCTTTAAGTTCGGACGAGCTTACGGTCGACAAATCTTCCACCGGCGTCGAATTTCTCACTCTTCTAAATTGTTTACGGTCATAAAACGCCTAGTTTGGGACTCTATACCTTAAGCGTCAAGTTCGATTTCCTGTTGGTTTCTCTTGGATCTTAATTGCGGACCACGGAAGGGTGTTTCATGTGAACAGTTGAAGACGTTACATGCAATGCAACACTGACTTGACGTGTAGTTCTTTTTTTACTTAATAGGGTATATTTGAAAAAAGGTGGTGTACTAAACAGGCTAACTTGGGAATGGTCATTATAATCTAGGTGAGTTCATACTTTTTCTTGCTTCGTGTGTATATAGTGGTTAGTGAATGTGGACCTTTGGACGATGTAGTGAACTGTGTGAGTGTGTTTTGAGTGACTTCATCCAAGAATTGAGCAGCAGTTTTTTGTGCAGAAAAACTTTCCCAAAAAGGGGCCAATTGTGGTGTAGTGTAGTGACGTGGTGGTGTTTGTGAAGTGAGAAGGCACCGTGGTGTTATGTACAACGAGCTCGGAAGCGACGGCAGCGGTGCTTCTCGATTGAGCGGCGGAAAGACGATTACGTTGGCGGAAAACGTCACGCATGAAACTGCGGCCCGCCAAAAGGAAGAGGAAGTTTGCGTGAAAGGTTGCACTGCCGATGCACGAGAGGGAAGAAGAGGAAGACCAGTCGGGGGGGGGGGGCAGAACGAGATCGAGCTGGCTGGAGTGCAGATCCTGGGTGTAGCGCGACTTCGGTGTCGGGTTCCGGACCTGACCGCGTGAAGTCACGCAAGGTGACGTGTTCTCCACGTGTTCCGACCGCGTTCGTGCCTGCGCCTGCGTTCCTTGTTCCATCCTCAGGGTCGCGGTCAAGTAGCCGGCGGTTACTTTTATTTTATTAGATCTACCTCTTGTTCCGCAACTGTTTTAGTGCATTGATAAAGGTAACTTCTTCTTATTTCATGTCTGTTTCTTCTCCAGGCCAGAGGCCTGCCCTCTGGCCAGCCTCTGTTCCCCTTCAAGATCTTCTCCTGGAGTTGTCTCTCCGCAATGGAACCCGTAGTGTTCCTGTCGCTTTGGTGCCGACCACCGGTGGGTTCATCAGCATGAAAAATCCCAAGACAATCCAAACGGAACTTCGTGCGATCACTCCCCACTCTCTACTGATAACAGAGGTTCGTCAGTTTGGACGCAGAGGGGATACTATGCTGCTCATCAGACAAGGCTTGCATCCAAGACCTTCTGAAGTGCACTACTTTTGCATCACATCCGGTGAGCTCTATTATCCCACCTCATCTAGCTTGCTGCAAAGGATCGGTTCGGGGGGTAGACGCAAGTCTAAGCCCAGCAGAAGTCTTGGACATCTTTTCCCCAGCAGGTGTTATTTCTGTTTACCGCTGTACCAAACAGGAAAACCAACAGAAAGTTCCCACTGAAACTGTAATTGCCACATTCGTTGGAACAGATCGCCTTCGGAGATCAAGGCATAGCCGCTTATCCTATAAGGTCGAAGCTTTGGCTCCCCGTCCGCTGCAATGTGCTAAATGTTGGCGCTTTGGGCATAGTACTAAAGGTTGTCGATCGGAGACTCGATGCCGCATATGCGGGGCCATAAACGGGGCTGGTCATAGTACCTGCTGAGTGTCAATCAGACAATAAGACATGCTGTTTGTGCAAGGCACATCATGCTGCAGACGATCCTAACTGCCCTGAAAGATCAAAGGAACTTCAGGTGATTGAAATCATTGAAAGGAGACGATGCTCTCGTAGAGAAGCAATAGCAGAAATTCAAAGCAGGAATCAGGGTTAGGCCGGCATAGCAGCTCATCCACCTCTTTTTATGGATGCATCACTTTCTCAGTCCATTTCTGCTATGGTAGAAAATGCCGTAGAAAAAGTATTAGAAAAATTTTTTTACTCAATCTGTCCGACACACTCAATAATATTATGGACTCACAGATGGCGGGCGCATCTGATCGAATAATTAGGCTTATCCAACCTCCTAGTGCCTCCATTAATAAACCTGCCGAACATCAGTCAGATGTCTCTATCGATAAGGAGGCAATGCCTTTCAGATCTAACACAACAAAGCAGAAAGGAATACTTGATTCAGATTCAATAAGTAATCGGGATGTAGATATGGATGCTCGCCTTTTGAAACGCACAAGATCACCTACTAGCAAACTTAATAATTCTTCTCATCCAAAGACAGAAAAGGGTGTGAAGGAACCTAGAACTAAAGTGGATTTCTTAAAAGATAGTATCTTAGATCAAGCAGTTGCTACTGCTTGCTTATCATCATAGGGTGCCTTAGAGAACTTCAGTGGAACTGCCGTTCAATTCTCTCTGCAACTACAGACTTATTATACCTAATTTCTCACCAATCTCCAAAAGTCATAATTTTACAAGAAACTTGGCTGTCTGCTGATCAAAACTTCTATCTAAAAACTCTCAGTGCTTTCGACTGGACCGAGACTCACGTGGTGGAGGAATAATGCTTTTCATTTCATCCAAAATTTGTCATAAAGCACACTTAGTTTACCAACAAATATCACACGATTATGAAGTATTGGTTCTGGAAATTCACTTTCCTGGATGTGCGCCACTATCTATAGTCAACAACTACTTTCCGGCAGGAATACAAGATAAAGAGCCCTTGACGTGACTGTGAAGTTTTTGCAAAAACAGTATACTATTTGCGCGAGACTTCGATTCCCATCACGTTTCATGGGATTCCGCACTGATTCATCAGGGAAACGGTTGTGGGACTGGACTAATCGGAAGAACCTTATTTGTTGGAACTCCAGAGTTCCGACATTCGTTCGATGTAATTCGAGATCCGTCTTAGATTTGACATTTGCTAGCTCAAGTGTGACAATATCATCTCGGACTGTTCTTGATACCGCTACAAGTAGTGATCACTGCCCCCTCAAGTAGTGATCACTGCCCCCTGGTGTTTGAAGTCAGCATTCCTTTAGTGACGGTAGATCGCCAGGGTCAAAGTTTCGTAAACTACTCTAAATTCAAAAGAACTACAGTCAACTGCTGTCTTCCTTGCCCCAGTATGGAAGCAAATATGAAAGCTACGAGCCTTCGTTCCACCCTAAAGTGTACAATAAAAAAATCACAGTTCACTATATCTTCAACAAAGGGAAAATTCATATCTGCCTGGTGGTATGTGGATTGCGCCAGAGATTATAGACGCCGCAACGCTGCATGGAAAAAACTCCCTACCAACCAATGTCCGACTATTTGGAGAAATTATTTATTTGCTGAAGCTACCTTTAAGAGAACAGTTTCATTAGCGAAGGACGATTATGAAGAAAAACGGTACAGCCATCTATCCAAGAGCGGCAACAGGAAAGCTCTATTCAGATTTCTCCGTAATCGTAGAGCTATTACAGCACACGTAAATATTGACTCAGTTATTTTTTCTCCAACTGATTTGGAAGATACATTAACGGAAATGCAATAGGATTGGAGAAGAGATTTACTATCACAAATCAAAATAAAGTGTGCTAAAACCGTAATTCGGAAATGATTTTAATTGAAGTAAGTAGGGAATGAACTTGCGCACGTCGTTCGTATTCTGCCAAACACAGGTACTGGACCAGATGGCGTCACTTCAGAAATGTTAAACATATTATTCGACATCTCCCCTGAAGACCTCCTTAACGTTGTCAACTCTTCACTTGAAAATAGTTGGATACCTCCTGACTGGAGACTTGCAAAAATAATACCACTTCCTAAGAAACAGGGACTAGGAATGCAGATAGATAACATTAGGCCAATCGCTTTAACATCACACGGAGTTAAGTTAATAGAAAGAATACTTTACATTAGAGTTACGAAGTTCATAACAGATACTGCGATACTCAGAGCGTGCCAGATTGTATTTAGACCAGGTTACTCTATATGGTCGGCGCATGTTGATTTAGAGGCTCGTATAATGCTTGCTCGGGACAGACGACACTATGCGGCCCAAGTAACCCTTGATTTAGCCAAGGCATATGACAGTGTTGAACATCCTAGTCTTATCAATGTCCAAAAAAAGCTTACGTTCCCACAATACATAACAAATTGGATATACGAATTTTTAAAAGACAAAACTTTATTGCTTCCAACGAGGTGTTTCCATGCCAAAGTATAGCCAAACGAGAGGTGTTCCTCAAGGCTCTGTTCTATCGCCTGTGCTATTTAACATTTTGTTAAGTTCAATACCACTGAGTGATGAGGTACAAGTTTATGTGCATGCAGATGATATCGCGTTCTTTGCATCTGACAGCGATATTTATTTACTACATTCGACTTTACAGTGTTATTTGGCAACATTGGAAACCTGGTTTCAGAAAATTTATATGAACCTTAACGTAACTATAGTGCTATAATAGTTTTCCCATTGGCTGCACCAGTTACTATTTCTCTTCAGTACCATAAAGAAATAATTCCCCAGGTTAACTGTATTAAATATCTAAGTGTACTGTACGATCAAAAACTGAGCTGGCGTGACCACATTGAATATATTAAAATTGAGGCTACACGCGCTGTTGGAATAATAAATAGGCTTGGCCGCCTCCGTTCCGGTCTTCACAGAGATACGCTGATCATGATTTATCGCTTGCACGTTCCTCCGATTTTTGAATTCGGATGTGTACTATTCTCTGGTAGACCAGCATACAAAATAAACCCCCTAATTCCCTTAGAGCGGGAAGCTCTACGTAGTTGTTTAGGTGTGCCAAAATTCAGAGCTAACAATGTTTTGTATCAAGAAGCTCGGATACCCACCCTTGCTTGCAGATTTCGTTTTTTAACAGTAAAAACCTATTTAAAATTTTCTGAATCCACTTTAAGAAGGCGACAGTTTATATTCTTTGCCGATCCTGGTGTCTTTTTCAATGAACATCGGTCCCATGTAGATAAACCCCAAGTGCTATTTGTTCAAACACTTCTAGATGCTTTAATGGATAATATATTCGAGATCACACCATCTGTCAAACCAATCGGCCAAGTGCAAATAAAATTTGACGATATCTTCCCCATGAACGCTAAACACTTGCCCTATAAATATTTGATTGGTTTATTAGAACAACACCTGTCTCAATTAGGTACTAATATAGTAACTGCAATGGGTGCATTTAAGAGTGGCGAGAAGGCAGGTGTGGGTATTTTTCTCTCTCATTATTCTGGTCATTTTCATTACGCCTCCCAGATTATACACCAATATTTGAAGCGGAATAAATGGCCGTTATACTAGCTATTCGTGAACTTCCAGCGACTCATTCGACAGCTGTGATAGTGTCTGACTCGTATTCCGTGTGTTCATTTTATCATCGTCGTCGACATCAGCAGTACTAGAAACTTTTAAATCATTAATCCCAGCAAACATTCGTCTAGTGCGAATGAAATTGGTGCCAGGCCATCGTAGTATATTTAAAAACGAGATGGCTGACACACTTGCGCAAACACCTCTTGATCTTCTGATTGTGCCAATCATGACGCCTACAGCTTATGTAACAGCAGCGAGGTTTAAAAAACTTTCCCTTCTTGAAGACTCGTCAAAAATCATGATACCGATTCCAGATTTCTCGCACCTGCACTTCATAAGGAATAATAAATGGTGTCCCATGCGTAAATTGGAAGTCTTGATAACAAAATTACGTTGCGGTGTACCACCTCTTAATTTCTACTTAAACAGGTCTGGTCTGGTGCCATCTCCTCTGTGCTCAAGCTGTAACGAACCTGAACATATCGACCATTTTCTTATCACATGTCACCGTTTCAAAAATCAAACAAAAAACTGCTTCAAAATTTTATTCAGAAAATTAAAATATCACTTAATGCTCCCAATATATTGTCTTTTGGGGCCACTTCATTGGGACACAGCGACAGGAACATCTGCGGGTCTCTCTGCGAATTCATATATAACAAAAGCAGATTACCTTGCTGAGTCAGCGATCAGCTCTCGAATTTTACTAGCCACACTACTACTTATTATTTAGCTGATACACTGCAATGATTCAACTTTCAAGAGAATTTCATATAACAATTCCACCTCAGATATACAACAAATTCTATTATTTCTCTCTTCCTTTTTTCTTTTTACATTGCGCCAAATAACATCACAGTCAAAACACAGTAATCATATTCCCCTAGTCTAAAAAATCTATAGGTATTGACTTGCATTAACCACCGTCTTCTTGGCCAATCCCTCTTAGTGGATGAGAGCCACAAAAGAAAGAAACAAGCAAGCAAGCAAGAGATCGAGCTGGCTAGAGTGCAGATCCTGGGTGTATCGTGACTGCGGTGTCGCGTTCCGGACCTGACCGCGTGAAGTCAGGCAATGCCAGGACGCTCAAGCTGCCCACGGTGTACTCGGAGGTACGCGGCCTTCCAGAGTTCCGGCCGTGACAGTTCAAGGTCACGTCCCAGGTGTTCGTTCCCCTGTGAGTGTTCAAGGTCACGTCCCAGGTGTCCGGGCTTCGACTGCACTCCCGAACCACCCGTGGAGGGTGGAACCTTCCGCGTGGCGATCAGCTACTCGAAACGAGCCAGCATCGGCAAGCGGCCACAGTTCTTGCTAAGGCAAGGGCTACCTCGTCTGCTGCCAAGCGTCGCTGTGCTGGTCAGCGCGTGACTCCAGCTGCTGAGACATCGCCAGCGTCCGCCGCCCCTGTAAAGTATGTCCCCTGTATAGACATAGTAGGTCCCCTATACATACTATGTGTGTCTATACGAGACCGTCGTTAATTCATTAGGGTAAGAAGTGTATACTTAAGGGCTCGTTTTTCCGCGTTTGACACTATAATAACGAGTTCTAAGAGACAATAATGCCAAGGAATGTATAAGGGTAGTTATTAAACCGAAATGTAATGTAAATGTGAAGAAAGAAATGTGGGTGAAAAAATAACTTGCCGTGGAAAAGGAACCAAACCTGCGACCTTCCAATAACGCATTCGATGCCCTATCATTTATCTATCATGGCGGCTATCCCTCCAGCCACTTTATTGGGTATATATATGAATTGAAACGTGGAAGTGCCAGTCAGCGCCACCAGTAGCCATGGTGGCGAGTGTGACACACTCTTTATGAGCTTGTTTAGCGTGACGTAGCGCGCGAACGTATTACCAGCTGGCAGCTGACCTAATAGTCCCTTGTATGCAATTTAAAGACACCAAGATCACCAGTACGAGACCCCTGTTAATGAATTAGGGAAAGAAGTGTAGATTTAAAGGCTTGTAATAACGACTGCTAACAAACAATAATGCCAAGGGTAGTTATTAGACCGAATTGTAATGTAAATATCAAGAAAGAAAAGTGGGTGAAAAGGTAACTTGCCTTGGCCGGAACCAAACCTGCGACCTTCGAATAACTTGTTCGATGCTCTACCACTGAGCTACCAATAAGGCTGTCCCTCCCCCCCCCCGCCACTTTAATGGGCAAATATGTGAATTGGAAGCAGTGATGTGATGACGTAAAGGTGACAGCATCAGCCTCGCATACAAGAAGTCCGTGGTTTCGAATCACAGTGTCGCGCAGTTCTCAACCGGATTTTTTTTAAATCTCTGTGGTAACAGAACTGCATTATGAGGCGTTGGGTGTGGCCTCACCGGTGATCCAACCAACGGTGATGACACACCCAGTAACGCACTCCCTCACCCGCCTGTAACGCACTCCCTCACAAGAAAAGAATTGGCCACCCTGGTGCAGTATCTGGCCACTACCTCACACATGCATACGTCAATTAACTCACGGCCCTCAATCACCAGTGGCTGCGAAGCAACTGACCACGGCGACGGTCAGATACGCAACGCAGCAGAAGGTACTAAGAATCTCTGGGACCGGAGAGGCCGCCATTCGTACCTGAACTTGGACACGTTTAACGCTAGAACCTCATCTAGTGAGGCATGTTAAGTTGTGCTATTCGAGGAGCTAGATGGTGTTGAATAACGTCTAATAGGGCTCAGTGAGGTTAGGAGGACAAATGACGCCTATACATTGCTACAGTATGGGCACGTCCTGTGCTATCTCGCCTTGACTGACAGAAGAGAACTGGGAGTGGGATTCTTTATCCACAGAAACATAGCTGTAAAGATAGAGAAACACTATAGCATTATTCAAAGGGTAGTAGGTATTGTAAGTAAACTCAACAAAAGATACGAGATGAACATGATACAGACTTACGCGCCTAGACCAGCTATGATGACGCGCCAGTTGAAAGCATTGATGAAGACGTGGAATAATTGACTGATATGTCCCAAAACCACCAAATGATTATGAGAGACGCCGTAGTGGAGGGCTCCAGAAATTTCGACCACCCGGGGTTCTTTAACGTGCACCCTAATTTGAGCACACGGGCCTACAACATTTCCGTCTCCATCGGAAATGCAGCCGCCGCCGCCGGGATTCGATCCCGCAACCTGCGGGTCGGCAGCCGAGAACCTTATCCACTAGACCACAGCGGTGGGGCGAAGACGTGGAATTGAAGTCTCCCATCAGTATAGTATACTCTGTTTTAACTTCCTCATTGGAGACGTGGAATCGGCAATGAGGAAAGTTAATACAGAGTATACTATACCGATGGGAAACTTCAATTCCAAGGTATGGAAGAAGCAGGCTGGAGGCCAGGCAGTAGGAGAGTACGACATAAGTACTAGAAAATCCAGAGGGAAGCTATTAGTAGAATCCACGCAACGCAATAATTAACGGATTTTGAATACGTTCTACCGAAAACCAGAGAACCTTAAAAGGACATGAAGGAGCCCTAATGGCGAAAGTAAGTACGATATAGATTTTATACTGAATCCACAACCAGGCATCGTGCAAGATGTGAAATGCTTGGCAAGGTACGAAGCAGTGACCAAAAAATGGTGCCGCCTCAAAATCACCTAAACTTCAAGAAGGAACAACAGAAACTAATACGCAAGAAGCCAATCAATGACCTAGCACTGAGAAAGAACGTACAGGATTTCAGAGTTTGCTTCACAACAGTTACTCGGCTTCTATCGAGAAAACAAGCCTTATTGTTGAAGCAATGAATGATAATCTGACGAGTATCATTACAGAGTATGCAGCGGAAGGTAGAGGTGCGGTAGTTAGACAAGACAACGGCAAGCTGTCCCAGGAAACAAAGAACCTCATTAGAACCGTCAACGCAAGAAAGCCTCAAGTACAATGGACAAAATAAAGTTCGCAGAGCTTTAGAACTTGATTAATAGGTGTATAAGCTATCTGAATGTAAGAAGGTATAACATGAGGAGAATTCGAACACTTCTCTGAAGAACGGAGGAAGCGTGCAAATCAGTGAAGACGAAACTTGGGATAGACAGAAATCACATACACGCACTAAGAAAAGAAGAAAGCAAAATGACTATCAATATGGATAGGATAGTTAAAATGGCAGCTGAGCTACACAACATCTGCACTGTAGCTGGGACAAGAAGACCAGATTATAAGAACTAGCAGACCCCACTGTGATTTCCCGCCAGTATTGACAGAAGTCACAAAAGCCTTGGAGGGAATGCAAAGAGGCAAAGCTGCTGGTGAGTATCGGGTAACATTAGATCTATTGAAAGACAGAGGACAGATTGTGTAATAAAAGCTAGCCACCTCTGTTCACGAAGTGTCTCCTGATTGCCGGGGAGGGTATCAGAATCTTGCAAGATTGTTAACATCATCTTGATGTTAGCATTGTCAGATGAGATGTCATGTACTTAAAGAATTGCAGGCCGATCAACTTGTTCTTCATCGTATAAAAGGTAAATGCTAACAGATTTAAGGAAACATAACTCCATCAAACAAAGGAACAAGCAGGATTTCAAACAGGCTACTCAACAATCGACAACAATCATACTATCAATCAGGTAATTGAGAAATGTGCAGAATACAGCTAACAACTATACATAATCATCATAGATTACGAGAATGCATTTCATTCAGTGGAAATTTGCGATATTTACTTTTTCTTAGTATTAATGTCTCTTGGGTACGCATGCATGCCGCTCAGTTGTATGCAGCTGCCGATCATCTGGGAATGAGAGACGTGCAAGGTGGTGCACTCTTTTACGAACCTAAGTACTTTTTTGTGACATTGCAAATATTGCGTGGAATAGTTTATTTTCGTCACCAGACAGGATCCTGAAATGACCTATTGTGGCGCAATGTAGCCACCAACGCAACCCTGGTGTTTCGTATTTCGGCTGTTTTACTATTGTTTGTTGTTTGTTGTTTACCTAGATAAATGGCACGGAGCCGCTTTGGGCGATTCGTCAAGAATGCAACGTTGATACTGTTAAATGTTAGTTCAGATAAGCTATCAAATCAGAAACCTGAAATAAAGAAATTAAATGGCAATAATACGTAAAATATTCAATTTACCTACAAGTAATATGCTTTTGAGCTTGTATTCCGAAGTGCCGTGTTAGCCTGTTAAGAACATTTTTGAAAAATTAGATGTTGGCTTAATGAAAGGACAAATCGGAAGATATTTTCTTCCTTTATTGATATTACTTCTTCTATCTTCTGTTTGTTTTTGTGCTTTTTTTTCTGTACCTTTCAATTTATTTCTCTCTTTCATTTTATAGCTTTCTAACTTTCTAAAGCTCGTACTTGAGCATTCTAAAAATTTTTTCCGGTGGTCAATTCATGAAGCAAGAAACAAAAGTCAGTCCGTTGATTACTTGGATAAGTGTTGCAGTTGCCCTTTCAGAGATGACTGCTCGATCAATGCATTAGGCAGCACAGCCTACGGTAAAAAATTGCGTTTTTACCTTACCACCACTATTCATCTCTAATTCTAGAAATGATTGCAGGATAAAACAAGATATTTACAGGAATGAAAGACCCACGATGAGAACAATCTTTCAGCCATCTTTCATGGATCCTTCGACAACAGTCACTTGTAAAAAAAAACACTACCAATACGGCAGAGGACAGCACAGTAAAATGAAAAAGTAAGATGATGTGGCTGCATGCGACGCTACTAATTCACGGACATGTAGTCTTTGTATTCTGCGCACCGCAGTATTTCTATAGACTTCGGTTGCATAGTATTGAATAATGTCGGGAATTTGTTTTCTTCTGGAACGTTTCCCTGTTTCTCCAAGACAGGTAAATGCCAATAGCTGTGACGATCTACACCTATGCATAGTACTCATGTAATTTGACTGCTACGATGAACCACTCGCATGCGCCCTCTTTTAACCAACAGAGCTTCCCATAAGGAAGGCATTGCTCGTGCAACCATTGTAACTTCCTGACTGCCTTTATTCAGACAAATGTCATTTTAGGAGTGACAAGCGCTGAAACGCGGAACGCTAACGCTATTTTTCGCATATTCATTGTTCTTATAATAAAGCACTGTTTGGTGGGAGATCGGGACATTTCTTTCTTCTCCTTGCGTTCTGACCCTGCCATAAGCCGGTAGAATGGCGAAGCGAACCCTTTTTTTGCATTCTAGTGATACAAGCGAAGCCGCTTGAGCGGACTGCAAAAATGCACGAAGGCAAATTTTTTTCGAACGTATGTAATTTTGTACATGCATATGAAATAACGATTATATGATATTAGCATATTTTTGATGAGCGCAGACGACAAATAGACGAAGATACTTGCTGCGCGAAAGAAACTGCTCTTACTCAAACTGACTCCTCTGTAGGAAACGAATGACGGAATACTGCGATTTGTCGTTATAGTCTTTGTTGGCGTGTTCGAATGCAACATCTCCACCGCTACAGTCTTAAAATCCTCATCATAACTATCCTTGGTCTTGGCAGAGCACTCCAGGTGCAGCCTTGGCACGTCTTGCCTTCGCCCACCATTTGCGCATGGCACCCGGCGCATTGGGTGCCGGCGACGCATTGGCGTGCTCCGAGAACGTGCGAGGGTTGTTCCAAAAAACATTGTCGAATTCCCGACAAGGACAGGTACGCTCCCACCGAAACGGCGCAGCTGCCTGCCTTTCTGACCCCATTGATGTTGACACAGGAGTCGGAAGAGTCGATTCTCAAGCACATCAAGATGACAGTCGATGGCCGGGTGCGACAGTGGCCACGACCGGTCGTGGTCCAGGCACTGCTTCTTTGCCCTGCCCGATGCCGGCAGCTGCATCGTCGCCGATAACGAAGGGCGAGCTTCTGCAGAAATAGCACAGCTCCAGCCTCTCCGAGTCCATGTAGCGGTCACTGGAGTTGGAAGAGTCGATGCTGAAGCGCATCAAGAAGACGCCGATGGACGGGTACCGAGTGGTCGCGGCCTGTCGTGTCCTCGCACTGCTTCAATGCCTTGCTGATTCTGGCAGCTGCTTTGTCCAAACAACACGGCACACTTCGGTACAAATAGCGCAGCTCCAGCCTCTCCGAGTCTATGTAGTTCTCCTGAGAGTCGGGAGAGCCGATGCTGGAAAGGACGGCTACACATGTGGCTTCGTACGACAGCAGCCGCACCGATCGTAGTTTGCGCTGCTCCCTTGCCTTGCTGATTCCGGCAGCTGCTTCGCCCACAAGACAGGGCACGCTTCGGCAGAAACAGCGCAGCTCCAGCCTCTCCGAGTCCATGTAGGTCTCTCGGCAGTGTGTAGAATTGATGCTGAAGGACAGGAGAGCTACGTTTTTTGCTGGGTACGACAGTGGCGGCAACCGCTCGTAGTCCCCGCGCTGAATTATTGGCTTGTCCATTCCAGAAGGAGACGTGTTTCACGTGTACCCTGGCTTCTGAATACGCTGCCTTGTCAGAGGCAATGAGAAGACACGTTTTGCTTGCTTGCTTGTTCCTTTCTTTTGTGGCTCTCACCCACTAAGGGGGATTGGCCAAGAAGCCAGTGGTTAATGCAAGTCAATACCTATAAATTTTCTAGGCTAGGGGAATATGATTACTGTGTTTTGACTGTGAAATTATTTTGGCGCAATGTAAAAAAAGAAAAAGGGGGAGAGAAAATAATAGAATTTGTGAATATCTGAGGTGGAATTGTTATATGAAATTCTCCTGAAAGTTGAATCATTGCAGTGTATCAGCTAAATATTAAGTGGTAGTGTGGCTAGGAAAACTCCAGAGGTGGTCGCTGACTCAGCCAGGTAATCTTTTTGTGTTATATGTGAATTCGCAGAGAGCCCCGCAGATGGTCCTGTCGCTGTGTCCCAATGAAGTGGCTCCAAAAGTCAAAATATTGGGAGTATTAAGTGATATTCCTAGTTTTTAATAAAATTTCGAATCAGTTTCTTCTTTGATTTTTGAAACGGTGACATGTGATAAGAAAATGGTCGATATGTTCAGGTTCGTTACAGCTTGAGCACAGAGGGGATGGCACCAGACCAGACCTGTTAAAGTAGAAATTAAGAGGTGGTACACGGCAACGTAATTTTGTTATCAAGACTTCCAATTTACGCGTGGGACACCATTTATTATTCCATGTGAAGTGCAGGTGCGAGAAATCTGGATTCGGTATCATGATTTTTGATGAGTCTTCAAGAAGGGAAAGTTTTTTAAACCTCGCTGCTGTTACATAAGCTGTAGGAGTCATGATTGGCACAATCAGAAGATCAAGAGGTGTTTGCGCAAGTGTGTCAGCCATCTCGTTTATAAATATACTACGATGGCCTGGCACCCATATCATTCGCACTAGACGAATGTTTGCTGGGATTAATGATTTAAAAGTTTCTAGTACTGCTGATGTCGACGACGATGATAAAAATGAACACACGGAATACGAGTCAGACACTATCACAGCTGTCGAATGAGTCAGCTGGAAGTTTACGAATAGCTAGTATAACGGCCATTAATTCCGCTTCAAATATTGGTGTATAATCTGGGAGGCGTAATGAAAATGACCAGAATAATGAGAGAGAAAAAATACCCACACCTGCCTTCTCGCCACTCATAGATGCATTCGTTGCAATTACTATATTAGTACCTAATTGAGACAGGTGTTGTTCTAATAAACCAATCAAATATTTATAGGGCAAGTGTTTAGCGTTCATGGGGAAGATATCGTCAAATTTTATTTGCACTTGGCCGATTGGTTTGACAGATGGTGTGATCTCGAATATATTAACATTTAAAGCATCTAGAAGTGTTTGAACAAATAGCACTTGGGGTTTATATACACGGGACCAATGCTCATTGAAAAAGACACCAGGCTCGGCAAAGAATACAAACTGTCGCCTTCTTAAAGTGGATTCAGAAAATTTTAAATAGGTTTTTACTGTTAAAAAACGAAATCTGCAAGCAAGGGTGGGTATCCGAGCTTCTTGATACAAAACATTGTTAGCTGTGAATTTTGGCACACCTAAACAACTACGTAGAGCCTCCCGCTCTAAGGGAATCAGGGGGTTTATTTTGTATGCTGGTCCACCAGAGAATAGTACACATCCGAATTCAAGAATCGGACGAACGTACATGCGATAAATCATGATCAGCGTATCTCTGTGAAGACCGGAACGGAGGCGGCCAAGCCTACTTATCATTCCAACAGCGCGTGTAGCCTTAATTTTAATATATTCAATGTGGTCACGCCAGCTCAGTTTTTGATCGTACAGTACACCTAGATATTTAATACAGTTAACCTGGGGAATTATTTCTTTATGGTACTGAAGAGAAATAGTAACTGGTGCAGCCAATGGAAAAACTATTATAGCACTATAGTTACGTTAAGGTTCATATGAATTTTCTGAAACCAGGTTTCCAATGTTGCCAAATAACACTGTAAAGTCGAATGTAGTAAATAAATATCGCTGTCAGATGCAAAGAACGCGATATCATCTGCATATACATATACTTGTACCTTATCACTCAGTGGTATTGAACTTAACAAAATGTTAAATAGCACAGGCGATAGAACAGAGCCTTGAGGAACACCTCTCGTTTGGCTATACTTCGGCGTGGAAACACCTCGTTGGAAGCAATAAAATTTTATGTCTTTTAAAAATTCGTATATCCAATTTGTTATGTACGGCGGGAACGTAAGCTTTTTAGGACATTGATAAGAATAGGATGTTCAACACTGTCATATGCCTTGGCTAAATCAAGGGTTACTAGGGCCGCATATTGTCGTCTGTGCCGAGCAAGTTTTATACGAGCCTCTAATTCAACATGCGCCCACCATATAGAGTAACCTGGTCTAAATTCAATCTGGCACGCACTGAATATCGCATTATCTGTTATGAACTTTGTAATTCTAATGTAAAGTATTCTTTCTATTAACTTAACTACGTGTGATGTTAAAGCGATTGGCCTAAAGTTATCTATCTGCATTCTAGTCCCTGTTTTTTAAGAAGCGGTATTATTTTTGCAAGTCTCCAGTCAGGAGGTATCCAACTATTTTCAAGTGAATAGTTGGCAACAAGTAAGGAGGTCATCAAGAGAGATGTCGAATAATACTTTTAACATTTCTGAAGGGACGCCATCTGGTCCAGGACCTGTGTTTGGCAGAATACGAACGACGTGTGCAAGTTCATCCCTACTTACTTCAATAAAATCATTTCTGAATGACGGTTTTGCACACTTTATTTTGATTTGTTATATAAATCTCTTCTCCAATCCTAATGCAATTTCAGTTAATGTATCTTCCAACTCAGTTGGAGAAAAAATAACTGAGTCAATATTTACGTGTGCTGTTATAGCTTTACGATTATCGGAGAAATCTGAATAGAGCTTTCTTGTTGCCGCTCTTGGATAGATAGCTGTACCGTTTTTCTTCATAATCGTCCTTCGCTAATGAAACTGTTCTCTTAAAGGTAGCTTCAGCAAATAAATAATTTCTCCAAATAGTCGGACATTGGTTGGTAAGGAGTTTTTTCCATGCAGCGTTGCGGCGTCTATAATCTCTGGCGCAATCCACATACCACCAGGCAGTATATGAATTTTCCCCTTGTTGAAGATATAGTGAACTGTGATTTTTTTATTGTACACTTTAGGGTGGAACAAAGGCTCGTAGCTTTCATATTTGCTTCCATATTGGGCAAGGAAGACAGCGTTGACTGTAAGTTCTCTTTGAATTTAGAGTAGTTTATGGAACTTTGCACCTGGCGATGTACCGTCACTAAAGGAATGCTGACTTCAAATACCAGGGGGCAGTGATCACTACTTGTAGCAGGTATCAAGAACAGTCCAAGATGATATTGTCACACTTGAGCTAGCAAATGTCAAATCTAAGACGGATCTCGAATTACATCGAACGAATGTCAGAACTCTGGAGTTCCAACAAATAAGGTTCTTCCGATAAGTCCAGTCCCACAACCGTTTTCCTGATGAATCAGTGCGGAATCCCCATGAAACGTTATGGGAATCGAAGTCTCCCGCAAATAGTATACAGTTTTTGCAAAAACCTACAGTCACGTCAAGGGCTCTTTCATTTGTATTCCAGCCGGAAAGTAGTTGTTGACTATAGATAGTGGCGCACATCCAGGAAAGTGAATTTCCAGAACCAATACTTCATAATCGTGTGACATTTGTTGGTAAACTATGTGTGCTTTATGACAAATTTTGGATGAATTGAAAAGCATTAATCCTCCACCACCTCAGTCTCGGTCCAGTCGAAAGCACTGATAGTTTTTAGATAGAAGTTTTGATCAGCAGACAGCCAAGTTTCTTGTAAAATTGTGACTTCTGGATATTGGTGAGAAATTAGGTATAATAAGTCTGTAGTTGCAGAGAGAATTGAACGGCAGTTCCACTGAAGTACTCTAAGGCACCCCATGATGATAAGCAAGCAGTAGCAACTGCTTGATCTAAGATACTATCTTTTAGGAAGTCCACTTTAGTTCTAGGTTCCTTCACACCCTTTTTTGTCTTTGGATGAGAAGAATTATTAGGTTTGCTAGTAGGTGATCTGGTGCGTTTCAAAAGGCGAGCATTCATATTTACATCCCGATTACTTATTGAATCTGAATCAGATATTCCTTCCTGCTCAGTTGTGTTAGATCTGGAAGGCAATGCCTCATTATCGATAGAGACATCTGACTGATGTTCGGCAGGTTTAATAATTGAGGCACTAGGAGGTTGTATACGCTTACTTATTCGATCAGATGCGCCGGCCATCTGTGAATCTATTATATTATTGAGTGAGCCGGACAGATTGAGTAAAAAAATTTTCTAATACTTTTTTCTACGGCCTTTTCTACCATAGCAGAAATGGACTGAGAAAGTGATGCATCCATAAAAAGAGGTGGACGAGCTGCTATGCCAGCCTAACCCTCATTCCTGCTTTGAATTTCTGCTATTGCTTCTCTACGAGAGCATCGTCTCCTTTCAATGATTTCAATCACCTGAAGTTCCTTTGATCTTTCAGGGCAGTTAGAATCATCTGCAGCATGATGTGCCTTGCACAAACAGCATGTCTTACTGTCTGATATACACTCAGCAGTACTATGACCAGCCCCGTTTATGGCCCCGCATATGCGGCATCGAGTCTCCGATCGACAACCTTTAGTAGTGTGCCCAAAGCGCCAACATTTAGCACATTGCAGCGGACGGGGAGCCAGAGGTTCGACCTTATAGATATGCGGCCATGTCTTGATCTCCGAAGGGCGATCTGTTCCAGCGAATGTGGCAATTACAGTGTTCAGTGGGAACTTTCTGTTGGTTTTCCTGTTTGGTACAGCGGTAAACAAAAATAACACCAGCTGGGGAAAAGATGTCCAAGACTTCTCCTGGGCTTAGACTTGCGTCTACCCCCCGAACCAATCCTTTGCAGCAAGCTAGATGAGGTGGGATAAAAGAGCTCACCGGATGTGATGCAAAAGTAGTGCACTTCAGAAGGTCTTGGATGCAAGCCTTGTCTAGTGAGCAGCATAGTATCCCCCCGCGTCCAAACTGACGAACCTCTGTTATCAGTAGAGAGTGGAGAGTGATCGCACGAAGTTCCGTTCGGATTGTCTTGGGATTTTTCATGCGGATGAACACACCGGTGGCCGGCACCAAAGTGACAGGAACGCTACGGGTTCCATTGTGGAGAAACAACTCTAGGGGAAGATCTTGAGGGGGAACAGAGGCTGACCGAAGGGCAGGCCTCTGGCCCGGAGAAGAAACAGACATGAAATAAGAAGAAGTTACACTTATCAATGCACTAAAACAGATGCGGAGCAAGAGGTAGATCTAATAAAATAAAAGTAACCACCGGCTACTTGACCGCAACCCTGAGGATGGAACAAGGAACGCAGGCGCAGGCACGAACGCAGTCCCCGGGCACGAACCTGGTCACGCAAGCCAATCGTATATTTTCCGCCCGTGGAAGACGTGTTTTTGTTCTTTTATTCCGTGCACATTCCTTCATCCTTCTTCCACAAAAATTGGTAACTCTACATTTGTCTCACGGAAAAACGGTCTTTATGTCCGAAACTAAGCTATCGGCTAATAAAAACAATACAGTGAGTGCTAGACATTCATTTTGACCAGCTTAGAATATTTGATTTTAAGAGAAAACAAAAGTGCGAAAGCAAAGAGAACGATGAAAATTGTGCGTTTATTATGGCGGAACATGGGAGAGGCCTTTGTCCTGCAGTGGACGTAGACAGGCTGATGATGATGATGATGATGATTATCAGAACGGTGGTGCGTGTTGTATTGCTGTTTCATCACCTGCGTTTCGTCTTTCTTTGCAGGGGTGCATTTTTGGTTATCTTTAGCAGTTTTATCGTTCAGTTTGTTACATAAAAACTAAACCAGATCTCGCTTTTCGTATATTGAATTACAAATATAAGGACTACAATGCCATAGGACATTTTATATTAAAAGGGACCAAGAAATAACAAAATTGGGTAGGCAGCACTGCAACCACCATCCACGTTTCACGAAGATTAGCGTCTATTTGAAAAGTAGTTCCGAAACCTGGCATAGCTCTGTGGTAAAACGATTCATTGCCACGCAGAATGCTTGGATTCGATTCCAGCTGGGACCCTTATTTATTCTTTGCATTCGTCAGGTCGATGCTACCGACGTCGGGTATTTCTTAACGCTCATGCGTTCAAATTGTCCATGTGTATTCTCGTCATTCCTGGGTAGATGCTATGTGTCAATCCCCTTTGGCACATACCCGCATACCAGCGTCACATACCCATTCTGGCGTATGTGCCACTGTCTGGCGGGAAGTGTTTGACGACGTGCGTGATGGTATTGTGACATTATTCATGTCGCGACCACACTCTAAAAGAATATCGAGTAAAAATGGTGTCTTTTTGTACCGCAACAATAATCGTCATCAGGCTTGCGTGCGCTTCCTTTCTTGAAAACTTGGCGCTGGCCACTTTCCTATCGAGAATGCAATGTAACCCTGATAATGGGCATGTCGATTGTGACCGAAATGTACCGGGCGCGGGGCGATAGCGCAAGGATGGAACGCAATATAGATGACGATTATGGTTATAGGACAAAAATACACCCTTTTTACTCGCTCTTTTTTTAGAGTGCAGCGCGTCATATTCGTTAACCATCTTGCCCTCCCATGCTAATTTTTGGTTCCCGCCAAGTTATGGAGGTGACCATGAGAGCGCGCAGACGTAAGCGGATAGTTAGATAGATAGATAGATAGATAGATAGATAGATAGATAGATAGATAGATAGATAGATAGATAGATAGATAGATAGATAGATAGATAGAAACGCTCACAGTCGCCGAAGTTCGCTAAAAAATGCTTCGCATTTAAAAAAGCCACGACAAACATTTCAGCTAGACAAGGAAAGTGCTTGCCAATGAAGGTGTGATTCAAATTGCGATAGTGAGTCCTGTGTAACAGTTTTATCGGAGAGTTTGACTATAACATGAAACCACTACGCTTCGAGTGAACTTGGGCTGTCGCATGGCCGGTCTAGAGGCGAGTGCAAGAAGCGACCGGGTGCCTCCACACTGGCCGTATTGCCTTTAGGAGACTCTCATCGGCCGACAAAGGCAAGCCTCGAGCTCCTGTTTATGCAAACCTTAGGTGTTAGTGTTGCGCGTAGGTCCGCCTAGCCACCACAGCTACCATCTTGAGCAATAGGAGCTCGTACACGCGAGCGAACGGCAAGTAGCCTGCAAAACCGAGATAACTTGATACCGAGATGGCAAACCGAAACCGAAATGAAAAGGAGGTTGCTCATCCGCTGATTGCTGGCAGTCTAGCAGAATCGTTGCTGTCAATCAGCAGCTGATCACGTGCCATCGGCCGCTAGCAATGTCAACACGAAAACGAAAATGCACCAAAAACAACTCAAGCAAATTATGCGCATCAAAATGATCAGCGATCACCACCTAGATCAATTAAAAACACAGCCTGTGCATCGCGGCACTCTACGTCACAGCCGATATCATAGAAGCTGCGGAGCCTGCTGAGCGATTGGTTATGGCTGTCCGCGTCGATGTGAGCTCATACCACCGGTTCCCGCCAGTGTTTTGCAGCAATGTTATCGAGGCGGGAATGTCAACAGCAATAGTGGAAGCGCGCCACCCTTCTAGCTCTTCTCATTCAGGAGTTTGAGGCTGTTCGCCACGCGTTCGTGTGTTCGAACTCATATTGTTCACAATGGTAGGTGGCCAAGGCGCACTTCGTTTTTGCCGGCGACATGCCTAGCTTGTCGTTGACTGACATCCATTTCGTTTCGCGAACCGGAAATAACTTGACCCGCTTGACTAGTGACAGTATAGCTGTATTTCAGTACGATTTCTAATCTCAGTACAGTTGTTTTTGTATTTCCCCCGACAGTGGGAAAGAAAAATTCCTGAGCATCAGTATCGTCGTAATTCACGGGTGGAGTACGGAAGACAGACACGCAGCCCTCTTACAAGTATATGCAGTAGCTCTTGGCAAGTCTGGTGACACTACATATGCTACCGTCGGTAGCATACGCTGTGACACGAGCATATGCAGGAACACTACGCAAGTTGACGCTCGCATAGCACGTACTATAAAATTGGTTGAGTCTATACCTTCATAGCTTTCGTATTTTACTTAGTTACATTGACGCTTTGCTGCCGATAGCATGATTTTATTAGCTCCAGCACAAAATCCCGAGTTCCACAACGACTAAGCTCCTCTATGACAAGATTTTTGCTAAATAAACCAAATTATTGTAATCCACGATCAAGTCAACCCATTAACAATTTTCTATCAATTTTGAAGAATTTTTTAAATAATACCACTCTGTACACTTTTGAAAACGAAATTTACACTGTGTGAGTAGCTTGCGTTCTTCTTTTTTAATAATTTCTCATCTCTTGACACATGCTACCTTTTCAAAGACTTCCAAAAATATAACAGTACCGGTACAGTTATATCAGTTCTTAACTCATTACACTCACCATCTTCTTACAAAATTACAAATTTGGTTAGTGGAATTTCATTGCCAACCATAGCAACCATAGCAGGCGGTGCAAGCGGAGTAGCAGAACGTGAGTGGTGAGGAGAAGCAAACTCTGGCGTGTGAGGGCGCTCGCATCGCGGGAGCTCGGCGGAACTACTACGTGCTTGTAGATAGTAAAGAAGAGGGTAGGTGCAGTGCTTAGCAGCTCCTTCTCTCGCCATTTCCTCCCTCTCCTATCGGCGCCTCTCTCTCCCGTCCACTCGCTCATACGTATATATAAATGTAGTTAACTGCGCAACTCACTCTCAAGAATTCACTGGCTGATGAATGTGTAAATGAATGGTTACGGTACAAATTCTCGTCTCGTCATCATTTATGCCATTAAGATTACTACCCTGAGTAAACTTGGCGCAAGAAATGCTTTCATGTTTGCTCCCGATTCCCTTCAAGGAGGTGGAGACAATTTTTTTACTTAATCGCTTGTGGGTTCAGTCAGTTGCCTTAAATTTGTTCTTGCTGTGCACCAGCCTCGAAATGTATAGATGTGACGTGCATTTTATTACCTTGTAAATGTGTGTATTACATGTAGTCGCTCGGTTGCTGTACGAGTCATCATGAAGTGTTCGGCTTCGCAATTTATAGCGTCGTCACTTTATCTTGCCACCCATGTATCCACACATTGATTTGGAAATGCTTCAATCACTTCAGTGTGAGTAAGTAAGCTTACGTAGTAAATACACACCGTGGCTGTATTTAGCTGCTTCGCCACTAGGGTAAATGTTGGAGAGGCTAACTTGCAAGCGATTCAGTATTTTCACCATGTACCGAGTTGCATATGCGTCCTCTCCCTCTTCTCCTGTTCATGTCTTTCCTTCGCCTTCCAATTTTTGTAGCTGGAGTGATTTCATTAGAATCCCTCAGCCACAATCACAGTGTGACGACAGCTTATTGCGTGGTAGCAGCGGCACAGTTTTGTGTCACCCCTAATAAACACACTACTCCACAAAAAAGGTCAGTACGCGCAGTATTAGATGCGAAGATTTCTTAGTGAACTTCTATCTATCTATCTATCTATCTATCTATCTATCGATCTATCTATCGATCTATCTATTTATCCAGCCGCCTACGACTTCCAGCTCTCCTGGCCCTCTCAATAATGGTATCGAGGGCATAACATGAGTGTATTACGAGCATAAGAGACTAGTCATAACATGAAAATCATGACATGTATCTCTTGAAAGTTATGATTTACATTTCATGGTCTTGCTGCTCTTGCGGTGATCTGGTTCACATGACATGTTGCAATACTGGTATGGATTGACATGATTGCATGGAGAGCATAAAAGACAGGCCCTAAGGCGGAAATCATGACATGCTTGTCATGTAAATCATGACTACAAGATACGCTCATAGTGCGCTCACAGTCATTTCCCTAGCTTTATATACATATAACAAATTCGGTGTTACGTAGCGTCAATCAATGGCGAAGGTTTATGACTGGTGCAAACATGATAATCATGACATGCATGTCATTTAGG
Organism: Rhipicephalus annulatus; assembly: GCA_013436015.1. Lineage (NCBI taxonomy): Eukaryota > Metazoa > Arthropoda > Arachnida > Ixodida > Ixodidae > Rhipicephalus > Rhipicephalus annulatus. The sequence goes on along the minus strand of WOVY01002278.1, from coordinate 200,384 downwards.
AACAAGATAACATACCACGCTCATAATTCACTCGCAGTCCTTTTGCTAGCTTCACATATATCAAAATTGATATTACGTAATGTGAATAGACGGCGTCTAAACATGATAGTCATGACGTGCGTGTCTTGTAAAACATGACTACATGCTACGCACATAGCGCACTGGCGGCCGTTCCGCTGGCTCCACATATACCAAACTTGGTACCACGTGATGACACGTCCATCAAGTGGTACCAACATCATGACATGGAAGTCATGTACGGCGTAATTTACGTTCACTTCGTAACATTGTGCTGATTTTAAATAGACATATCAACCTTCTTCATCCGTGTTTCACATATCGTCGATTTCCCCTATACGTGGGATCTGCCAATTTTTTTTATACTCGTCATGATCAAAAATAGCAGGTAAACCATACCCTGGGAGACCAGCGCTGGATAGGTGGCGCGCCATAAAAGAGCCTCTAGCGGTGAATCGCGACACAACTCATCCGCTCGCGCCCAGACTGCCAGCCGCTGCGTACCGTGACAAAAGAATGCACATGCACTGCTGCTGTGCTTCGTTTTAAAACGAACAGTTAGACAAGCCATTGCGCCAGTACTACTGCACTGTGGCTTAGAAAATCAACTTTTTGGAGGCTACTTTCACATAAAAAGCACTAAAAAACGCACTGTGCTTTTCGCATTTCTTTCTATTATTATCGTAGGAACTATTGCCACAGTATATGCCAAGGCACCACGACAACATGAACTCCGGCTAGTAAATAGCCTGAGGGGCTCGTTCGCAGTATCTGATCCCCCCCCCCCAAATAGTAGTAGTAGCAGTAGCTTTAAAAATCTGCTTCATTTATTTTGTGTCGAGCTGTGGGAGGTAATGCTATATGTTAACTGTCTATATGTACATTTCCCGTTACATTTGAAACCGCAGCTATGCGAGCTAATATATGCAATACTTCGATGTTGACACGATTATGCATCCTCAACGGGTAGAGGCTTTGGAGTAGCCCGAAAAACTGAACGGGTAAAACTGCAGTAGCAAAAAGCATAAGTGTGGTAAAACAGACGGTCTGCTAATCTTCAACACAATGTTCCGGGAATATTTAATAAATTTCAGGTACAATTTTTTCTGAAGCCCAGAAGCAAAAATTTAAGCATTATCCCGGAGGCACTGGTTTTAAGTCTATTTAAGAACACAAATAAATATATGCACAATTGAATACCATAGGAAAACGATTTTCAATGCAGCCTATAGTATATCCGCTGGTAAGACAGGTGACGCTGGTTTTTTTTTTTGAAAAAAAAAGGGGGCAGTGCGCAAACTTTGTGAAGCTGTCGCGATCACGAATGCACGTGTGTAGACTGGACTTCTGACGACTTTTGATTGTTTTACTGGATCTGGTAATCTCATTCGTTACCCATACTAATATGAGCCTTACTGAAGAACCTGAGGTACTTACAAGTACACCAACCACTGTCGCCCCAATATTAGAGATAAGTAGTCCGCTGAATATACAACGCTTCTTCGCTGATAACTTCATCACGAATAAACCAGGTGATTTTCACCAACGGAAGCGGCAACGTAAAGTTTGTGGCCAGGCGCGCAAAGAAACCACGAAGAAACCTAAGAAGTGAAATTCCCCCAGCCCCCGTCCATTTTCTTTCTTGGGACTGGTGGGAGTTTATTTTATAACATATAATGCATATCGTATTTCTTGAACTCTTGATCTGCAAGGCTGCTCTGATAAGAGCCTTGGACAACTCGTTCACACCATCTTTGGTGTTGGCAGAGCACTCCACGCATGCCCTTAGCACGGGTACCATACGCTTCCTCAGGCGTCGCGTTTTTCTACTTCGCCAGGACCGGCTATAGCGGTTTGAGCAGGCCGTTGCGAAGGCTCTTGTTCCCCGCAGCGATGTTGGACACACTGGAGCGGAAATGGCGAGCCTCCGGCCTCCACGACTCCGTGTTGTTCTTCAGGAAGTCGGGAGAGTCGATGCTGAAGCACACCAGGATCATGCCTCTGTCCCGGTACGACTGGGGTCGCAACCGGTCCTAGTGCTCCCGCCCCGCTGAGCCCCACAAGGCCAGCTCGACCTGGACCTCGAAGGCGGTGACGTACTTCCCGAATTCCGTAGGCACAGAAGCGATTGCGAGCTCACACTTACCGATGACAATAAAACTAGATGTCGTGCTGCCCGCATCATCCTCAACGCACACAAGTTCTTTTCCGATCACCGTCATTTCTCGTCTTCCTGGCGGTGAAAAAACGTTTTGTTTTGTTTTGTCGCCTAAATTATGGCTTCCTAACGTGTCACTTTCTAAGATGATGATGATCATGACGATGATGATTCCACAGCCATGTCTCGTACCCACTAAGGGGGTACTTTTTAAGCCACTTCCTTCTTCTTCTCTTCTTTGACTCCTCTTTCTGAGAAATTTCCTCTAAAAAGTTAACTGAAGTCTACTCATCACATTGCCCCACACACTAAACATCCCAGTGGAATCACTCATCTACGAAAACAGTGTAGGTGGCCTCCGGGATTTGTTTTACCAACTGTTTTTAAGGTGAAAAATGACACTGAATTCGAGGTAACTTGATGATGCTCTGGAAACAACAGCACGAAGAGAACGAAGTTATGGAGGTAGCCAATTACTTGGAGTGGGTATAAGTCATGTTTGAGGTATCATCATCATCAGAATAAGGACAAAAAATACACAAACCACCGAATACGTATATTAAAGATTAGATACAATTTGCGAACGACTGACTATTCAGAGAGAGGTCTGACAAAATCATAATTATTTATCACTATGTGACAATGTTCAGTGCAATAACATGTAGCAAAACCCGTCACACCTACTTTAACGGCATACAGAGCAAAATTTGTGGCTTCCCCTCTGAAGACAGAGACGAAAGTTCTTTTCGTATACTGGAAATTCTGGCCTTTAAAGGTTAAATCAACGTACACACAAACCTTTAAGTCACTGCGTTTTCTTCGTTACGAGCGAGAAGCCGTCGGACAAGCTAAACTAAAGTTGGCTGCGAAAATTGACGAGAATATAGAAAAATACATCTGAAGTTTCCAGTATGCCGCGCTGACCTTAAAACAGCAAACATGGTTGATCCTAAAAACTAATCTGATTGCTTCATATTGTAACAAGGACTTGGCTATAGGTGATGCCGGTTCCTTTCTAGGTTACTTCTTGGTCGTTGCTAGGCTTACTCTAGGCGACGATGTAGATTGTTTTCCCCGTTGATTTTCACCGTAAAGGGCTTTGATACTTTTCTGATAGGCCGGAAATCAACACATACCCGTTTGGTAGGCTAATTTTTATCATCTCTTTTGCTGGACCAGTACTGGAACGTACCCCATTTCTGTGCCACATTTTGATGATGATAGTTTGTGTGGGTGTGTGATAAGCGACCAAGTGGCTCATACCAGATTGGCCGTGCAAATCACGGCTAGCCTAAATAGATGCGCTGTTAATAAATTCTGGTACTTGTCGTGCCAAAACAGAGATCCGATGTTCAGGTACGCTATGGAGGGCTGTACAGAATAATTGCAACCAGCTGGTTTTCAACGTCAACTAGAAATTAAACGAGACCTTTTGCATTCTCGTACAATTCGATGATGTCGTGCCTGTGAAATGGGAGCCCACAAACAAAGCCACTGGGTTACATAAGCGAGTGATCTGTTGTTGGCGAACCCAAACTGTTGATGCAATGGCAACACAGGGCTGCAGCGGAGAGTTACCTCTTTTTCACTAAGGTTTCAGTATTCCATCTATATAGGTAGCACATAAAAATTTCTAATGTTAAATTCTACAAATCGCAGCGATGCCTAGGTGGGCTCATGGTCCACTTCGCCAAATCACTGCACCACCTGTGCGTACCAGTGCACGCGGGATGGTGCAATTCCTCGAAAATGATATAAGTTCGATCGAGGCACAGAGTAGCGAACGGAGACATATCAGTGCCTGTACTGAAGGCACTGCCGCGACACAACCTCCTCCAGCTCCCGTATTGGTTTCATTATAGGGACAGGGCGGTGTGTATGAATAATTCAACAGGGTAAGGTTTAATATGTAACTCATAACAATTATCGTCATCGTCCTCTTCTTGACTTACAAGGCGGCCCTTTTCACCACTTCAAGCACCTGGCGCACACTGTCTTGGATCTATGTTTCACATAGGGGCGCAATCCTTCGATTCAGGACGCCCTTCCTCAGGCGCCGCGTCCTCCAGCAGCGTTACGCCTGGATGCAACTTCATGAACAGATCGTCGCGAAGGTTGTTTTCCGTAAATATAATGGGTACAATCGAGCAAAAGTAGTGCATGCCCGGTCACCCCTACTCCAGCTTGTTATTCGCGACGTCCGGTGAGTCCATGCTGAGACACTTGACGATCACATCTGTGCTTGGGCATGATACAAAACACCACCGGTCGGAGGGATCCTCGCCGCTGCAACTTCTCCGACTCGGTGAATTCCAATAGGGAGTCGGAGGAGTCGATGCTGAAGCACGTGGGGACGACGCCGGCTCCAAGCGCATTGAGTGCAAGCAATTCGTCTGCACCGAATACGACAGAAGCGTTGTGAGAGATACGGCCTTGCTGCAGCACATCCTGCGCAGAGTAGAGCGAGTCGATGGCGAACTGCCCTTGGATGGCATCGGCGTCTGGTTGCACCTTGCAACCTTTACCGGTTAGCTTTTGTCCCTTGGGCATGCGCGGGCCGTTGCTCGCATGCTTTCGTCTTCCCCCTAAGAAGTTGACTTTGGAGCGGGATCGGAGCATGGCTGGCCTCGTCGACTTGGGGATGGTCCTGAAACACCCGGGCAGTGGGAACTGAAGAAGGTCAGGACGACGTAGCTGCCCCGGTGTGATCACGGCCGGCACCATTGATGGGCTTCCTGCCTCGACGTATCCCACAACACCAGTGCAACGTGTGTCGACTCGTCCTCAATGTCGGTGACGTGTTTCACGACGGCAGTAGGTAGACGGGCCTCTAGTGACCTGACCTTGCTTACGTGACACGTCTTCCACGGGCGTTGCCCTTCTTCTACTTCTTCGTGCACCTTTTTACGTCTTGCTTCCACAAGAAATAGGCAACTGTAAATTGGTTCCACAGAAAAATGGTTTTGACGCCCCAGTCTAAACTACCGGCTAAATAAAACAGCGTAGTGAAATGTACACATTCATTTTGATCAGGTAACACTATTTATTCTAGCATTTTTAACAGTTTAGCATCTTAACGAAAGTCAACCTAATAGCATGCACACGAGCAATGAAAACGACGAAACGCGGGCGTTATTTTGTCATCTTCTTCGCTCACTACGCAATTTTTCCGCAGTTTGTTCTTGAAAGCTGCCAATTTGCTCTCTCCTTTCCTGTATTTTGTGCATATATGTGTATGCAAATACAGATTTCATAATAATAATAATAATAACATTATTAGTCATAATAATATTAATCATCATCATAATAGTAATATATGAAGAAGAAGAAGAAGAAGAAGTGTAGTCCAAGAGAAAGAGACACATATAAAAGCTTTATACAGCAACAAACACACATATGTGTATATCGCGAGGACATTAGGACAAATCAGCCTACACCAGTACCACTAAATTATTGCGCTTTTTTTGCTGCGATTGTTATGTACCTGGCAAAAATTTCGCTACGCAGTTCCAGGCATAACTGAATTTAGCCACGGCTATTTTTTTTGTTCTTTGAAATCACAATGCTCCTAGGCAGCTATGGATGTAGCGAATGATCCACCTCAATTTTTCTCGAGGGGCCAGGTAAAGATGGCAGAAAGAACTAAACGTTATCAAGACATCAGCGCAAGAAAAGCTCTTCCAACCCTCCCTGTCTTCTCACCGGGGACGGAAGGAGGTTCGTCTTTTATTATAACATGTATATAATATATTCATCATCTCAATACACAATGTGGCCTTCATCATAGCATGGGATAATAAATTTACTTTTTATGATATCCAGCCTGTGTAAAGTAGTAATTTCTACACATTCCGTCATCTCGCACACACCGCATTGGGTTTTGGCGGAGAACTTCAGATGAGCCGTGGGCGTTGGTCTCCTTCGCAATGACTCGAATCTGGTCAGGCGCCGCATTTGCAGGCTTCTTCATGGCCGGATCTTCAAGCTTGAAGAAGAGGTTGCAAAGTAAAAAAATTGGCCACGCCTGGGATCAATCATGTGGCGAACCCCCGTCTTCGCGAACTCAGCGTTTTTCACCGGGCAGTTGGGGGAGTAGATGCTGAAGCAGGTAAATATCACGTTTTGGTTTCATGATAGCTGGAACTGAACGTAGTCTCCTTCGCCCGCTGTATCCCACAAGGCCAGGTCTACCTGGTTGCCGTCGGCATGGATGGCGGTAATGCAGCGAATTGCGATGGCGGTCCCAGAAGGTAGATCCTCGCTGAAGACGATCAGAAGACATGTCTCGTACACTTCACCACCTCTATTGAACAGGGCGAATTTCGTACTCATCGCGATCTCTGGCATTGCTGCAGAGATCCTAAATAAGTTGGTTGCTTGGTTGGTTGGTCCTTTCAACTTCTGGCGCAACACAGCATGGGGAATCAGCTACAAAATAGACCGAACCTTATCTCAGCAATAAAATTGTTTTGCCGGCAGAATACGTTCGGATTTGGATGTTGTAAACTGTGAAAATCACGATTTAGTCGTGATGAGGCACATCTTTAAGCGGCTTTGCTCTTCATTTACTCCACTTAAGCTTTATTTGCAACGCAAACCAGGAGCACCGGACTAACACTCAACAAATTAGGTTAATATATTTATAAACCTTTTTGATATCAAAACGTCGTTAGGAATTTGCGCGCTGTTTTATGAAAACTAGGACTGCATAAAAAACAGAAAGCTGATCTGAGTAGATACATAGTTTCTTTGATAGGACAACGACAGGAAGACGAAGAAGTTTTGAAATGATAATATAAGACCCTACAATTAGCAACATACGCCCGATTCAAAAACAGGCGCCCCAGCGCCATCACACCATAAAGCACCGATTATCCAATCATTCGGGATTAATGCCGCAATAAATGACCCATACCCCATGTGAATTTCGCCATACCGTTCAGTATAGAGCAGAGAAAACACCCAGGCTGAGGTATTGGCCAAGAACAGGATAGTTTGTGTAGTAGAATTCTATAACAAAAAGTTCAAGATTGGTGTATTTAAAAGAAAGAAAAAGATTCAGCAGGAACATTTTATTATTGGAATACAAATTAAATTTGATAGAATATATCCCATGAAGCGGCAAACTTGAATCAAAAAAGAAATTCGGAAAGGTACGAAAGAGGAGCAACGACTGGTTTCAACACATGAATCTCTCTGAATCTTCTGACGAATTCCTGCTGGGCATCCGCCACCTTCCCGTCTCAGTGGTAAAGATACAAAGCCCCAAAAGAAATCAGTTTATCCCTACGAAACTTTGCTTTCTACTTCGCATCTCCCTACAGCGAGCTGTGAATACAGCACATCAACTAGCTTTGTACTTTTAAAAAACACTAACATCAATTTCATTGCAGCATTAGTCGGCACTGCACCAAGATGTAGGCCCGTTTAAAGTTCCAATAAAAACGTCCGGGAGGTTTCGAGGAATGTGTTTTTTGCCAACTTACTTCTTCGGTGCCCAGAAACAAAACTGACCTATCCGCGGGTTAGAGCTGGCTATAGGTAAATCACGAGAAATTTCACGTCCACAACTTTATACAAAATACACGGTCACGTAAGTGCACTGAAGCTTCACCATTGTATCATAAGAAATGTATGCCTTAAAACAACGGTGCACTGGCGAGGCACTCGTTACATAATAATATGGGCAAATGGGGTTACTTTACAGAATCGAAAATACGTTTCGTATATGCTAATGTGTGATGTTCTCGAAATCTCCACCTTCGTCGGCTATTTGTGTCCGAAATAAAGCCATGTATATGTCATGGCTACAGGATCTCCCAGCTGTTAAATAGCATTCTTCTTCTTCTTCTTCTTCTTCTTCTTCTTCTTCTTCTTCTTCTTCTTCTTCTTCTTCTTCTTCTTCTTCGAGTCCTCCTTCTGAGAATTTCCCTCTAAAAAATAAATGGCAGTCCAAGCTGCACTGAACGAATAAACTAAACATAAATTAAAAACGCATAAACGCATAAACTAAAAAGCACTTATGCGGGGTCTGTATTAAGCTGTAGGAAATTATTTGTGTTTGTGTGTGAGAAATCACGGTGAATTAGGGGGAACATGAAGATGCTCTCTGATCAACAACACGAAGAAAACAAAATTAGATAAACCATGGAATACTTATATTAAGAAATTTTCGTTACAATTTTTTTTTTCAATTCTTTATTCATCAAGTGCGAACATGAAAAAGTTTATGGGTACAGATTCACTGGGAGGTCCCAAGGTAAGAACCGCAGGCGGGACCTCCCACGGGAAAAAAAAAGGTAATCGTCAAGCAACATTGAAATACAATTGTGAGCAATTAAACACAGTATAAACACAGCATAAAAAAGAGAAAGATGAAAAAAACAAAAGAAAATAAAAAAAACCATTAGAATAATAAGTAGGAACACTAAAAAACAAGGAATACATCGTAAATAAAAAAAAGACATAAAAATACAGTTAGAATTCAAACAGAAGGGCCTAACAAGAAAGTCTTTAGTTTGGTTTTAAAAACACAAAGTGATTTAGAAGATTTAATATCAGAGGTAAGTGAATTCCAGAGTGAAATGGCCGAGAATAGAATCATTTGTTTGCCGTAGTTAGTGTGTATACACGGAAGTAAGAGATTCTGGCGTGAGGCAAAGCGCGTTGAATTGAGATTATTAGTGATGCAATGAGGGAGAATATCTAAGACAAGGTGATCGTGCAAGACGTTGAAAAATAAAATACCAATGCTGTACCTAAACAGATGATGAAGGGGCAAAACACGGAGCTGATAGAACAGCGCGGAAGATTCTGCTTGTCGATGGGAAAATGTGATGATGCGTAACGCTTGTTTCTGCAGTGTTATTAATGGGGCGATGTGGGTATGATACGTACCACCCCAGGAAGAAATGCAGTAATTTAGGTGACTGTGGACAAAAGCGTAATACAAAGTTAGGAGAGTTTGCAAGTTGAAGTATGGTCTAGCTCTAATCAGAACTCTTATGCCGAACATAACTTTCTTTGAATTGAAGATTACGTGCTCATGAAATTTAAGGTGAGAATCGACTATTACGCCAAGAAAATTAGTGCTATATATTAAATATATATAAGTAGAACAAGGGCAGAAAAAAGTAACATTATTTATCACTACGTGACAATAGTGGGGTATTATGTAGCAAAAGTTGTGAAGTCTACTATAGCGACATACAGCGCAAAATTTGTGGCTTCTCCCACACGAAGAAAAAGACAGACGAAACTTATATTTGCATACTCAAAATGTTGGCCTTTTAGGCTGAAAAAAAACGTAGACAGAAACCTTCAAGGCACTGCGTTTGCTTTATATCGAGCGAAAAGTCGTCGGCCGTGCAATAATAAATCTAGCTGTGAAAAACAACGCGAGTTTACACACACAAAAAAAAATTGGTTCCAAGTCTCCATGTTACACCGCAAATGTAGTCGAAAGACGATACTCTTGCGTCTGGAGAGAGTGAAGAAAACGTATATTGGATGATCTGCGCAAGAAAATCAGTGAACAGTATTCTGGAGGCGCTGCGTTAGAGTGCCTCGAGCGTGTAGCGGAGGCGAACGAGCGCATCGAGGAACGTTATGCACAAGTGCCATCTGGCAGTTATCTTCGAAAACGAAGGCATGCAGCCCGCGGAGAAAGATGCGCGCCAGTCTCGGAGGTGATAAGGTGTAGAACGCAAAGCAACGGGCAGGTGCCACAACCGTGACTTCGTAGCAAAGCGTTGGAAACATCTTATTGAGCATCGCGTTGCACTGTCAGCGCAGCGCGATAAACGCTATACATTCCTTAGAGTTACTTGTGTGTGCCTCTTCTAGTATAAAGGCAGGCATACAAAACTTCGAAGTATTGTTATGGTGCCTCAGATATGCGCAATAATTGCTTTTTAATTGACAATCGCACAACTATGAACGCTAAACCTTGAGCAATATTGGTTGGCGCTGCGAATGGGGTTTGCTGTTTGGTGTCGTTTGAGGTATCGCTAGGGCGGACAAACAAACAAGTGTACAGACAGACAGACAGACAGACAGACAGACAGAAAGACAGACAGACAGACCAAAATTTTTTCGTCAAAGGTCCCCAAAAAAGACTGTCGTTTTTAAAAGACAAAGCTTGCACTATGTCACGTTGGCTTTGAAACAGCGTAAATCGACAATATTGAAGACTAATATGATTGCTTCTTATACGTCATTACATCAGTGCCTAATTAAGACATGCAGCAAAACAACCCGATCCAGCTCCCCTATTGGTTTCATTGTAGGGAAAAGGCATTGTATAAGAATATTTATACATGGTAAAGTTTAATCAATATCTCATAACGCATGTCGACATCTTCCTCCTCTTGACTTACAAGAAAGCTGTTTTCATCACGTCAAGCACATCGCGCACATTATTTTCGGTCTATCTTTCACTTTGGAGTTCCATCCTCCGCTTTACGACGCCCATCCGCAGGCGCCGCGTCCTCCAGCAGCGTTATGACTGGATGCAACTTCGTGAAAAGGTCCTTGCCAAGGTTCTTTTCCGTAAGAATAATGCGCACACTTGGGCAAAAGTGGTGCACCTCCGGCCTCCCCGATTCCATAGCTTGTTCTTCATGACGTCGGGCGAGTCGATGTTGAAACACTTCAAGATTACATCTGAGCTTGGGTACGACACAAGACACAACCAGTCGGAGAAATCCTGCACCGCTGCAACTTCTCCGACTCTGTGAATTTCAACAGGGAGTCGGAGGAGTCGATGCTGAAGCACGTGCGAACGATGCCGGCTACAAGCGCATCGGGTGCAAGCAATTCGTCTGCACCGAATACGACAGACGCGTTGTGAGAGATACGGCACTGCTGCAGCACATCCTGCGCTGAGTAGAGCGAAACGATGGCGAACTGCCCTTGGATGGCATCGGCGTCTGGGTGCAGCTTGCAGCCTTTACCGGTTAGCTTTTGTCCCTTAGGCATGCGCGGGCCGTTGCTCACATGCTTTCGTCTTCCCCCTAAGAAGTTCACTTTGGAGCGGGATCGGAGCAGGGCTGGCCTCTTCGACTCAGGGATGGTCCTGAGGCACCCAGGCAGTGGGAACCGAAGAAGGTCAGGACGACGTAGGTGCCCCGGTGTGATCACGGTCGACACCATTGATGGGCTTCCTGGCTCGGCGTATCCCACAACACCAGTGCAACGTGTGTCGACTCGTCCTCAATGTCGGTGACGTGTTTCACGACGGCAGTAGGTAGACGGGCCTCTAGTGACCTGAGCTTGCTTACGTGACACGTCTTCCACGGGCGTTGCCCTTCTTCTACTTCTTCGTGCACCTTTTTACATCATTCTTCCGCACGAAATTGGCAACTGGAAATTGGTTCCAATGAAGAATGGTTTTCACGCCCTAATTTAAATTATCGGCTTATGAAAACAGTGCAGTGAAAACAACATATACATTTTGACCAGCTAACATTATTTATAATTAGCATCTCAAGGAAAGACAACCCAGTCGGATGCATACCATCAAAGAGAACGACGAAACACAGGCGCCGTCATCTTCTTTGCTCGCCACGTAGTTTTACCAATGTTTATTTTTTATCATTTATATTTGGCCAAATATGGGACACAGGCTCGGTTAAAGCGGGCTATCCCAACAACATGAGAGTAATGTACAAGATAACTCACAAGCCAGAAACACTGAAAAAAGAACAGAAAAGAATCAGAGGCACTATGTTCATACTATATATACAGTATGGGGCTAATAATAGTTCATGAATAACCACAGTATGTACGGTCATAGTGTGGTTCATATATTTGAATAACATTGCGAATAGAGTCCGTACAAGTAGTGGCGAGGCATAATATGAACTAAAGACAGCTCATTAGATTGGTGTACATTAAAAAATCACGAAGAGCGCTCACTGCGTGCCTTTGATTATCAGAAGTCGGCCGCGGTCCAAGTATTTTTGTAAACGTAAATGGTCGTTTGTCGAGTAGGTTCAAGCGATCCCTCAGTTCAGCGCGTAGTTGATCGTATTGTGGACATTCTAAAAGAATATGCTCCTCTGACGCATCGACATAAGAAATGGTGGTGAGGGTGACGATATGTGGGGTTTAACGTCCCAAAACCACCATATGATTATGAGAGACGCCGTTGTGGAGGGCTCCGGAAATTTCAAACACCTGAGGTTCTTTAACGTTGTCACACATGTCCCGTTTATTAGGGAGGCGATCGCCGGGCTAATTCCAAGAGCCGACGTATCGGCCCCCCGAACCGCACCACGAAAGCGTGGACAATTTAGAAGTGGTCCTTTTTAGCGCCAGCGGACGCCGGCTGTGGCCCAAAGAACAAGTCAGAGCCGAGAGTTGATAAACAAACAAATTATATTCTCAATAATGGCAGATCGAAAACAATACGCAAAAATGCACACTCCACAATAGTTGCATACAATATGTCACCAATCAAACCAATCAATCAACGTACTACACAATACAATCAGCCACACTCAAAACAACGGACACAGACAACAATACGCACTACAATGCAGTCGCATGCATTGAACAACCAAGACACTTAAGGACTAAAGAGATAGAAAACCTATTCAGTCCAAAGTCCTTGGAACAAAAGTCTGAATGATACCCTTCCGAGAATCACTCACTCAAAGTACAGCGTTGTTGTCGTTCCGTAGCTCTCGACGTTTCTCTTCCAGGAAACCTTGCGTCCTCAAATGGCCACTCTCCAAGCTTCAAACTTCTTCGCCGGAAATCCGTCGGCTTCGCACACGCAGCTGTTGCCCGCGTCTTCGCTCGATAGCGGTAAACCCACGCTCTTGCCTGTAGCTCGAGCCGTCCCTACGGACCAAAACTTCGCCGACTACACGGCGGAATCTCTACGCACTCTGGCGCTCACTTCCGTCTCCTCCTGATTTCTCGTCTCGGCCGCTCGATTAAATACTTTCCGCGCCACCTTCCAGAACGTTCTCCTCATTTCGTCGGCGCGATGCGCAGCGAAGGCTGGGGAGAGGCACGAGACGGTTCACTCTGCCCTCTCCGGAAGATGATTCACTCGGTCTGACCCCGCCTCCTTCGTTCTAGAAAAGTCGCGGCCTTGCTGGGCCGCCGATGTGGGTTGAGGAGGTTCGTCTGTGAAGCCATGCTTCTGCGGGGAGAGCGCGCGCCCGGGAGCCTTGGATGTTTGCTTTCTTTTTTTTTCTTTTTACCTCGCGGCGTTTCTGCTGCCCGTTGTCGCAAGGATTTGGCGGCGCGCTCTTTTTTTAGCACTCGTTCTGTGACACTGCCCCCCACTTTAAGAATATTATCTCATAATATTCAAACCACACAAACGAGCGCGAACAGTCACCCCACACTCTGACAAGACTTTAACACCATCAGTTGCTCATGACACTTCACATTCACAATAGATCACTTAATACAATTGTACATTGTAATTCAATTACACAACACGTGAAAACACAACCACAAGCACATGAGTACAACACTACACCACACATTCCCAATAATACAAATGTACAAAGTTCTCTCATTACAACAATGGTCCAATACTATACATCACATCTCAGCACAGAACACTGACTCGCTCGACATGCACTTGAGACACCGGATAACAAGAACATTAACACAACATATGTCACTCAGCCCTGCCAAACACAATCTGATTCCACCTCAGCACCTATCCTGAATACTTCGAACAGCGCTTGCGCCCCTTTTTGCGGTGCTCGCTCGATCTCTTCTTGTGCTTCCACGTTCTTTTTCGGCGAGCCCTTTCCAACGACGATATCTGAGGCGTCGTCTCAGCCATCGTTGTCTCTTCCGACACCGTTAATGCGTCATTACATTCGACGGGTCCTGTCTGTTTATTTACCCGCTTGATAATGCCTCTATATTTTGCCCGGCTGGCCAACTCCGTCTCCTTTACACTGTCGGTCGGTTGAGGTCGTGCCGACGTAAGTCCGGTTGCTCGGCCCGTGAACTTATTCGACACGATCGTCTTCGCCTTCGCGGTCTCTTGCGCCGCAGCTTCCCCTTGGGCTCTAGTGAGATCCGTCACGGGATGCTCCTCCACTGTATCTCGCGGCCGCTGTGTTGGCGAGGGCTCTATCTTCGGGTCTTCTCCCAAACATTCCGGATCATTCGGCTCTCGCGCCCCGTCGATGTTTCCGATGACAAGGTCATACAGGGGGGTCGTCATGCATAAAGCAGTAACCTTCCCGCTGAAGTACGGGGTTTCAACCTCAATTTCTGCTTCGGGAAGCATCCGAACTGTGCGGTCAATTAAGCAAACCGGTTTCGTTTTGCCTGTTAACTCCCTTTCCCGTACCAAATCTCTCCGCACGATAACAGTGGAGCTGCCGGTATCTCTTAACACCGTAATCTTTTTGTCCGCAACTTTTCCAGGCAGCGTTGGCATTCCTTTCGTAACACCGGTTGGCTGTTTTGACATTACAGCACCAACAATAGGAATTTTCTCCCCATTTTTCAATTCTACGAATCCGTCGGTGACGGCATTATTATCGGATTTCGGTGCCGCTTGCACACAGGATACCTGGTGAGTTTGACTCACTCCGTTCCGACAAGCACCTGATGTGTGCCCAGTCTGACCACACTTGAAACATTTTACTGCCGTAGGGCTCGTAAAGATCGTTCGACAGTTTTTCGCGCGATGACCAACTCGGTTGCACAAAAAACATCGCGGAATGCTCTCTGGTGCACGCTTCTTTTCCTCGGGAACCGATTTCTTCGAATGCTCGGGACCCTCCTTCTTGACTTTGGCCAAATTAGTGCCACCTTGCGCTTCCAAGAATTGATCAGCTAATTCAAGCATGTCTTCAAGTGACTTAGCTCTCCTCTCTTTCAAGTACAGCGACAGGCTTGGGTGGCAACTAGTAAGAAATTGTTCTCTAATTAGGAGCTCTCTAAGCTCCTCGTACTCCTGTGCTGTCCCTGAAAGTTCAATCCATCTGTCGAAATAATGGCAAAGTCGGGCGGCATACTGCGTAGCCGTCTCACCATCAGCTGGCTTTCCTGTCCGAAATCTGTTCCGGAATCCTTCCACAGTGAATCTAAATCGCTTCAACAAAGCCGCTTTCACCTTTGCGTAGTTGGCTGCATCGGTCGGCGTCAGCCTACCGTACACACTGAGCGCTTCACCACTCAAGCAGGTACTCAAAGCAGTTGCCCATTGCTGTTCCGGCCAATTCTGGCTCCTCGCAATTGTCTCAAATCTGTGGAGGTACGCGTCTAGGTCGTCCTTCCTTTCATCAAACGCTACGAGCAGCTTGCTTGGGTTCAAGCGGAAGCCGTGATCTTCCCGTTCGCTGCTTTCAACTCTAGCTTGGACGGGAGTTTCACTTCGCTGTTGCAAACGGAGCCGCTCGAGTTCCATCTCGTGCTGCCGCTGCCGCTCCCTTTCAGCCATCTCCGCTTCTCTTTCTTCCTTCAGCTGCCGCTCCCTCGCTTCTCTTTCTTCTCTCGCCCTTTCGGCTGCCAACTTCTCTCTCTCCAACTCAGCTTCTTTTTCCGCTTTGGTTCTTTCGACCGCCAACCTCTCTTTTTCCAGCTCGGCTGCTTTTTCTTCTTTTTCCCTCTTGGTGACCCACTTCCGTAGTTCGGCACCAGCAAGACCCATCTTCTCACCAAGAGCAACTAACTTTTCGAGATCCATTGTGTCTCGCAACTCGCAAATAAAACCTTGCCGCGTGCAAAAAGTATCTGCCTAAATCAGTCTATCGGAACACTCCCCTGCACTCGTTAACGAGAACACTGAGCAACACACAAAATCGTTCCGATAGCACTATCAACAACTCGAGGCTCTTTCTCACTACTTTGGACACACTGTGCACCAAAAGGTCCTATGTCGCGGACGCCAGATTAATTGTCACACCTGTCCCGTTTATTAGGGAGGCGATCGCCGGGCTAATTCCAAGAGCCGACGTATCGGCCCCCCGAACCGCACCACGAAAGCGTGGGCAATTTAGAAGTGGTCCTTTTTGGCGCGCCAGCGGACGCCGGCTGTGGCCCAAAGAACAAGTCAGAGCCGAGAGTTGATAAACAAACAAATTATATTCTCAATAATGGCAGATCGAAAACAATACGCAAAAATGCACACTCCACAATAGTTGCATACAATATGTCACCAATCAAACCAATCAATCAACGTACTACACAATACAATCAGCCACACTCAAAACAACGGACACAGACAACAATACGCACTACAATGCAGTCGCATGCATTGAACAACCAAGACACTTAAGGACTAAAGAGATAGAAAACCTATTCAGTCCAAAGTCCTTGGAACAAAAGTCTGAATGATACCCTTCCGAGAATCACTCACTCAAAGTCCAGCGTTGTTGTCGTTCCGTAGCTCTCGAAGTTTCTCTTCCAGGAAACCTCGCGTCCTCAAATGGCCACTCTCCAAGCTTCAAACTTCTTCGCCGGAAATCCGTCGGCTTCACACACGCAGCTGTTGCCCGCGTCTTCGCTCGATAGCGGTAAACCCACGCTCTTGCCTGTAGCTCGAGCCGTCCCTACGGACCAAAACTTCGCCGACTACACGGCGGAATCTCTACGCACTCTGGCGCTCACTTCCGTCTCCTCCTGATTTCTCGTCTCGGCCGCTCGATTAAATACTTTCCGCGCCACCTTCCAGAACGTTCTCCTCATTTCGTCGGCGCGATGCGCAGCGAAGGCTGGGGAGAGGCACGAGACGGTTCGACTGCCCTCTCCGGAAGATGATTCACTCGGTCTGACCCCGCCTCCTTCGTTCTAGAAAAGTCGCGGCCTTGCTGGGCCGCCGATGTGGGGTGAGGAGGTTCGTCTGTGAAGCCATGCTTCTGCGGGGAGAGCGCGCGCCCGGGAGCCTTGGATGTTTGCTTTCTTTTTTTTTTCTTTTTACCTTGCGCCGTTTCTGCCGCCCGTTGTCGCAAGGATTTGGCGGCGCGCTCTTTTTTTTAGCGCTCGTTCTGTGACAAACGTGCACCCAAATATGAGCACACGGGCCTACAGCATTTTAACCTCCATCGAAAATGCAGCCGCCGCAGCCGGGATTCTATCTCACAACCTGTGGCATAAGAAATGAGGTGCAGTAGTGTGTTTCCACAGTTTATTCGGGACAGTTGCCAACTTGATCCCGCTTATTCTTTTTGTTTTTGCATCTGTTATACAAATGTATTATATTATTATTATTATTATTATTATTATTATCATTATTATTATTATTATTATTATTATTATTCCATTGAAATCTATACAAAGTAGCCGAGGTCGTACATTTGAAAATTTACCATTATAGAAACATTGCAACTCTGCAGTGGCCATACTCATAAATTAGTTCAAGGGAGTAGGGACATATAAAAGCTCTATATAGGAGCGCACACGCAAATATGTATATCGCCGGCATATTAAGCAAAATTAAATTACACTAGAACCTCTACAATATTGCGTTTTCTCTGTTTTGAGTGATAAGTAGTTGGCGAAGGAATTTTTAAAAGCAGGTGCTAATGTGCGAAAATCCCGATTTCGTACTCAGGCGCTTTGAAGGTGTCCACGGATTAAATGTAAACGCCTCTGTCCAAAGTACACCAATAAACAACATCACGTCTTTTGCAATAACACCCACAGAAGTGCCGTAAAAATATCGAAGTCGGACCCAACGACAGAACCACTGCACTACTGCAGCGGGTAATGTAACGCGAGCTTCTACTCTCGCCGTTTCACTGTGGCCGGTGGCCGCATCGTAACTCTCGCTATGCACTTCCAGGCACACCTCAGTTAAGCCACAGCTAATGTTTTTTTTTGTTCTTTCACGTTACAATGCTCCTCGGCAGCTATCAAGGTAGCGAATGATCCACCACAATTTTTTTCGAGGCACAGGGTATTGATTGATTGATATGTGGAATTTAACGCCCCAAGACTCCGATATGATTACGAGAGACGCCATAGTGAAAGGCTCCGGAAATTTTCACCACCTGGGGTTCTTTAACGTGCACCCAAATCTGAGCACACGGGCCTACACCATTTTCGCCTCCATCGGAAATGCAGCCGCCGCAACCAGGATTTGAACCCGCGACCTGCGGGTCTGCAGCCGAGTACCTTAGCAACTAGACCACCGCGGCGGGGCTCGAGGCGCAGAGTAAAGAAGCGAGAATCGGCTAATGTAACTAAGACACCAGAGCAAGAAAACCTTCCCCGCTTTATCTGGCCTCTCACCGGGGAGGAAAAAGGTTTGTTCTTAATTAGAGCATACACATTATAACATTCGTCATCTAGATAACAACGCACTAATCATATTAGCATATTTTATGACGTGCAGGCCTGTGTTAGGTGGTCACTTCTTCGCTGTTGAGCATCTCGCTCAAACCGTACTTGGTCTTGGCACAGTACACCTCACATGAGCCGCAGGCGCTGGTCTTCTCCGCCATGGGGCATCCATTCTCAGGCACCGCGTTCTCGGGATTCGTCACGGTCGAATCTTCAAGCGTGACCAAGTGGTTGCAAAGAGTTGTAATCACCGAAGGAATGTTGGCCACGCCAGGGATGAAGTGGAGAAACTCGGCATTCTTCACCGGGGAATCGGGAGAATCGATGCGAAAGCACGCCAAGATCACCGTCTTGTTTGACGATAGCTAGAACCAAACCTTATCTACCTGGCCAGCTGTGTCACACGAGGTCAGTTCTATTTGGCTGGCGTCGACATGGGTGGTGGTAACATAATAGACTGCGATGGTGGTCACCAAAATTGTCAGTAGATCCTTGCTGAAGACGATCAGAGGACATGTCTTGCACGCTTCACTGCCACCAATGAGCAGTGGAAATTCATAGGTCATCACCATCTCTGGCATTGCTATGGAGAGCCGAAATTATGATCATTTTGATGTTCCTTGGATAATTGGCACCTAACCACTCAGGGGGATCGGTGAAGAGTCGCGCGGATCATACAGTCTGCCTTTATTATTAGTAGTAGTTTGTGAGTGCTAGGCTCAAGCGTTTATTGTAGTTTCGCATAACGTTCCGACGATCAAATATTTTTTATACTAGGATGGCATACAAAAAATTTATTAGCGGTTGACTCAAGTAGTAAAGCTTCACATATTCCAAATTTCGTATTACGTGACGCGAACGGACGACGATGGTAAATGACACGTCCAAACACGATTATGATGACGTGCGTGTCATGTAAATCATGACTACATGCAACGCTCATTTGTGCTCGTGGCCGTTTCGCTAGCTCGACATATACCAAATCTGGTATCACGCGAAGTTAATACACGACGATGGTCCAAACACGTTCAAACATGCTAATCACGACATAGAAGTCATGTACGGTATAATTTACGTTCGCCTCGTAACGTTTTAAGTGACATATCAACCTTTCTATATTGTGCTTCGCATATCATCGAATGTCACTGTACGTGTGATTTGCTTACTTTTATCTGGATTATTTTTCTTTCTTGCATTTCCGTAATACAGGGTGTTTCAAGAAATGTGTCCAATATTCTTAAAGAACTAGGAAAAGGCACTACGTGCTGGCCGTTTCCACAGTTACTTTTTACATAGTGGCAGGCATCTTAAGAGGGTTGAATTTGTTATTTGAAACGGTAATGTAAGAAAATTTTAAAAAATTAACTTCCTAATTAGTGGAGTTAGGCAGTTAAGTCAAATATAAGAATTGAAGTCCTTCACGCGAAAAACCGATTGCCGCTTTGAGAATTCGGGAAAGCGGCTTCTACTAAAAACTCCGAATTGATGAAATTCTCCCCAAGTCTGCGGCGAAACTGAAACCGAAACGCAAAAGAGCGCAACTGAAATAAGGGAGCTTTGTTATATCAACCATCAACCGACTTCGTTGTGTGAGTGTGTAGGCTGCGCTCGCAATTACATCACACATGACGCCCATACGTTATCGAACGGGGAACAACTGCAACTCTGTAACCACTGTTTTGAACAGTGACGTCATTGTAGTCATCTGCTTGTTGCCCTCGTCGGTGCGTTGGTTTCGGTTTCGCCGCAGAATTCAGGAGAATTCCATTCAATCGTAGTTATTACTAGAAGCCGATTTTCTGTGATCTCAAAGCGGCAATGGGTTTTTCGCACAAAGAACTTCAATTTTCCCATTTGACTTCAGTGTGGAGCTCCACTATATAAAAAGTTAACTATTCACCTTTCCCAATTACTGTTCTAAATGATGTCTTCAACCTTCTTAAGATGTCTGCTCATACAGAAAAAGCAACTGTGGAGATAGCGAGTAAATAGCGCCTTTTGCGTATTTTTAAACAATATAATACACATTTCTTGAAACACCCTGAGTAGATACGTAAACACGGTCAATGACGGCGCTCGCTGACGACGGCGGCGAAATCCAGCGGAGAGTGTCTATATCATACCTATCGCAATAACATATATTCGTGTCGTCTTTCCGGCAATTTGTAGAGCCTTCATAATGTTTGAACTTTTGTTAATTTGAATTTAATGGACAAAAGGGGGGTATTATTAATATGGAACTGCATTTGCTACAAACTTGGGTAGCACAAGGCACCAGCCAAGTGATCGGCGTTCAAGCAAAATTAGCCGACGTAACTTACATGCTGGAGTGCCAGAAAATAAGGCACACCCAAACTCCGGTATAGCGCATATTGTACACAACCTGTCAATCATTAATAATGTGTCTGTGCGCATTCCCCATCGATTAATACTAAACCCTTTGAAATGAGGCGATTCTCCAGGCGGCTTTCTTCGTCTTTTACTTTTTGGAAGCTTTATCGGCAAAGCAAACTGCGACCTTGCGGCTCCTATTCAAAAAGTAGGTTGGTATCATCAACTACTGTCACAAACGACTCCAATTTTTGAGCATCCGCGGGCCCCACCTACCAAGGAAGGGCGCTTTTGTGTTGGGGGACGACATCCGGCGACTATTACGACCCAGCGTGGCGCCGGCTCGTCTTCCCTGCACCGGTACCGGAAGGGTCACTGGCGATCTAAACAAGGAAAATTACTCCCAGATGAGACGGGAGCACGTGTACGCCCCTGAGGAGGTTTGAACTGCATCGGAAGAGCAGTTGACGTACAGCCAGCAACAAGTCCGGTCGTCGATGTCGCGGGTCTCGCGTAGGCGGCGAGCATGGAGTGACCCGCGCAACGTATTGAGACGGCTGCAATTCCGGGCACCCTCGTCGTCTACCAAGCCGGCGAGACCTTCAGCGGCACCCGTATACTCCCCTACGTGTACCAAGAGCTGGCCTGGTCCGTATGGAACTTTTTATTGTGACTTTTTTTAAACTGTTAAATTATTTTAACCAGCCTTTGTTTTTAATATTTGTAGGGTGCGCTGCGTCGCACGTTGAAATTCAAAAGCGCCACTATGAGCATTCTGTAATTATTGCCTTGTATCTCCTTTGATTCATGTCATTAGTTTGTTAACATTCCGCTTATTTGTCTTTAGCCTGTGTCTTTTGTAGTGTTTTTTTGCCCATTTTGTTATGCAGCTGTTCTTTCCATCGCGTATCAATGTTATCCTTCCTCTGCTATTTTTGTTAACTCATGCCTTTGCCCTGGTTTCAATTAAACGCTTGTTTATGTGTAATCAAACTCCGTGTCTGCTCTATGAGTGCGTCGGTCAGGCCCACACATCACCACACGTGCAACCCCACACGGGTCGACCAACCTGCAAATAAATTTGAAATGTGCCACTTCGAGGCCTTTCAGGCGTCGCAGGCCGAAGCGTAAAGTGGAAGCCTGCGAGTCTGCCGCACGTCGGTGTTGGATCGGCGGGGCCTCATCCGAAGTGTGTGACATTATCTTGCATCCACGCGACAGGACTGGCCGACCACGTGGTGATGTCTGGGAGACTGACGTAGCTCTGAGCGTGATATGTAGACGTCCATGATTGTTTTGTTGGTGGACAACTGTTTTAACAATGGACGGCACGGAGTTTGATAAGCTGATTGAACAGGGCAGGCGTTTTGGCTTTGAAGGCAGAGAATTGTACGATTTCGTGGAAAGAGAGCGCACTAAGCGTAAAGAGGAGCGTGATGCGGAACGCGCATATTTCAGACAACTCGCGGAATTCGAGATGGAGCAAGAAAGGGAAAAATCCCGGCTCCGAATTCAGAAGGAGAAAGAGCGCCTGGGACTGTGTACGACGGAGTCGGGTCTTAGCTCAGCCACTAGAACGCCCAGTAGCGTGACCGACCGTGGCCCGAACAAGCAGTCGTACCAGAATCATGTTCAGCTACTGCGCCAGAAAATCGAAAGAAGACAGCGCATGCTTGAGACCTGGGATGCAAGGCATGAAAGGGGCAAAGAGCCCGTAGGTGCCAAACCGCTGAGAGCCGGCCACAATAATAGTACTGTTAAGGCGGGCATCAGGTTCGCGAGTGAACCTAATGAGTTAGCTGCTGAAAGTCCGGTTGTGGCCACAAAGGCCACTGAAGGCCGCAGTGATGGCGACGAGGCGCTGTGCCTGGAAAGTCTTGTCGATATAGAAATGCCATCTGTCATAGACTTGGCACAGTCACCCTGTATGCGCGTCGCCATGGCAGCTAACTGTGATGTTCACAGCACAACCAGCCCGGCAGACGAGGACCCCTGTACAGACAGCGGGACAGAGGCGTGTGCTGACGCACCCTGTGAGCAGGGCAATGTTGGGGCAAGTAGTTGTTCCAGGTGCGAGCGGTGCAACCCCGAGGAAGACGCTTGCATTGCTCAGCATTCAGCCAAGTTCCCCGTAAGTCAGGGTGTCCGTAAGTTAGAGAAAGACCCCGGTTGTATAGACAGCACAGCAGATGAGACAGACGAAACAAGTTCTGATTTGCAAATGATACAAGTAGACTTCTCGAAAGTGATCACGGGGCAATCGGCAAAGAGAAAAGTCACCGCGAAAGCAGAAGGAAAACGAAGGCTGCAAAGCAACCGGGAAAATCGCGAATAGCCAAACGGCAATCAACGCAACGAAAGCATCGTTTGCGTTTTGTGCCATTCGCCAGTAGAGTGGGTTGCCATGCTTCAAACCACCCGACAGGTAGAGGGGGGAGGCAGGCATTTGTTCGGGGAGCTCGGAAGAGCCAACCCCCTTCGCTCCATTGTCCTGCTCGAAACGCGGGGCGCCTTGTGAGGCAGCGCCTTTCGGCCGAGCGACACGACATGGTTCGGAGACTCGTTTCCGTAGAACGCAGTGTCGATGAAGGCATGCCTCCGAGGTGTAGACTAAAGGAAAACAGGTGTCCGTGTAGCGGCCGTACACGCTTTTGCCAGCCCCGGTTGCTTCCAATGGCTCCCCCAAGAACGCGACCACCTCGAGCGCGGATAAAGGTTACGCACATCGAAGTGAAAACGTGGCCTTAAAGAAAAAAGGACATTTTCCTAAAACAATGTGCCTTTCTGTCTTTTCATTTTGGAGCATTTGATAAATGTTGGGACCAATCGCTTAGCCATTTTGTTGATTTTCTTGTGTCGTCTTTGTATTTGTAGACAATGTTCTGTTGTTTAAACTTATTAGCCGTTCAATTAGAAAGCCCTGTTTTAGGGATAATGTTATTTTAATTGCTTAGGCTTCTTTTCAAGAGACTGGTTGATCACATATTCGAAGTCTAACGCGGTAGGCTTGTGTGATAAACATGGCAATATATGTTCTTCAAAGCTTTACTTTTTGTTGTTACTTCGAAATGAAGCGCTTTAGTGTGCAGCAAGTACCGGAACTGTGTACAGGCGATCATGCCGATTTCTTTCTCAATCATCTTTCTTTTTTAAAGCTGCGTGCGAATAAGCGACTTTTGTATACCGCTTACAGCGTGTATTTTCGAATATGTGGCATGAAAGAATGCCTACGTGCCTTTTCCTTGAATCGTGCAGTATTTTTGGGGCTTTCTTTTCGTGTTTCATGTGTATGTCCGTTTCGTGGTGCGCGGGTTATGACTTTCATCGTATAGTGACCGTGAAAGTGTAGTGTGTCAGGTGTTCTCTGCGATGTAGTCCACGTCAGTGAAATGGTGCGCGAAAAAGAAAACGCATTGGTGGACAACCGGAACACTGCAAGCTCTCGAACATTGCGCGTTTGTGATTTTCTTGAATATTACACAGCAATATTCTTGAGAAGGGGGCTATGTCACAAACGACTCCAATTTTCGAGCATCTGCGGGCCCCACCTACCAAGGAAGGGCGCTTTTGGGTTGGGGGACGACATCCGGCGACTATAACGACCCAGCGTGGCGCCGGCTCGTCTTCCCTGCACCGGTACCGGAAGGAGCACCGGGCGATCTAAACAAGGAAAATTACTCCCAGATGAGACGGGAGCACGTGTACGCCCCTGAGGAGGTTTGAACTGCATCGGAAGAGCAGTTGACGTACAGCCAGCAAGAAGTGCGGTCGTCGGTGTCGCGAGTCTCGCGTAGGCGGCGAGCATGGAGTGACCCGCGCATTGTATTGAGACGGCTGCAATTCCGGGCACCCTCGTCGTCTACCAAGCCGGCGAGACCTTCAGCGGCACCCGTCAACTCCCCTACGTGCACCAAGAGCTGGCCTGGTCCGTATGAAACTTTTTATTGTGACTTTTTTTAAACTGTTAAATTATTTTAACCAGCCTTTGTTTTTAATATTTGTAGGGTGCGCTGCGTCGAACGTTGAAATTCAAAAGCGCCACCATGAGCATTCTGTAATTATTGTCTTGTATCTTCTTTGATTCATGTCATTAGTGTGTTAACATTTCGCTTATTTGTCTTTAGCCTGTGTCTTTTGTAGTGTTTTTTTTTCCCATTTTGTTATGTAGCTGTTCTTTCCATCGCGTATCAGTTTTCCTCCTTTGTTATTTTTTGTTAACTCCTGCATTTGCCCTTGCTTCAATTAAATGCTAGTTTGTTTTGCATAAAGTCTCAGTGTCTGCTCTATGAGTGCGTCGGTCAGGCTCTCACATCACCACACGTGCAACCCCGCACGGGTCGACCAACCCGCAAATAAATTTGAAATGTGCCACTTCGAGGCCTTTCAGGCGTCGCAGGCCGAAGCGTAAAGTGGAAGCCTGCGAGTCTGCCGCACGTTGGTGTTGGATCGGCGGGGCCTCACCCGAAGTGTGTGACTACTTCCTTTCTGAAGTTCAAAACGTCGTTACGCGGGCTGCAGACGCTTTCTAGAAATCCACTAGGATTGCACAAAAGAAATAAAAAAAACTGATTGGTGTAGGTACAGAACTACTTTTGGTAGCCCAGCAAAAGCAAGACGAAGCAGTTTTGGAATGACAATATGATGCCCCCCCCCCCTATATTTAGTAACCAACAACGACACTAACTCCCAATTCACGGCCAGCCACCGCAATAAGTTGAGCCATTACGCTACAAGGCACCGACTAACCAACTGATTATGAATAGTGCCTCAGCAAATTACTTAAACACCTTGTGAGATTTGTTATCCTGTAGTTTGTTATGGTGATGACGACGCCTTAAATATGGCTCATACCCACTCAGGGAGATCAGCCAAGGACTGATAACACGAGTTAGACATTCTCAACATTGAACATTTATGAGAAAATTAATGTACGTAAAACGCAAAAAGTCCAATAAGTGTTGTTTTCCCGCTCAGACAAGACGGGATATTCATTACCTTGACTATAACTGAATGTCCTTAAAATAATGCATACTAATATTTATGATAGTAAAAGAGATAACTTTATTTATTTTTATGTAAACTATTGCTGCACCAATAAGACCCTTCCATAACCTCATTTTCTTCTTCTCATCCGTCTACTGCGAGCAATGAATAGACCGCATCACCTAGTGTTCCACTTTGCAAAAAAAAGAACATCGAAGTTGATACAAATGAGTCATAAATCCCGCATAACAGTGTTTTTCATAAGGCCCGTTTACATTGACCCAACGAGGGCGCGTGGAGTCGAAATAAACAGGTTTTCTGGACTCGCCCTCCCCATGTATAAGCGGACGCGTCGGGGTGGAGAGTTGTTGCGGCGAGTCCAGTCGACCCGGAGACAGGGGGTAGGTTCACCGAACTCGCCCCGCTCAGAAAGGGCATGTATAACCGGTCGCGCTGAGTTGACGGCTCGTGACCTCTCCCGCTCGTCGCGGTCTCCGCTTCCCCATCAATCCGACGTTGCTCTTTCTCTGTCGGCCGGTACGCGCGCGCTAGGCACGATGACATCCTCGCGGACTCCACGCACCATGTGGACAGATGATGAAATAACGACCTTGCTAGCTTTAGTCAACGAGAAAAAACTGAGTGATTTGCTCCAATCCTGCAAGGAAATATAAAAAATAGCAAATTACTTTCATTTTTAAGCATAAACGAGGCACAATAGAAATAGAGGTGTAAAATTACGGCAAAATGGTATGCGGCCGAATAAATTTTTACGTAAGCCGATAGAAATTTTACTCAAAAATGTATATTGCATTCCAATTAAAATTACAAGCCCTCAGATTAAAAATTCATCGTGTAAGGATCTCACTGTCCAGTCCAAAAGCCACAGAAATCAGATTAGCCAAGCAGGGTGAGCGTATGAGGCAAGAGGAACACGGTGCACGTAATTGTGGTGGAACTGTACACTTTGTTTTAACAATTGATGAGGGTCATTAGTCATTTTCATTTAAAAACTGCTTATTGTTTTCAATTTAAAATTTTCAACGATGTTCAGGGCGCCGCTTAATTCGTATTAGCGACAAGCCACAACTCTTGCAAAAAATTACTCGCGTGTAGGGCTTCAAAAGATTTTCCACAGCGTCAGGTACACAAATGAAAGGCGTTACAAACCATGAATCACGGCGAATTTCTGGAGAGACCAGCCAGGGGTGAACAGGGGACTGTGCGTCAGGCTGCGGATACGCCTGCGGCGAGCGCTGTGCCGCAACAGAACCACTGCTGCCATCGCGGTGGCGGAGCGACAACTGCGTAAACAAGCGCAGCCCACAGCGGCGAGAGCGCAGGCTTGGAGGAGCGGCAACTGGTACCGGAAGACGGGCTTTCGGCTCGCCTCGACGCAAAGCGTCGCTGCGATCAGCGCTCACCTCAACTCGTCCGTGCGAGTTCATATAAACTCGGGTGCGTCGAGGTAAGCTGAACCCGCCACTCAACTCAGCCCGCCCCCGTCGCGTCCATGTACACGGGCCTATAGGCAAGGGAACACTTTGTGCATTACACTCAATTGTTGAGTGTGAACGATAAGCTTGCGAATTTTTCACAAAAAAATATTAGAAAAAATGTTAGTTAGAAAAGAAGAAGATAGCCCAAAGGGCCACGCATTCAGCATCGCAGTCGTGAAATGCCACAGATGGCGGCCACCAGAAAAAAGCTAGCGAACATCGGAGATGGCCAGTGCGGTAAGACGTGTCTCCTGATCATCTTCAAACAAGGTTTGTTTCTGGAGGCGTGTCTGCACGCAGCCTTCAAGAACTACGTCCTTGCCATCGACGTCCTGGTTGAGGCGGCCTCAGGCGACTCGGCGACGCAGGAGGACGTCGAGCGTTTGCGACCCCAGTCGTGCAAGAACAGAGGCGCGATCTTGTGCTTCAGCATCGACTCTCCCGACTTCCTGAAGAACAACACAAAGTCGGGGAGGCCGGAGGCCCGCCATTTCTGCCCCAATGTGTCCATCATCGTCTCGGGGAACAAGGGCCTTCGTAACAGTCCACTCAACCTGCCAAAGCCGGCCACAAATGAGAAGAAGAACGCGGCACCTGAGGAAGGGTGTGCCACTGGGTAAGGTACCGGTTCCTACAGTGCGAATGCAGTGCTCCGCCAAGACCAGGACTGCGTGCACAAAGTGTCTGAGCCTATAACGAGGGCGTGCTTGCAGACCGAGAGACCGAAAATTACGATACGTATAAGCCGATATTGAATAAACTACCAGTCCCAACAGGGCAGTTACCGGACCTGGAGAAATTCAACTCGCCTAGTTTCTTTGTCTCTCTGTTGCGCGCATCGCCACCAACTTTCCGTGCGCTACTACGGGCCTGCATGAAATCTCAGTTGAAGCACTTGCAAAACAGGCACCTGCCAAGTAGCACTCTGATGCAAGAGCACAGTGAAATGGCGATGTGAAACACATAACCTCTGATGTAAGCAGGCCATGGGAGATCTGCTTTATTAATCCGGCAATATTTTGTTTTTTCGCAGTAGCTAAGTATTGCCAAACTCATGCAAAAACCTAGTTTACTAGCCTCTTTATACATATGTCACACGGGCGTTTGAAAGGTCTTCGAACTGATAGCCTATTGACTCACTGGTGAAGCACGTGCTGCTACACGGGACGTTTTTAAGGTAGTCGAGTCAAGGGAGCCCCCCCCCCATAACTTTATGGTAACTTCAATGGCCACTGAGCGATGGAACCGGAAAAGGGGAACGTGCCCTCTTGTTCACAGTGTGCTCGTAATCCCGATTAGAAAGAGATATCTAACCTATGTTCTTTAAAAGCACTTCATGTGAGCGCTATGAATTATTTATTGAAATCACTTTTGCCACTTGAAATGTGTGAAATGTATATACTCTCGACGTAGCAACGTGCTCGTCTTTATCATACCTTGTTTCCATTCTTCAATCGGACACAGATTCGGTGCTTAACAACCTAAAAACTAAATATGTAGTCACAATTAGAAATAAAGGGTTTATTGAAATGCTGAAACAAAACACGCAGAAAAATATATGCCTTTGAATTGATTTGTAGTATTTACCTTCGGTGGCGTAAATACGAAAACGATGCCTCATGGTGGCACCTAATTTGCCTAGAGAAACGTCTTAAACATTCAACGGCCGTTTAAAACTGACGTGTTAGCATCACGAAAACTCGAGCAAGTCGATAAAGTTGTGGCCTTTTGATGGCCATTGACTGGATGGTCTTTCGAAAGTGTCCATGAGACGCACGTATAGTAGCAACGAACCGGTGGTTGCGGTTAAAAAGTAAAAGTGAAGTAGTGCGCATGTTGACAATCCTTTAAAATTGGAAATGCCTCATGAGGTGTGCTCACTGATAATGCAATAATTCGTTGACGTCCCGAAATCACGACATGGCCATGAAAGAAGCCTTGCTGGGGATGAATGAATGAATCGCGATAGTGTCCTAGGCCGAAGCGGGCCGCTCCATGGGGCCGCTCCCACGTTGGCACTGAGACACCTAGACTTGGTGGTGGTGGGGGGGGGGTCGGAAATTTCGCCCACCTAGTATTTTTCAAAATGCACCTAAATTAAAGTACACGGCTGTTCTTTGCATTGCGCCGCTGTCGAAATACGACAGCCGTGGCCCGGAATCAAACCGCCATTATCGAGCTCAGCAGCGCCTTCACCCAGCGTATTAAGCTACCACAGCGATATAATGACACTGACTATCAAAGAAAACACATCATGAAGATGTGTTTTCTTTGATAGCCAGTGTGATTATATTGTAAACTTCAACCCGACAGCGTTAAAAAAGTCATTTCGAGGAAATTACTGCATCGACGTCGGAGTCCACGTAGTTGGTTGAGAGTGAAAGATCATGCCCCGCCGCGGTGGTCTAGTGGCTAAGGCACTCGGCTGCTGACCCGCAGGACGCGGGTTCGAATCCCGGCTGCGGCGGCTGCATTTCCGATGGAGGCGGAAATGTTGTAGGCCCGTGTGCTCAGATTTGGGTGCACGTTAAAGAACCCCAGGTGGTCTAAATTTCCGGAGCCCTCCACTACGGCGTCTCTCATAATCATAGAGTGGTTTTGGGACGTTAAACCCCACATATCAATCAAGAGTGAAAGATCATGATCTTGTCCTCGACCAAAAATTTATTATTATGCAAATAAAATAAATGAAAATTGCCCGCTTGCAGTGAGAATAGAACTATAGGTCGTCTGCGTGGCAAGCAGGCGTTTTACCACTGATATTGATACTGATAATAAAACGCGTACAATCGCGCCAGGCGTCAGAACATGTGTATTACAAGAGTGTTTGTGTAAAAGGGCCATCCCATTCCAAAGCGCCCAGACTTATTTATTAACCATCAGCTGCAAAAACGTCAGCGAGTTAAGTGAACAGACGCGTACAGTTCACATGTTTCCCAAAACAGACGCGTAGTGAGCCCTCCACTGATTCGCAAAAGAAAGAATTGTGGCGCAGTGCACATTTACCTGTACTTGCAGTAGGCATTCTATATCGTTTGAAACAGCCTATGTTACGAGCAAAGTCATTGGTTTTCTTGTTGCACGGTTAAGGAATACACAATGACCCGCCGCGGTGGTCTAGTGGCTAAGGTACTCGGCTGCTGACCCGCAGGTCGCGGGATCGAATCCCGGCTGCAGCGGCTGCATTTTCGATGGAGGCGCAAATGCTGTAGGCCCATGCACCCCATGTGCAGATATCTAGGTGCACGTTAAAGAACCCCAGGTGGTCAAAATTTTCCGGAGCCCTCCGCTACGGCGTCTCTCATAATCAAGTGATAGTTTTGAAACGTTAAACCCCATATAGCATCATCATCATAATAAAAGAATGCATGAGAAGGCAATGTGCGCATGGGGTCCAACGACGCTGTCGCTTTCTACTCTTGAAGACAAAGCTCAAGCGTCCTTAGGTATTTTAATACACAGGACGAAGTACTAGTGTATTTCTTTTGTGTCTTTTTATTCTTAGTGTGGTTTCTACGCTCCATTAGGCAATATGAAGTAAATATAACATGGCACGCGCCGTAGAAGCGTCTCTGAAAACTGGGACTCTTTAATACATGTCCAGACCGTCATTAAATTTCGGAGTATATTGTCGCGGTTCAACGTAAGCAGTGCACCGAGACGTTGAGTCCGAGAACCGACGGCGTGTGTCTTTATGCAGGAGCCAAGAGCAGGCGAGAAAAAACAAAACCACGTCGTCTTCTTCAGTCCCCCTTTTCACGAGACTGTTGGCGCGCACATCGTCTTCGTTCTTTGTTTCGTGCGCGGCATTTCCCTCCCCTTAAAAGAGCATCACCCCGATGCTATAGCTGAGACAGTAATTTGCGCAAGAAGTCACTTTGTAGAAGCGACGGTGCCTCGCAGAGTCACTCGCTGACGTATGGCTTAATGCGCACTACGTGCACAAGCTCAGGTCGGTGCTGGCGACGCCTTGAACAGTTTGGGCTATCCGGGACGACTTCATAGGTAACGTCACTTAGTCGTCGCAGCACTCGATAAGGTCCGAAGTACCTTCTGAGCAATTTTTCGGATAGTCCCCGTCTTCGTACAGGCGTCCACACCCATACCCTGTCCCCGGTTTCGTACGTTACAGGTGTACGACGTTGGTTATAGCGGCCTACGTCGTACTCTTGCTGTTTGTATATTCGCAGACGTGCGAGCTGCCTGGCTTCCTCTGCGCGTTGAGTAAACGCGTCAGCACTCGTTTCGTTGTCATCGCATTCGTGTGGCAGCATCGCGTCTAACATCGTTCTTACTTCTCGTCCGTAAACAAGGCTGAATGGGGTCATCCGTGTGGTTTCTTGTTTCGCAGTATTGTATGCGAACGTTATGTAAGGGATAATCTCGTCCCAGTTTTTGTGTTCGAAGTCCACATACATTGAAAGCATGTCTTGCAGAGTTTTGTTAAGTTGCTCGGTCAACCAGTTGGTTTGTGGATGGTAAGCTGTCGACTTGCGATGAATAGTACCACTGAGCACCAACACATGATCTAAAAGCGCGGCCGTGAATGCGTTTCCGCGATCTGTTATAACGATCGATGGCGCACCGTGTCTCAGCACAATGTTCTCTATGAAGAACCTGGCTACCTCCTCTGCTGTGCCTCTCTGGATGGCTTTTGTCTCGGCGTAGCGAGTAAGGTAGTCGGTCGCCACTATAACCCAACGGTTGCCAACTCTAGAGGTGGGAAGTGGGCCCAAAAGGTCCATTCCGATTTGGTCAAACGGCGTTGTCGGGATCTGGACAGGGTGTAGCAAACCGGCTCGTTTCGTTGGAGGTGACTTCCGCCGCTGGCAATCGAGGCAAGTCCGAACATGCTGCTTTACAGTAGCGGTGAATTTAGGCCAGTAATATCTCCCTCGAACTCTGCTCAGTGTGCGCGTGTAGCCTAAATGTCCAGATGTTACCTCGTTGTGGCACGCTTGCAACACCTCAGAACGAAGAGTGGTAGGGACGACAAGCAGGTAGGAGGACCCGTCTGACGAGAAGTTCATTTTGTAAAGGACATTGTTTCGCAGACAGAACGACGATAGTCCTCTTGTAAAGGCTTTGGGTGCATTCTGGCTTCGTCCTTCTAAATAATTAATCAAGCCAAGTAGCTCAGGATCGTCATGCTGGTGATCTGCTATGGTTGACGTGTCGAGGATTCCGAAGAACGCTGTCTCTCCATCAAAAGCAGCAGCTGAATCTATTGGTGATCGAGATAGGCAGTCGGCGTCCGTGTGTCGTTTTCCCGACTTTTCACCATCGTTATATTAAACTCCTGTAGTCTAAGGCTCCAGCGTGCCAATCGCCCGGAAGGATCTTTCTGACTTGTTAACCAACACAACGAAAGGTGGTCACTGATAACCTTGAATGGGCGGCCGTACAGGTATGGGCGAAATTTCATAACTGCCCACACCACGGCGATGCATTTCTTTTCAGTTGTCGAGTAATTTGCTTCTGTGTGTGACAGAGTTCTGCTTGCGTAAGCGATCACTCTTTCCTCGTCATCCTGGCGCTGTACAAGCACAGCTCCGAGGCCAACATTGCTGGCGTCAGTATGGAGCACTGTAGGGGCTGTGTCATCAAAATGGGCAAGCACGGGGGTCGTCTGTAGACGAAGGCGCAAGTCATTGAAAGCATCCTCCTGTTCGTCACCCCAAACAAATGCAACGTCATCCCTCGTGAGACGAGTTAAAGGTGACGCAATGCGCGCAAAATCTGGAATAAATCGCCGATAATATGCACAGAGACCCAGAAAACGCCTCACTGCCTTTTTATCTGACGGTGTTGGAAACTGTGCGACGGCGGCAACTTTTTCGGGGTCTGGACGAACTCCTGCGTAACTGACGACATGGCCAAGAAACTGCAGTTCCTCAAAGCAGAAGTGACATTTCTCCGGCTTGAGCGTCAGACCTGTGGCCCGTATGGCCTGCAAGACCATTTTCAATCGTTCAAGGTGTTCGTCAAACGTTGTAGAAAACACAATGACGTCGTCAAGGTATACTAGACAGGTTCTCCATTTAAGGCCAGAGAGAACGGTATCCATGAGACGCTGGAAAGTAGCAGGAGCGGAGCACAAGCCAAATGGTAAAACCTTAAATTCGTACAGTCCGTCTGGCGTCACGAAAGCGGTTTTTTCACGATCCCTGGGGTCTACTTCAATTTGCCAATATCCGCTCTTTAAGTCCATGGAAGAGAAGTAACGTGCGTTTCGAAGCCTGTCAATCGAATCATCTATGCGGGGAAGCGGGTACACGTCCTTTTTTGTAACCTGATTTAGCTTTCGATAGTCTACACAGAAACGCAGGCTGCCGTCCTTCTTTTTCACTAGAACAACAGGTGATGCCCAGGGGCTTTTCGACGGTTGAATGACGTCGTCTTGAAGCATTTTTGTTACCTGCTGTTCTATCGCTTCTCGCTCTTTTGAAGCCACACGGTACGGATTTTGATGGATTGGTCTAGCCGTGTCCTCTGTGATGATTCGGTGCTTGGTCAAGGACGTCCGGCCAACTTTCGAGGTCGACGCAAAACAGTCGTGGAACTCGTCTAGCAGCACAAGCAGGCGTTCCCGCTGTTTCTGAGTTAAAGTAGGGCTGACGTCAAGGTTAGGTGCTAGGTCACGTGTGTCTTGTGCAGGTGTTGCTTCGAGTGCTGAAAAGCAGTCATGAACATCTGCGATCTCGTCGAAATGTGCCAACGTGTTGCCTTTTGGAAGGTGCCGTCGCTCGGAGGTGAAATTGGTCAACAGCAAGTTCGTTCGGCCGTCGGTGACATTGACTATTCCTCGTGCTACTGAAATACCGTGAGTGAAAAGCAGCGAGGTTAGTTGGTCTGCGACTCCTTCACCGTCGAACGGTACGTCACATGCTACTGAAACGAGGATACACGATCGAGGCGGCACGACTATATTGTGGTCTTTGAGACGAAAGGATTTGTGCTCTGGTGATGTATGACCAGTCAGACGAGCACTCTCGTAAAATGAAACCACGCGGTCTGGGATGTTGATTATTGCGCCATGCTCCCTGAGAAAGTCCATTCCTATAATTAAATCTTTGCAGCACTCTGGGAGAACAATGAAAGTCGCGACGAAAGAAGAATCTCCTATGCTGATTCTTGCTGTGCATCTTTCTGTGGGGAGCAGCAATTTACCACCCGCTGTTCTTATATGTGGTCCTGTCCATGGCGTTCTTACTTTTCTAAGATGATCAGCCAGCTTCCGACTTATTGTGGAAAAATCAGCACCCGTATCGACTAAGGCCGTCACTTGCTCTCCGTCAATAATTACATTGAGGTCGGCGCTCACCATTTCGTCGTTGTTAATATTCGGCGGCGTCAAGTCGTTCTGTCGCGGCAGTACTGGGGACTTTTTATCGTCTTGTGGTCGGGCTGCGACCTTACCCCGAGAGGTCGCCGCCTTTAGTTTCCCCGGTAAGGGCTGGGCGACCTTGTTGCCCTAAGGTCAGCAAAAGTACGTCGATTCGGTGATGATGTCTGAGCAGGGGATGGAGAGCATGACCTGTGGGCGGAATTGGGCTGGCGATGAGGAGGCGACTCGTGATAGGGAGACCACGTTGTTGAAGGTCCTCGAAAAGCAGGGTCGTCATGGCGAACAATGTAGTCGTCATTGGCACGGCGACCGTCATACCCTGGCCGAGACAGGCGAAGCGATGTGTCGCGGTACGAACAATAGCGAGCTATATAGCCGGCACCACCACAGTTGAAGCAGAGAGGGCGCCGATCGACGGTGCGCCAAGCGTCCGTTCTGCGAAATTGTGGGCGTCTTATGTCCTCTCGTGGTGGTGAGTAAGGCGCGGCAAGTGGTGGCTGGTGGCATGGAGACATCGGAGACATGGGCTGACGTCTGAAAGCCTCCTGCAATGGTTGCGACGAAGGTGCGGCTGTAGGTGGCTGGTAGTATGATGTAATGGGCTGGACGGGTGGTGGTCGGCGGACAGCGTCGGCGTAACTCAGTTGACGCTGATCGCGATCGAGATCAGTTGCTGAAAAAGCGTGCCTAAGTTCGTCACAAACGACTGCGGCAACGGCGGTCACTGGTGTATCCACTGGAGGAGTCCAAAGCTTCTGCATTTCTTCGCGGACAATATCACTGATAAGGTCACGTAGGGAGCCCTGATTGTCCAGAGTCACTGAAGCGGCGTTGATTGGGGTGGTAGTGGACGAGCGATCATATTGCCTCGATCTTTGGTGCAGAGCACGCTCAATGGCAGTGGCTTCTGTTATAAAATCGGCCACGGTAGTTGGGGCATTGCGCACAAGTCCAGCGAACAGTTGTTCTTTCACGCCACGCATAAGGTAGCGCAACTTCTTCTCCTCGGACATGTTGGGATCAGCCCGACGACAGAGGCGCGTCACGTCTTCAGCAAACATTGCCACAGTTTCTTTAGGTTTTTGTAGCCTTTACTCGAGCAACTGCTGAGCCCGCTCACGACGGTCGACGCTAGCAAAGGTGTCAATCAGCTGCTGACGAAAGTCATCCCATGTGGATATACGGCCTTCTCGATTCTCAAGCCACGTTTGAGCGCCGTCATCGAGAGTGAAATAGGTGCGGGCAAGCTTCTGTTGAGCATTCCACTGGTTGATGTCGGCAACGCGTTCGTAATGCTCAAGCCAATCTTCAACATCTTCGTGTGGGGCACCACTGAAGCGATCAGGCACAAGTGGCTGAAGAAGTGTTACCTGGGTTGGATTGGAAACGGGGCTGCCTTGTATCCCTTGGACCAACTGTGGCTGGCTAGCGGAGGCCATTGGTAGAGGTACGTAATGCCTGGTAGAATGTTCGTCGAAGGAGGTCAGCTCAGGAGATAGGCCTAGCAACCGCCGACTGAAGCGGTGCACTGATGTCGTAACAGATGGCTGCGTGTCGGGACTTGTTGAACGGCTCCCGGATGGGGTGTTGAGCATCGGCAGGCTTGCAACCCAGCGCCTCCACCAGTGTCGCGGTTCAACGTAAGCAGTGCACCGAGACGTTGAGTCCGAGAACCGACGGCGTGTGTCTTTATGCAGGAGCCAAGAGCAGGCGAGAAAAAACAAAAGCACGTCGTCTTCTTCAGTCCCCCTTTTCACGAAACTGATGATGATGATGATGATGATGATGATGAATCCACAGACATGGCTCGTACCCACTCAGGGGGATTGGCCAAGAATCGATGACTTAATTAGGTAAGTTTTTTTTTAATATCGAAACCACCCACCAGAAAAAAGAATGAAAAAATAAAGACACCCTAGTCAGAATGAATGGAATGCAATAGTGGCTTGTCACTCGTGCAGATAAGACAACTATTCATTACCTTGAATAAGAACAACGATAGTTAAACAGTGCTCTTGTGTTCGTTGGAATTAATATTAGTTTTTTTTGCATATTTAATAATCACGCAATTAAAAGCTTAATTCTTTTACGTTCATTCAGGTACTTGCAAACTGCGTAGAAAACGTTCTCGTGGCTGAAGCCCAGATCGTAAGCACCGAAGGAAAGTATGTTTTCTGCAGATAAGTTCAACCGTAGGCTAGCGAATGGGAGGGCTAAGAATGTTTTCCTAAGCAATTTGTATCGGCGACATGATAAAAAATAGTGCTCTATTGTATTCCGATTCTGAACAGAAGTTGCATAGTGGTGATATCGCCAGACCAGCCCTATGTGAATAGAAATTTAACGGGGGGACACGACATCGAAATCTGGTTATTATGGTTTCCAACTGTTTTGTAGGACACCAGTGACTTTTCCATGGAAATCTTAAGTGAGTAAATTCTGGTGTTGACAATATTGCTTCCATAGCGTCTGCACTGAGTGCAAGCTTTCTGTATCTTGTCGCCGTTATAGTGGCCACTTCGGGAAGGACTGATAGTACTGGCCCTTCCAATGCTGCTCGTGCTAGAGAGTCGGCGATTTCATTTACCTCTAAGCCGCAATGACCGGGTACCCATACTAATTTCAATAGCTGCAGCTGAGGAGGAACTAGCATAAGGAGCGTCTTTAAGGCCATCGATTTTGTTGACGCCGTAATCGACGTACATACTGACAGGGAATCCGTTATTATGATCGCATTAGCGGCATTTAAAGGTAGCTTTCGCAGCGCTAGAACTATTGCCAACAGCTCAGCTTCAAAAACTGGGGTGAAATCCGGTAATCTTAATGAAAAAGACCAGTCAAGTGAATGTGAGTATATACCTACACCTGTCTTTTCATCCATTACTGAAGCATCTGTGGCTATAATATTATTCGTTTCTGCGTGTGCAATATAATCCTGCAGTCGGCTATTTAAGACACTATAGGATTGTAATTTGGGCTTAGAGGAAAATATCTCATCGAATTCTATCTTAAAACTCTGATTTGTAACCTGCGCCGCAATCGCATCTTGAATTTTAACATTTATTCTATCTAGTTGTTTCTGGACAAAAGCAATCTGGGGTGTTCAAAACCATGGCCAATGGGCAAAAAAAATTGTGTCTGGGTCATTTATAAAAGCATATTGAGATCGTCTTGGCACATAGCTATAAAATTTCAGAAACGTCCAAACCGTTAGGATACAAAAACGGCAAGGCAATGTAGGTAATCGTGCTTCGTGATTCAAAATATTGTTTGTTACAAACCTAATAAGTCCTAGACCCTATCTCAAGGCTTCTCGTTCCAGCATGACCAGAGGCTTTATTTTATATGCAGGGCCACCTGAGAACAATACGCACCCGAATTCTAGGATTGGTCGCATATACATTTTATAGATCATCACCATTGTGCTTCTGCATAGACCATATCGGCGGCTGCTCAGTCTACGAAGAATTCCTAAGGCGCGTTGTGCTTTAGATGCCATGCTTTCTATGTGAGGAGTCCAGTTTAGGTTGGCATTATGAGTTACTCCCAAATATTTAAGAGATTCCACCTGTGGAATGGGCTCTTGTTTATAACATATCGAAATTGAGATGGGATCGGATAACGGGAATATCAATACTGCACTCTTATTTACATTTAAGGTCATGCAGACTGCATCTAGCCATCTCTCCAGCATATTGACATATCTCTGTAGCGTTTGATATAAAGAATATATGTCACTATGTGCCGTAAAAAATGCAATATCGTCAGCATATACAAACACCTTCACGTCCTGGCAATGCGGTATAGTGCTCATTAGGATGTTAAATAGAACTGGCGATAATACAGCGCCTTGGGGGACACCACGTGTTTGTTTGCACTTTGACGATGCGCAACCATCCTTAAAGCAATAAAACTCCCTTCCTCTCAAAAATTCCCTCACCCACGCCAATATATATTTGGGGAGATTGTGGCTCTCTAATATGTCTACTAATACTGAATGTTCTACACTATCGTATGCCTTAGCTATATCCAATGTCACTAGTGCCGCATGTTGTCTTTTTTTGCGAGCAAGCTGAATGCGGCTTTCTAAATCTGCGTGTGCACACCAGATTGAACAATCTGTTCTGAAGCCAATTTGATTTGGATTTAATATCGAATTTTCCTCCATCCATATTATAACTCTTTTATTGAGCACTCTTTCGATGAGCTTCACCATATTAGATGTAAGAGAAATGGGTCGAATGTTTTCTATGACATATCCGAATCCTTGTCTTTTTTGTATCGGCACTATTTTAGCTAATTTCCACTCATACGGAATCCAGGCATAATTTAACGAATAATTTACAGTGTTTAGTAGGTCACATGGTGATAATTTGAATAATATTTTTATCATGGCAGTTGTGATTCCGTCCGGACCAGGAGCTGACGAGGGCAAACCTTGTATCACTTGTGCTAACTCTTCCTCTGTAACTTCAGTTACTTCAATCGTTGACCCTGGTTTTTGTGGATTGTAAGGCTTAGTTGATGTAAATCTACACTCCAGGCCTTTAGCCATGGTTTCTAAGGATTTCTTTGTTTCTTCCAAGGACATAATCTCAAACCCTGAATTATTTTGAGATGGCATCATTTTACGTGATCTCATAAACCTGAACAGCGCCTTTTTGTTACAAGCTTTTGAAAGGTGATCATAATGTTTTCTATCATATTGTTCCTTAGCTAAAGAGACCGTGCGTTTGAAAATTGCAGCGTGATACTTGTAATCAGACCAGTTTTGAGGGCACTGGTTATACATAAGTTTTTTTCCAAGCTGCCTTTCTTCGTCGGAAATCCCGGGCACAGTCCGAGTTCCACCATGGACTGTGGGTTGTGCTCTTTGCGGATTCCACAACGAATTCTGCATTTTTATATGTTCTTTTAATCAGTGCACTTAGTCTCATGGCTTTTGTATCTTCTTGCTCTTCAGAATGAGTTGCCAAAGCAGATTCTAAATCTTTCCTAAATTTGGTGTAATTAATAAACACTCGAGTCTGAGAGCCTGACATCATAACTTGGCAAGCAATCTCGAATAATATTGGCAAATGATCACTGTTAGTTGCACAATCACACGCACTCCACGACAAACTAGTGAGTGATGAACTCACAAAGCTTAAATCTAAGGCTGAACGAGACCTATCACTAATGTAAGTGGGTGTTCTTGAATTCAGGCAACACAAGTTATTATCCGCTGTCCACTCCCACAATCTCTTACCGCATTGATCAGTTCGGAAACCCCAGCACGTATGATGAGAATTGAAATCGCCGATTAGAATTTTATTTTGATAACTAGAAGTCACTGCAGCGTCTAAACATCGAGTATCTATTACACCTTTAGGAAAGTATGCATTCACCACCAAAAAAGGCATGCAGCCTGGTAAGGTTATTTCTAAGGCGAGAATTTCACTCTCAGGTGACATGAGCTTATACGCAATTTTTGCTTTGAGACTTATTCTATTATTAATAAAAAATGCCAAACCTCCACCTTTCGATGGACGGTCTAGACGGAAAGATCTGAATCTATTTAATTGAAAAGACTGATGCATTGAAAGCCAAGTTTCTTGCAGTGCAATTATATCCGGAGAAAATTTCGATGCCAAATATATTAGATCAGTTGCTGCAGAGTGAATTGATCGGCAGTTCCAATGAAGAATTTTAAGTGACCCTATTTTTGCTCTAAAATAGCCTCAGCGATGGCCTTGTTTAGAATATTTTCTTTAAGAAAATCAGCTTTAGACAGGTTGTTCTTCTGGTACTTTTTGGTTTTTGAATCGACAGGTGCGATGCCTTTTTTGTATAAAGGGGATCTCGAGCGCTTTAGCGATCGGGGATCCATCTCCATTTCGTCTGAGTCCTCCACTTTCTTGGTAAGCTCGCATTGAGATACGCTACCTTCCTCTACTGAATCTGCAGCTACCATAGGTTGCTGTGGCGTATCGGAGCCATACTTCTTTGAAATTTTAGGGGAGTCATGAATGTGAAGGGCTTCCGTAGTCTGATGTGGCATAGCAGAGTCATACTCCTTTGCGAACTCCGAGGAGTCACTAATGTTACGTGGTGCACTGTGGTTGTTTTCCGCTATACCCAACATTTGAGCCATCTGGTTCGATAGAATCTGGGCCAACGACTCACAAATATTCCCAGCGATGCGCTCCATTGCCTTCTCCACTGCCTTCTCAATCGCTTCCGCAATAGGGACAGAGAGTGCTTCCATTGTTGGCATATTACGAGCTGTAACACCGGCGTAGCCTTGTGTTCGTGCTTGTATTTCAAGTGCTGCTTCCTTCCGTGAACACCGTCTTCGTTCTACTATCTCTAGAATTTGCAGTTCACGTACCTTTGCCGAACAAATAGAGCTATCGGCCGCATGAGCTTCGCTACATAGGCAACACTTTTCTTTATCACTCAGACAGTCGCTAGAATTGTGACCTTCCCCGCATACCTTACACCTGACCGCTGACCTACAACCTTTCATTGTGTGACCATAACGCCAGCACTTTATGCATTGGAGCGGACGAGGAGAGAGCGGCTCTACTCTGTAAATTAAAGGCCAAGCCTTAATTTCTGATGGTAGGACTGATCCCGCAAAGGTCACAATTACAGACTCAGTTGGTATTTTCTTGTTATCAACCACCCGTCCACACCGATAGACAGAAATAGCACCTGCTGGCGAAAACAGCTCTAGTACTTCGGAGGGTGGCATGTTGGCATCGACGCCACGCACTAGACCTCGGGTACATGCTAAATGAGAAGGTATGAACGCGCTCACCGGCTGGGATGCAAACGTTGAGCACTTTAGCAGATCTAGGACACAGGACTGGTCTGGCGAAAAGCACAGTATGCCTCCTCTGCCGAACTGGCGGACCTCCGTTATGGACTGGTATTGGGCCGTCACTGACCGTAATTCCGCCTGAATGATCTTCGGGTTTTTCATTCGAATGATGCCGTCATTGTTCGGGACTAGAGCCACTGGAACCGATGATATTCCGTTGCTCAAAAAAAGATCCACTGGCACCTCCTTTGGATCCGTAGAAGCAGACCAAAGAAAAGTCCCTGGCCCTGGCGAAGATAAGGGCATCTTGTCTTGTCTGAACTGCACAAAAAACACTGATCAAACAACTATTGCAGTATAAGAAACGATGGTAGACCAATTAACCAACAACAGCTACTTAATTCTTGGCCACACCCCGAGAGCAAGCTTCAACGGCTAGAGCCTTGGCGAACCTGACCCTTCGGGAATTTGCCAACCTCACTGGTCTGAAGCGGTCGACTGTCTCCGAAACTGTTGGCGCGCACATCGTCTTCGTTCTTTGTTTCGTGCACGGCAATATTGTCTTGAGTTCTTTCCAGGAAGAATTAACGCCTAGAAGGACTATACGCTGCCATGAGCCAATGCTAAAAAGCTCGAAGGAAAAAAAATACCGCCCGTCGCTTGAGGTAACGGTGGCCAAAGCCTGTAGCTTCCGTTGCGCCCTAAATGAGGCGCTCGCTTTCTTCACAGCCGCCAACGGTGGCTCGCCTGCGCCTGTGTTCAACGTGTCAAATGACTTCCGTAAGCGAAGCTAACCTACTCGAAACGTTCGAAGCCCCAAAGGAGGACTAAGGAAGATTAGCACCGCGGCATTTCCAGCGCTACGAGAGGTTAATCGCGGTCATCGCTCTTGTCGCTACCGGAGAAAAGCAGGAGGAGGGAGAAAAAAAACGCAACGAGGCTGGTAGTGAATATGGCCACATTGGAACAGCGCCAGCGCTGCTCGGTATCGCTTATAACCCACTCCGCGGCCTCGTGAATTTCGCATAATTACTACAGTGCAAAACAACTTTCCTTTTTCCCTCGACCTGCGCACTCGTAGAACGAGCACAGTTCTCTGGCTTTAGCGATAACACGAACGTTAATCTTGGCATATGGGTGAATAACCTCGTAAGGAATGCTATATATGCTTATCACTTCCACTTGCTTACGTGGACGAAAAACATTCGAGCGTCGCGGTCTCATTACTGCATCGTAAATACGTATTTACGGACGTAGTTAAAAAAGAAGTCATGCGGAAGGGTTGAATATCACAGCCAGTCTGCACTTTCTAGCCGTCGCAGAGTGAGCCGGAAACAAATTTCAACCTGATTTCGACTTCAATTTGAACAGCGGTTTGACCATCGTGCTTACAGCTGGAAGATGTTCTTGTGACGCAAACCTGAATACAATGTTCACGGTGAACAAAACACTAGTGCGGCTTCGCACTAGTGGTTGCAAGCGGAACGGCGCAGCTATAGAAGACCTTCTGTGTTCGTCTTTTTTTTCTTTCTTTCTTCTCTTTCTTCCTCTTCTCTCTGTGTCATTTATTTCGTTTTTTGTATGTTTTTACTGTTCCTTTCTCTCTATTTTTTACCTTCCTTGTTTTTGCTACCTTTATTTCTCTGTGTTCCATTTATTTTCCCCCCTACAGGCTCCTTTCTCCCTCTTTCAACGTTCCTCTTTCTTTCCCTCTTAATATTTCTCTGTTTTCTCTACCCTTTATTTGTTGGTTTTGGGACGTTAAACCCCACATATCAATCAACCTTTTATTTGTGTCTGTTTTTTTCTCTTTTTATATATCAATGTCTTTACACCTTCATTTCTCTCTCATTTTCTCTTTCCTATCTATCGCTTTCCTTCTGTCTCTCTATTTTCCCTAACTACTTTTTTTGTCTG
Organism: Rhipicephalus annulatus; assembly: GCA_013436015.1. NCBI lineage: Eukaryota > Metazoa > Arthropoda > Arachnida > Ixodida > Ixodidae > Rhipicephalus > Rhipicephalus annulatus. The sequence goes on along the minus strand of WOVY01002278.1, from coordinate 157,050 downwards.
TCTCTCAAATTCTCGCGCGTGCTCCACTTCGCCGAGCAGATGTTTTCGTTTAACGCTCGCACCTGCTGTACTCGGGGGTAAAACTTTCCTAATTCCTGTGGTGCATACTCACCCGTTAAATTTTGCACGACGAAGCACAAGTTGCTTGCATAAATATTTCAGTTATGCCCATTATTTTTGCCAAGGAGGCTCATTTTATCAACATAGGCAGGGATTGATTGATTGATTGGTTTGTGGGGTTTAAAGTCCCAAAACCACCATATGATCATGAGAGACGCCGTAGCGAAGGGCTCCGGAAATTTCGACCACCTGGGGTTCTTTAACGTGCGCCCAAATCTGAGCACACGGGCCTACAACATTTCCGCCTCCAACGGAAATGCAGCCGCCGCAGCCGGGAAACATAGGATGGGAGATGTTTACTAAGCGATGAAGAAGTTTTTAGCTATATCTGGAAAGTTTTTCACTATAACGGTTTTATAAGATTTCTCACTATTGGTGAGACGAGCACAACCACTCAAAAGATATCATACTAGCTTCATTTTATTATTATTCCGGAATAGGCAACTAATGTGGTGAAAGCATAAGCACTACCATAAAGCGAAAATGAAACAACCGGCATGTCCTCACTGATGAATGAAGCAACCATGCACCTGTCTGACAATTTCCCAAACGCAATGTCCCAAATGACTCCAATTTTCGGATTATCCGCGGGCCCCATCTTCCAAAGAGGGGCGCCTTTGAGTTCGGGGGACGACATCCGGCGACTATAACGACCCAGCGTGGCGCCGACTCGTCTTCCCTGCACCTGTACCGAAAGGGGCACCAGCGGGCTAAAAAAGGAAAATTACCCCCAGATGAGACGGGGTCACGTGTACGCCGCCGAAGAGGTTTTCACTGCATCGGAAAAGGCAGTTGACGTACAGCCAGCAAGAAGTGGGGTCGTCGGTGTCGCGAGTCTCGCGTAGGCGGCGAGCATGGAGTGACCCGCGCAACGTATTGAGACGGCTGCAATTCCGGGCACCCTCGTCGTCTACCAAGCCGGCGAGACCTTCAGCGGCACCCGTATACTCCCCTACGTGTACCAAGAGCTGGCCTGGTCCGTATGGAACTTTTTATTGTGACTTTTTTTAAACAGTTAAATTATTTTAACCAGCCTTTGTTTTTAATATTTGTAGGGTGCGCTGCGTCGCACGTTGAAATTCAAAAGCGCCACCATGAGCATTCTGTAATTATTGCCTTGTATCTCCTTTGATTCATGTCATTAGTTTGTTAACATCCCGCGTATTTGTCTTTTGTTTGTGCCTCTCGTACTGTTCTTATAGAGCATAGTTTGTTTTATAGCCTTTCTTTCTCATCGCGTATCAGTTTTCTTCCTCTGTTATTTTTGTTAACTCCTGCATTTGCCCTTGTTTCAATGAAATGCTAGTTCGTTTTGCATAAAGTCTCCGTGTCCGCTCATGAGTGCGTCGGTCAGGCCCACACATCACCACACGTGCAACCCTGCACGGGTCGACCAACCCGCAAATAAATTCGAAATGTGCCACTTCGAGGCCTTTCAGGCGTCGCAGGCCGAAGCGTAAAGTGGAAGGCTGCGAGTCTGCCGCACGTCGGTGTTGGATTGGCGGGGCCTCCCACGAAGTGTGTGACAAGCAAATAATAGCAATAATAAACTTGAAGAAACTGTATAATTGAGAGAGAAAAAAACGAAGAAGTTTACATTAGCTACATTTTTAATACTTAACCTTAATAGGCAACACCTGTAATGAAGTCATAAGCACTCTCGGAGAATAAAAACAAAACGGTACATCCGCCCTGATCAATGAAGCATGAGATGCGCCTGTTTAATCTTAAGAGCTAAACAAGGTCTTCGTGGCTGATTCTGGGCCTTTGCTGAGCGTAGACAGAGTCAGTCGGTCCACAACCTGTCACAGATGATGCAAGAATGCCTCAACTTGAGCGCCTCAACTAACGTGCAAAGCAGGCTGTGGCATGCCCGATAAAAGCGTTGGCCATTCGTTGCTCGCATACTTGGCTAGCGCGGCGGGCCAATCACTCGGCGCGGCGCCTGCGCAAACTGTCTCCGTCAATGGGCGCAGCTGACAAGCAACGGCCTGGAGGGTTAATTGCGGACGCTCGACGTTCTATTTCGAGTTCCAAAAGCTTCGATGTTAAAACAAAAACAAAACCGTGACTTCTCTTTCACAGGAATCGTTCATAATTAGAAAGTGAGACGTGCCTCACTAACCCGACGTTGTCACGAAGGCGTTCGTGCGTGCAACTTCGGTTGTTTTAAACTGTTCTTAGGGCCCATAGTGCATCATTATTGCGAAATAACCACAACGCAATTATTCACCGCATTGTGTCTGTGCACTGTTTATTTTTTGTTCACGTTGCTGTTCGCTTAGCCTCGCTCCGCCGGGGTGGTCTAGTGGCTAATGTACTCGGCTGCTGACCCGCAGGTCGCGGGTTCAAATCCCGGCTGCGGCGGCTGCATTTCCGATGGAGGCGAAAATGTTGTAGGCCCATGTGCTCAGACTTGGGTGCACGTTAAAGAACCCCAGGTGGTCGAAAGTTCCGGAGCCCTCCACTACGGCGTCTCTCGTAATCATATGGTGGTTTTGGGACGTTGAACCCCACAAATAATCATGTTCGCTTAGCCTCGGGAAAAATGCACGCATTACTATGGTACGAGGCGGCCAGCGACAACAGTACACCCCACATATCGACGTTTCAAGAATACGCGAAGCTTATCAGTTACGTCAGGCAATCGAGTCACATGCATGCATTGCTCAAGAACTGAAACTCGACAATTTAAGACAAAGTAATGTCTGTATCCTTGTTTCCACCACATTCAGTCTGTGTCAAGGGCATAATCTTGACTGGAATACGTACATCAAGTCCTTCAGCGTCTAGACTCATAACCTCATGACACGGTGATCAAAAGCAATTGTGCCAACCAGTCGTTGTAGCGAATGTTTTGACGTCGCGTTGCGATTTGTCAGCATTGTATGCAAATTAAGCCCTTACATGCAAGAAACAAACGCAATGCCACACACACAAATCAATTACAACATCAAATGGCGCCAAGCTTCTGCTCCTTTTTAGCGCGTTTGAGCATGAGATAGTATAGCTAACTTTTTGCGATCTTCAAGACACGTTTTTCCTAGAATGCTGTAAACGCGCAAGGAATGTTCGCGAATCAAGAAGCGCGTGGTCTCGACAGTGCGCTGAGCACTCACAATGGCGCCCCGCGGCGAGCGCGTAAAAGTTTTCGAATAGCGAATTCCTACGGGCTACCAGCATTCCCTTGCAAACAAAACAGACTAGACGGAACATATGTATATTTTTGATGTTTCTGTGTCATATAGTTCTGTAGCTTTCACTTCACGGCGTGCAGTGCTATACCTGCACCGTTCTGTTTTTTATTACAATGAGCAGCTACTAATAGCCAAAGTAAATCAGTTGGAGCTGCAGAAAAGAACGAAATGTACGTCTAGTATACATAAAAATACACGATTCATCACCAGACTACATAACCTGACAGGAGCGGAGTGGGATAATCCCACAGAGGATAAGGGTATAAGCAGCAACGCCATGTTTAAAACTGATATAAGCATATGTAAGCTACTTTCCATTTCACAATAACAGTCACAAGCTTTCGTCTTTGCGGGCATGTTTTGCATATTTACATGTGTATTTTTATTGACAGTGTCAATTTTGCGAGTCTCAAAAACTTGTATAAACAAATTAATCCAGAGCACGTAGCCATCCTTTTCCGCTGCAGATGTCACAATATTGCTGCTCTTCCTGGCGGATTTACGGCGTCCTAAGTTCTGTGAAGTTCACCTCATTTTCATTAAATACGTATTTTTCAATCTGCAGATCTACAGCGGGTAAACGAATAATCTGGTGCAATCGCGATGATGAAGATCTCATTGAAACAGAAAAATTATTTTAAACCATTAGCGAGTGACAACGTAGCTTGGCGTGTGTTCCAATAGGAACACCCTCATCTACGTTTATATGTCCTCACTTAAACGCGACACCCAGAAATACCCTGTTTCAGTTGTTGTATACGGCGCATCGGCTGCAGCGCTGTGTGGTCGTACACATGACGGCGCCGTGCTCGAAATAGGCGGGAACAGCTTTCAGTGCAGGCTGCTGCCGTTTTACATTTACAACCTCTAGAACCATGCTCTCTTGATCGAGGCCGACGCGAGCCCTCTCGAGAGCAATGCGCGAACGCTTAAACGCACTCCTCTTCTGCCACTGGGGTTTGCCGTAAACGTTGAACGCAGAATAGCCGCGAGTCCATCTTTTACCGAAGTACTCGCACGATACGCGAGAAGTAGGGGGAAGACGGAGGGGAAATGGACGCCATCTATTAGTTGCTCTGCTAAATCTACGCCTCTATATTGGGTTACCAATGACGTGCGGCGGCCAAATCGCCAAATATGCTTTACATTGCCTGTATCAACGTCAAGCATAAAGAAGACGTATAAGATGTACGGGCTATAAAATCAGAGAACTACATATACGCTTGCTTTCAAGGACTTCCCTGCAATCTTTTGGGATCACGCGTGAAAGGCAGAAACAGTGCAATCAACACGCAAAAGAAAGGAGATTGTATCACCTGTTACGAAGACCGGCCTACGTGGACGTCAAAAAGTCTCTGGCCGTTGTAGTACCCGTTGACTGCGAACACGAAAACACCACGTTGTAAGAGGCCAAAAAATAAATAAATAGACGAAACGAAACCGAATTAAAACAGGAGATTAGTTAGACAGTTACTGAAAGAAACTGTAGCACCAAGTTTTCATCTAGTTCACTTCGACTTCCACCACCTATCGCATTCCAGTATGGAGAAGGAATGCAGAACGCTCTCGAGGTTCGTAGGAAGGCTGGCGACATGGCCACTATCAAGCGCTGCTCGACGAAATGTTTTGGCTGCATGTGAAGGTACGCCCGTACGGGCGGGGCGCGCTTCATCGACGGCACAGCGTTGCATCCACGAATTGCGTTTAGTATATTTTGTTCGCGGTACAGCTGCCAAAAGGAAACGCAGATGAAAGTTTCGTTCAAGGGAAGTAAACGAGCACACTGCATACTCCTAGCTGGATTATAAGTTACAAGTAAACTAAGGCGTACATGTTGCTTATAACTGTAGCTTCACTTCTGTGAAAGGTGCACCTCAAGGATTCCGTGCAAGAGCAACACATTAGGTTGTTAATGTTAACGACAAATATACATATAGCTATCTGTTCCTTCATGTTTTTTCATTTTTTAGTACAAGACCTGTTGTTTTTCAGGATGGGAACAAAGATAATTCAAAAGCAGGTGTACAAAAAAAGCTCGTGATTTCGACATTTGGTAGTTCCGCAAACCGGATCATTTGCACGCGTTCTTTGGTCTCGGTCAACGTATGCAATTTTTTAACGGCATCAAACTCTCGTTAAGTAGGTCATACTAATACCTCTCGTTAAATAGGTCATTCAGGCTCAGCGAATCGCTCAGATAGATCGAATCTCGCCTGAATGAACATCTGCACACAAGCGGACGCTTCTCGAGACGCTTAATGAGTGACGTTTCTTTTAAATGCGAAATCCGTCCCGCCCGCCCACCCAATTTGGTATCACGTGACGTGAATAGACGATTTAGGTAAATGACAATTCCAAACAACATCATAATCATGAGATGCATGTCGTGTAAAACATGACTTGCTACGATCATAGCGTGGTCGTTACCGTTTCGCTAGCTCCACATATGCCAAATATGGTATTACGTGATGAAAAGACGACGAAGGTAAATGACAGGTCCTAACATGATAGTCATGATATGCGTCACATGTAAAACATGACTACATGCTACGCTCAAAGCGTGTGGGCGTTTCGCTAGCTCCCCATACACCAAATTCGGATTGAAGTGACGAGAATAGACGACGAAGGTAAATAACACGTCCAAACATGATAATCAAGACATGGAAGTATGCGGCATAATTTATGTCCACATCGTAACATTGTGCTGATTTTTAAGTGACATATCATATTTCCTCATTCGTGCTTCGCATATCATCAATTCCTACTGTACGTGGGATGTGCCAATTGTTTTCAATATTTCAACACAAAAAAGCCAGAAAATAAAACAATTGTACTTTTTCATTTTACCTTATTTTTTCGACGCTATGTGGCGCTTTGTCGCGTATAAGCCGTCGCGACGTGTTCCATTTCTCGGACAGGATGGGCTCGGTACTGTTTTCTAAGCTGTCTGCGTAGACTATTTACGATGCTGACTAATAATTCGAACACAGCCTTGGTCGCAAACCGTACAGTTCGGACGTTGCTTGATGCGCGTTTAGCGTGAAGCGCCGAAAATGTGCCACGCAAAGGTGCAAAAACGACATTCGCGAAGAGCTGAATCGACCACGGGCTTTCAGAAAGACCTGGCAACCCCTCGCAATGACGTAGTGGATACGTAATAAGGTATTGGCTCAAGACACGTTTCGAATTAAGACACTGGCGTCTTGATGCCGCGTTCACACCGCGAAGTCACAAATGACAAATATATTGGCTTCTTCACTGCTCTAATGGAAGATGACCGTTGGACATACACATTCCTCAAGAAAACGAAAGTGGTTTGATGTCATGAATATTTATTCACCGTTTTCTTTCCGCTAATTCGGCATTTGGTTCATTTGAAAAGTTTTTTCTCGTCCCATGAAATCCGAATTAACGAGCTTTAAGCAGTGGCTACTCCCGGCAATTCGTCGCAAAAATTTGTTTTCTATGAAATGGGTGTGTGATATTTCTAGCCATCTCGATCCACATGTAGATCCGAAAAAAACGGAAGTTCCAGCAGATACCAGATTATCAAAATAGATCATGTCCCTCCGTAAACGTTGCCAAGGTATATATATGCAGTTCAACAGTTAGCAGCCGTCATACCGTCTGCCCCTTGATTTGCCGATTTACTGGGAATTCATATACAGCGTTTCATACACGTGGTGTCGAAATACGCCTTTCTCATCACGCAACCTATTCTCACGCGCACGAAATCGCGATAAAGCACCCCAACAAGCTGTTCCGCACGCTTTCAAGACAAGGCGTGTCAAATGGCGAAAACAACTATTAAAGTGCTTCCGTGTGGTGTTTAAGGCTATATTCACGGCTGACACAAAGAAAGGCACATTTAAAAGCTCGTTTTTTTGTTAGACACAATATTAATAAGATATAACAGACAATCATTGCAAGAAAAGTATAGTAGTTGTTATAGGAAGTAATTGTAAAGTAAATGTAGAGAGAAAAAAAGCGGACGAATAGATAACTTGCCATGGGCAGGGACTAAACGTGCGACCTTCGAATAACGCGACCGATTCTCTACCAACTGAGCTACCATGACAAGTTATATACCCAATGATAAAGCAACAGAGTGGTAAGAATAGTGCCAGTACTACAGGTTCCACAGACATAGCGGTATACGGTAGTTTCCTCGCAGCCCCACGGCCACGATCTGTTCGCGTTCCAGCGGTCACTACGTAAACTTCCTTTCCTACAATCAGACAAACGAAAGAAAAAACAACAACAAAAGAGGTCATTCTGTTTGAAGGTGTTTCAATCTACACTGAAAAGGGAAGCATATTTCGACGAGAAGTCGGGTTGCCAGCAACTTTATATTATCAATAAGACTGATAGCGCACTGATTGTTTCTTTTTTCTCTAGAAAAGACACCTCAATAAAAACTCCCCGCCCCCCCCCCGGACCCACGCACACACGCACACACGCACACACACACACACAGTTTCTCTTACGGTAAGGTATGCCAATTGTAAAATCAACAACGCCACAAAATAAGAGACAGGTTGACATCAGTGAACGCTCGTACGTACTTGCAACAATATAGAAAATTAAACAAATAATAAAGGAAAACGCGAAACAACAGAGTACTGATGCCACGCGCCCATCTGCATGCCCCTGACACTTTGAACGCGCTGCCACTCCGGTAAAAGATTTACGCTTATTTTCAGGCAGCAAGACGTAAGCTAAGTACACTGCTTCTAACGCAATGACTGTTTACACAGAGCCATCAGTTTTTAGTTCATATAGCTAAAATATTTTGCGGCAGCTTTGCTCTGTGTAAGCCGAGCAGACTGTCTAACATAGAAAAAAAACAGCTATACATCTAAAGCGGATATTTTATACAATACCGTCCACCTCTACGGTGGACGGGTTCCTTGAATGCAATTTGATAGGTGCGATCAACAGAACACAACAAAAACAGTACAGCGGGTGAGGCTTATCAGTCCCGAATGGCTTCTCGCCGGAAACAGGCAGACGTTTATTTTCTAGAACGCTCCACGTAAGCCATCGCCTTCCAACTGCTGCATGAGGCACCCTTCATCAGGCGTACAGGCTGCTGCACTGCAAGAGAAGGATCGAGACATCGCGAAGGTACTTCTTCGACAGTGGCCACTACTTGTAGAGGCCCTCTTTTGCTTAGCCTTGGGTGACTGTAGCGTGCGTGGGCATACCGTTGGTTCTCTTGTTTTTCCGCGGAAACGGTCATCCCGCCCGAGCAAAAGTATCATAGCGCTGGTCTCCTCGACTCTGGGATGTTCGCCAGGGAGTCGTGAGAGTCGATGTCGGAGCAGAAAAGGACGAAGTCGGTAATCTTACAATAACCGCTCATTGTCCTCTTTCCTCTTTCGCTGGGTCCTAATCGGCCTCGCGTCTGCTTGCGCAGAGCTTACTTTGTCCCCGAAAATATTCCGGCTGCGCCGGAAAAGTCGTCGAGCAGCTATGGCCTCTCCTACAAACACTCGTTCTCGTCGAAGTCGCCGGAATCTGCGTTGAAGCAGGTGGCGACGACACCGGTACGTCAGCCGCAGCCGGTCGTAGACCACCTGCCTCTTCCGCTTCAGCCTCACGGGTATGGCAGAGTGCACGGGTCGTTGAGCAGATCCTTCTTGTTCGCCGCGTTCGCGTTGTAACCACTGGTGCCGAAGCGTGGCTGCATAGGTCTCCCCAACTCTAGGTCGTTCTCTGAGAGCTGGGAGAGCCGATATTGCATAGGCGAATAAGGACGACATCGAAGCAGGGCTTCAAAGACGGCCGACACCGTTAGTCGTCTGACTGTCCCGCTTTCCCACAGTACCAGCTCCACTTGCTTCCCGGCTACCTCTGTGACGGGAACGTCATTCGCGGAGACAGCAGGTAGATGGGCCACAGGAAACGCGTGTTTGGCAGAGCCGATTGAAGACGTGTCTTTCACGGGCACTACGTATCTTCTTCTATTTCTTCTTCATGCACCTTCACACAACCTTGTTTCACAAACACTATGCAAGGTAGCGTAGCGTACACTTTTATCACTGAAGAGAACACTTGATGTCTCAAGGCAACTCCTTGAATAATAAAAAGTGCAGTGGAACCCGTTCACTCTTATTTTTTCGCTGATACCAATCATATGGCAACAAAGTGGCAGATTTATATTGAAATTTCACAGGAAGACGACGAAGTTCAAAAGAGAGTGAACCGGTGCTGTTTTCTCAATTGATATCTTTCTTTAGTTTATTTCGCATATGCTCCTGTCCGGGCGCGTACAGCGGAAGAGCTTTTTTTTCGCAATGGGCCAAATCGAAAACCGAAACGCGCTGAAATAAATATCTGCTGGCACATATATTCTCCAAGATTACCTCTAGAAAAATCACTAATATATTATTATATTTATTATAATTTATTATTATTCTTTTAAAGCCAAGTTTTTGAGACTATGTCACCATCATCCTCATCAGCCAGACTATATGAGAGAGTCGCGAGAAGAGTCATCGTTCGGTCGTTACTGTCCGACATGTTGCAAATGAACGTCTTGTTAAGTTTCCCTCTACGCCGGTCCCTCTGCCTCAGCTTTCTTGAGTTCTGAACGCCCCCGTGGCCTCCGGAATGACGACCACCACCCAGCTCCAAGCTACCTACTGGGTCCACTACGGCCACTGACGCGGCCCGTAACAAGTGGCCTTAGTCCTGCAGTGGACGTATACGTCCACTGCAGGACAAAGGTCTCTCCCATGTTCCGCCAGTCAACTCGGTCATGTGCTTGCCAATAAAGCTTATTATGAGCTAGTTTCTGTTTTGAATTCGGTCCATTTCAAATAAAAGCTCCTCATGTGTCATACAAGCATAACCAATGTGGGCGTTTCTCAGCACGCAGTGCATCGCGGTCGCAGCCCGAAACCGGCGATAAGCTTATGTTCTATGAGACAATTACTTGGTGAAACTGACACGCTCTTACATACCATAAAAATATTCATTCGATAATGTTGCTCTGAACACTTTGAGTGAGCCAAATGTTATGCGAATTCAAGCCTTGTTGCAATCGGTGAGCACAATTATTTATGATGCACCAAAGTGAAGATTTGTTTTCTGGCAAGACATACGTCACAGATTTCAACACAAAAGTAGTCTTTCTACCACTATGACAAACCTAATAAAAGAAGCTAAAAATTTCTTGTTTTATTGAGAACTGAAACGTGTTGTATCCATGCAAAGCTGATTGACCAGATACTTGGCTGACCTGATAAAAATAAATCATAACATCGAAAAGAAGAGGTGCAGTCAACTTGAGCAGCCCTGAAACAATTTTTCAGCATGGTGAGAAAACTACGCCGATCGGAAATTATTTTTAAAGCGAGCTAAAAATTGTTTTCTCTTGAAAAGGGCACGACGTTGGGCGAGTTGATGTTGTAAAAGTTAAGCACAGCACGGTTATTGGCGCTATATTTAGCTGGTGTTGGAAGAGTTCCCTCTTACGACTGAAATTACGAAAAACGGCGAGCTGAGATTTCTCGACACCGGCCTAACCTTTCTCAACGACTACGTGATTCAGTAGTACGCTCCACGCTCAGAAAGAGGCCTCCTTAATATTTCTGCCCCCTCAAAACTCATCAAGCGAGCCATGACGAACGCCCAAACAAGATACTGCCATCACAGAACTCCAGCAAGAAGACTACGCCAAGTTGCCAACCACGCTTTTAGGAGGCCTTACAGAACCGCCGTTGTACTTAATTCGGAAATCAGCGCAAAACAGGCGGCAACCAGGTGATTGGACCAAGACGAGTGTCATTCGACACGTGCACGACGTCTCGTACGGTATTAAGATTGCTATGTGCTCAAGAGTGACTGCAGCGTTTTCCGCACCTTACTAGCTAGGCCGAATGCCCCGACTTGTGAATAGGAAAGCATTGAGATATGCCCTTTGCAGCAGAAAACACCCTCATCAGTTTGTAAAGTGCCCTGTACGGGTGTTGTGTACAAAGTCCCTTTGTCCTGCGGAAGAACGTACATCCGCTAGGCCGGTCGATGCCTCAACACTCGTCTCTAGAAGCGCGACGACAATTTTCGCCAGAAGCATTGAAGCAATCTGGCTCTGCACTGTGCCGCCTTCGAGTGCTGTCCAAACTTTAACGCTTGCTGTACTTTGAGTATAGACATCGACAAGAAACTGTACGCTTAGTAGAAGCAGCCTTCGCTCTCAAAAAAAAGCTTTATCGTGTGTTAACATGCCCTCGTTATTCCTCAAAAGAATCGAGATCACGTATCTCGAAAACGTTCTTTATAATCGCGAGTTTTATCACAAAAAACAGTCTTTCGTCGTCTTTCGCTTCGATTGTGGGGTTTTGCGCGTGCAGAGAAACCAGTTTTGTTGTCTATTTATTGCATTCGTGCAATAAAAATACAGTCGTTAGTTCAGCACTCGTGTTGTCACCAGTTATTTTATGTGTCCTTGTTTACAGCGCTGCCACTCACCTTTGAAGACGTTCCCTGTTCTTTCTATAACTGAAGCCAAATAGCCTAATGACCACGCCATACAGCCACAAAAACTGCCACCAGCTGATTTGATCATCGCGGGCTGCACAGTTACCCAGGCATTCACGGGAGGTCGCCGCGGGCAATCTCGCATATTCGTGATCATCGTCTTTCTCTCCTGCTATCATGGCTTATACCCAATGCAGGTCTTTCGCCGAGTAATAGGTAACTTTTTACGGTATTTTCTTTGGCTTACTATTCGTAAAAGCTGAATTAACTAATATAGCTAACCTAAATACAAAATATTAGTAACAAATCATTTAAGGGGTGAATAATTTAGCTGGATAATCTTTTAGACTCTCTGATGAATTACTCTCTGGCGTGCAAAAGAGTAGAGGTACCAAAAGAAAGAAATACTGATTCAGATATTTCCAGACCAAGGTTTCGAATAGGTTGTGCTATGAATCTTTTACTCAATGACGTGAACAGGCAACAGGAGATAAAGTAATGACCAGTAGTTACCTCCTCATTAAAGACGAGGCACAGAGGAGAAAGCAGATTGATTGATTTGTAGGGTTTAACGTCCCAAAACCACCACTTGATTATGAGAGACGCCGTAGTGGAGGGCTCCGGAAATTTTGACCACCTGGGGTTCTTTAACGTGCACCCAAATCTGAGTACACGGGCCTACAACATTTCCGCCTCCATCGGAAATGCAGCCGCCGCAGCCGGAAATCGAACCCGCGACCTGCGGGTCAGCATCCGAGTACCTTAGCCACTAGACCACCGCGGCGGGGCAGAGGAGAAAGCACTTGACTTGCTCTATGCAGTTACCCTATAACACGGCAGCGAAGTTTGGTTATAGCCACTTCCATTAATCAAAACCGCGATAAATCACTGCGCCAGGGAAGTAAGAGGTGCTTATATTCTGAAGAAGCTGCCAAGATAAATTAGGTCTGATAGGCTTTTTTTGATGTTAGTGTGCGGCATCTTGAAATCGTGATGTATGCTGTTAGCGGGAAAACCTGAATGATAGGCGCCAAAAGCGCCGCTTTTCCTAAAGAATCAGCGCTTTCGTTTAAAAGTAAAGCCTTGTGGCCTGGTTACATCGAAACTAAGCCACGCGGTCTAAAACCAAACAAACAAACTACTGTAGGTCATGACGTGCGCGCGACGTACCTTCTTTCCCCACTGCCATCCCCTCCTTCTAGCGCGCTCAATGGAACAAAAAAAGCTAAAGCAATATACATCTTGCGAAAAATCTCCGGAACTGCGTTCGTACGTACATAAGAATTATATTTTTTTCTCTGGTCGATTCATCAGTCAATCAAACTATGTTGATAAGCAATTCAGTGGTTACTTGGAAAAGTGTTGCAGGGCCCTTTTATTGATGAAAGCTTCAATGAACGCTTCGGAAAACCGACATTACGGCGGAAACTTGCTCTTTCACCGTAGCGCCAATATTTCTAGTTTTTGGTAGATTGGAAGGCAAAACCAGATATTCACAAGAACGAGAGACCAATACGGGCACTTTCATCCACCTTCATCCGAGGCTTCGCCAGCAAATATATGAAATACCAAAACGGCACAGGCCAGCACAAAAAAAGAAAGTATAACATAGTGAGGCTCCATACGGTGCATATAATAACGTACAGACATATGCATTCTGCGGAGATGGGAAGCGAATTCTATGATTAATTTCGAATGTACACAATAGAATACTTTAGGGCAAAAAAATACATGTCCCGAAGAAGTCACCGCTTCTTCAGGGTGGGTGTTTCTTGAAAAATCTGAGAATCTACATCTATGCTTAATATTCATGAAACTTGAATGTTACGTTGGACCACTGCATGCGCACCCATTCGACAACAGAGCTTACAATGAGGCTGGCATAATAGTTTTTTAAGCCCATCGTAGCTTCCTGACTGGTTTCATTGACGCACATTTCATTTATTGGTTAAATTGCACATAGTTCCTTCTTTGCAGGCACACTGTTATCTATGATATAGCACAGTTTGGCTGAGATAGGAACTTTGCCTGCACAGCCTTTCATTCAGCCAACGAAATTGTGTGCTAACCGTGTTCCTGCCACTTAGCAATATAGGTGAAGCACATATTGAACAAACACCACAGGAATGCACGAACACCAATTTTTTCCGACCATATTTAATTAAATATTATCTAGATCTCATTACGACTGTAAAAGAATAAAATATTCTGGATAAGCGCACACGACAAAAAGACGACGACACTGCTGGGCGAGAGAAATCTTCGCTTCCTCAAACTGGTTCCTCTTTACGAATGGGAGACAGAATACTGTGATTCGTCTTCTTCGTCTACCTCGGCGTGTTCAAGTGCACGGCAGTCTCGAGAACATCATAACCATTCTAGTTCTTCACAGAGCCTCAAAAAGGTGCAGCCTTGGGCATTATGGCGTGCGCCCACCTGTTGCACATGTTACCGGGAGCAATAAGTAGCTGCGACATCTTGGCATGCTCCGGAGACGTGTGGGGGTTGTTCCAAAGGGCATTTCAGATACCTGAGAACAGGAGGTGTGCCCCCGCAGAAACAGTGCCGCTGCAGCTTATCTAACGCCATGTAGGTGTTCCGGGAATTGGAATAGTGGATGCTGAAAGACATGAGGACTACCGCTGTGGCTGGGTACGACAGTGGACGCCGCCGGTCGTCGTCCTCGTGCTGCACCCTTACCTGGCTCATTCCGGCAGCTGCTTCGTTCATAAGAACGAAGGGCGAGCTTCGGCAGTAGTAGCACCACTCCAACCATTCCAAATCAAAGTAGTTCTCCCGGTAGTCGGGAGAGTCAATACTGAAGAACATCAGGATGACGCCGATGGTCGGGTGTGACAGTGGCCACGACCGGTCATAGTCCTCGCGCTGCACCCTTGCCTGGCCCATTCCGGCAGCTGCTTCGTTCATAAGAACGAAGGGTGAGCTTCGGCAGTCGTAGCGCCACTCCAGCCAATCCAAATCCAAGTAGTTCACCCGGTAGTCGGGAGAGTCGATGCTGAAGCACATCAGGATGACGCCGATGGCCGGGTACGACAGTGGCTACGACCGATCGTAGTCCTCACGCTGCACCCTTGCCTGGCCCATTCTGGCAGCTGCTTCGTTCATGAGAACGAACGGCGAGCTTTGGTAGAAGTAGCACCACTCCAGCCTCTCCAAGTCCAAGCAGTTCTCCCAGGAGTCGGGAGAGTCGATGCTGAAGCACAAGAGGATGACGCCAATGGCCGGGTATGACAGTGGCCGCAACCTGCCATAGTCCTCGCGCATCACCCTTGCCTTGCTCATTCCGGCAGCTGCTTCGTCCACAAGAATAAAGGGCGAGCTTCCGCAGTAGTAGCAGCACTCCAGCCTCTCCAAGTCCAAGTAGTATTCCCGGGAGTCGGGAGAGTCGATGCTGAAGCACATGGGGATGACGCCGATGGCCGGGTGCGACAGTGGCCGCAACCGGTCGTAGTCCTCGCGTTGCCTTCTCTCCTCTCCGATTCCAGAAGTTCAGGTCTTTTTACGAAAGCAGCAGGTAGAAGGGCCTCTAACGACGTGATTTTGACGGAGCCGATCAAGAGACACACCTTGTCTTGTCTTGTCTTGTCTCGTAGGAGATCTCGGCTCATACCCACATGGGGGAATGGCCACACTGTACCTCATAATAGATCATTTTTACAACGCTTGCTAAAAATAATAAAGAAAAATTAGATAGCAACAATAATAATGTTTCTTTGAAAAACGTGAAAAAATTGCAGAAGAATGCGATAAACCAGATTATATAAAACAAATTAACAAGAATGAGGAAGGGGGAGAAAGAATTGGATATATGTGGCAGTACCACTAGCAGCGTATCCTTCCTGTTGCCTGAATGAATTTATTTAGCGCTTACAGAATAGCACTGTGGCCCACACCCAACTGACTGGCTCCAAACGATAATAGGGTGGATGTATTGACTGGCAATCCGAGCATACCACTCGGTCTTTCAAGAATTATAAGGCGCAGTGTGGCGAAGCGGCGGCATGTGAGAAGAAAGTGATCTATTGTTTCCGGTTCGTTGCAAACTGCACATAGGTTAGTTAATAAAAATCCTGATTTGTTGAGATACAAATTTAACAGAGGAACTCTACAGCGAAAGCTTGTGAGGGTCACCTCACATTGACGGGAAAGGCATTTTGTGGTGTTCCATGTGAATTGCAAGTGCCGAAATTCTTCAGATTGTAGAAGTGACATTTCGTTCATTTTTAAGATTAACAGGCGTTTGAATCGTTCGGCAGTAATAAAAGGAAACTGTGGAGCTACTAGCACCACCGGGAAATTTAAGAATGCCGAAGCGAGCGAATCAGCAATTTCATTTAGTTCAATTCCAGCATGCCCGGGGACCCAAATAAACCGAACTTCTGATAGGCTATGCGGTACGAGAGACCAAAATATCCTGAGAAGAGGAGACTTCTTAGCGGATGTGTACATACAGACAAAGCATCCGAAATAATAATAGCTTTTGATTCCTGATAATTTAGTTTTCGAAGAGCCAATGTAATAGCCGGGAATTCTGCGAGATAAATTGGTGTGAAGTCAGGTGATCGGAGCGCAAAAGACCAATTAAGCTGATGAGAAATAATACCTACTCCAGCCTTCTCAAGATTTTGCGTTGCGTCCGTCGAAATTACTACGTGTTTAGGAAAATGACTGAGATGGTCATGAAGGAGGCCCTCAAGAACATGCTTTGGTAGTGACTTGGCATTTTTTGGAAAAATATCATCGAAAATTAAGTCAACTGGCACCGAGCATTGGGTTTGGGGAGTGAAATGCCGGAGGGAAACGCGAAGATTTGATAACAGAGACTCGACGAAAACGACTTGGGGTCTTTGATAACGAAACCACGGGCGCTGAAAGAAAGAAACTGGATGTTTGATGAAAATTGTCTGTGAACAGAAGAGGGGCACATCGTAAAGTTTTAAAAAAGTTTGCACAGTAAGCTGTCGAAATCTAGCATCAAGTGGAATGATTCTAGCCTTTGATTGATATGTGGGGTTTAACGTCCCAAAACCACTCTATGATTATGAGAGACGCCGTAGTGGAGGGCTCCGGAAATTTAGACCACCTGGGGTTCTTTAACGTGCACCCAAATGAGAGCACACGGGCCTACAACATTTCCGCCTCCATCGGAAATGCAGCCGCCGCAGCCGGGATTCGAACCCGCGCCCTGCGGGTCAGCAGCCGAGTGCCTTAGCCACTAGACCACCGCGGCGGGGCGATTCTAGCTTTTAAATAAAGCACCCTATTCGCGACACACCTAGGTAGCCCGAGACACAGCCGCAGAGCTTGCCTTTCTAGCAATATAAGAGGTCTTAATTTGTACTCAGCACTTCCTGAAAACAGAACGCAGCCAAACTCCAGAATTGGGCGTACGTAAAGTTTGTATATCATAAATAACGTATCCCTGCGCATCCCTGAATTATTGCTAAACCGGCGGAGCAATCCTACGGCGCTTTCTGCTTTACGGATGTTTGATTCTATTTGTTGCTGCCAATTTAAATTGTCCACGTAAACAATACCAAGATATTTTAGCGCTGTTACTTGTGGAATCGGATCATTTCGATAATGCAGTGAATGAAATACGGGAACGGATAGAGGTAATACAAGCAGAGAACATTTGCTAACATTAAGTGAAAAAGACAGCCCGCCAAGCCTTACCTCAAGCTCACTCAAATATGACTGTAAGATATGATACAAACTATTGATATCTCGGGATGACGAGAAAAAAGCAATATCACCAGCGTAGACGTAAAGAGGAACATTTTTATGAACGGGAATAGATGATAATAATATATTAAATAAAAGAGTTGACAGGACTGATCCTTGCGGAACACCTCTTGTTTGCTTATATGAGGCAGAAGTAATTCCCTCGTGGCAACAAAAGAATTGTCTCTCAAAGAGAAACCCCTGAACCCAAAATATAATGTACTTGGGAACCTCATCATCATCATCATCATAAGCCTGTCTACGTCCACTGCAGGACAAAGGCCTCTCCCATGTTCCGCCAGTTAGCCCGGTCCTGTGCTTGCTGTTGCCAATTTATACCCGCAAACTTCTTAATCTCATCTGCCCACCTAACCTTCTGTCTCCCTCTACCCCGCTTCCCTTCTCTGGGAATCCAGTTGGTGACCCTTAATGACCAGCGGTTATCCTGTCTACGTGCTACATGCCCGGCCCATGTTCATTTCCTCTTCTTTATTGCAGCTATGATATCCTTAACTCCCGTTTGTCCCCTAATCCACTCTGCTCTCTTCTTGTCTCTTAGGGTTGCACCTACCATTTTTCTTTCCATTGCTCGCTGCGTCGTCCTCAATTTAAGTTGAACCCTCTTTGTGAGTCTCCAGGTTTCTGCTCCGTAGCTAAGTACCGGCAAGATACAGCTGTTATATACCTTCCTCTTGAGGGACAGTGGCAATCTACTTGTCATAATTTGAGAGTGCCTGCCGAATGTGCTCCACCCCATTCTTATTCTTCTAGTTACTTCAATCTCGTGGTTAGGCTCTGCGGTTATTACCTGCCCTAAGTAGACATAGTCTTTTACAACTTCAAGTGCACTATTACCTATCGCAAAGCGCTGCTCCTTTCCGAGGTTGTTGTACATTACTTTCGTTTTCTGCAGATTAATTTTAAGACCCACCTTTCTGCTCTCCTTGTCTAACTCCGTAATCATGAGTTGCAATTCGTCCCCTGAGTTACTCAGCAATGCAATGTCATCGGCGAAGCGCAGGTTACTGAGGTACTCTCTATTAACTCTTATCCCTAACTGTTCCCATTCTAGGCTTCTGAAAACGTCCTGTAAGCACGCAGTGAATAGCATTGGGGAGATTGTGTCCCCCTGCCTTACACCCTTCTTTATTGGTATTCTGTTGCTTTCTTTATGAAGCACTATGGTAGCAGTTGATCCCCTGTAGATTTCTTCCAGAATTTTTTATTTCATCTACGCCCTGATTCCGCAGTGTCTGCATGACGGCTGATATTTCTACTGAATCAAACGCCTTCTCGTAATCTATGAAGGCTATGTATAGTGGTTGGTTATACTCTGAGCATTTCTCTATTACCTGATTGATAGTATGAATGTGGTCAATTGTTGAGTAGCCTGTTCGAAATCCTGCTTGTTCCTTTGGTTGATTAAATTCTAATGTTTTCTTTACTCTGCTAGCAATTACCTTTGTAAATAGCTTGTACACTACAGAGAGCAAGCTGATCGGCCTGTAATTCTTCAAGTCCTTGTCATCTCCTTTCTTATGTATTAAGATGATGTTAGCGTTCTTCCAAGACTCTGGTACTTTTCCCGTCAGGAGACACCTCGTAAATAGAGTGGCTAGTTTTTCTAACACAATGTGTCCTCCATCTTTCAGCAGATCTGATGTTACCCGATCCTCACCAGAAGCTTTGCCTCTGTGCATGCTCTCCAAAGCTTTTCTGACTTCTTCTATCATTACCGGTGGGGTGTCATCTGGGTTACTGCTAGTTCTTATAGTATTAAGGTCGTGGTTGTCTCGGCTACTGTACAGATCTCTGTAAGACTTCTCCGCTATTTTAACTATCCTATCCATATTGGTAGTTATTTTGCCTTCTTTGTCCCTTAGTGCATACATCCGCCTTTTGCCTATCCCAAGTTTCCTCTTCACTGCTTTGACGCTTCCTCCGTTTTTCAGAGCGTGCTCAATTCTCTCCATGTTATACCTTCTTACATCGCATACTTCACGTCTATTAATCAACTTCGAAAGCTCTGCCAGTTCTATTTTGTCTGTTGTACTTGACACTTTCATGATTTGACGCTTATTAATTAGGTTCTTCGTTTCCTGGGAAAGCTTGCCGGTGTCCTGTCTAGCTACCCTGCCTCCAACTTCCACAGCACACTCCGTGATGATACTCGTCAGATTATCATTCATTGTATCTACGCTAAGGTTGGTTTCCTCGCTAAGAGCAGAGTACCTGTTCTTCAGTGACACTCTGAATTCCTGTACTTTCCCTCTCAGTGCTAGCTCATTGATTGGCTTCTTGCGTATCAGTTTCTGTCGTTCCTTCTTCAAGTCTAGGCGGATTCGAGCCCGTGCCATTCTATGGTCACTGCATCTTACCTTGCCAACCACTTCCACATCCTGCACGACTCCTGGGTGTGCAGTCATTATAAAGTCTATTTCGTTCTTATTTACGCCATTAGGGCTCCTCCATGTCCACTTGCGGTTTTCTCGTTTTCGGTAGAAGGTATTCAAAATACGCAGATTATTGCGTTCTGCGAATTCTACTAGTAGCTCTCCTCTGGCGTTTCTAGTGCCGATGCCATAATCTCCTACTGCCTGGTCTCCAGCCTGCTTCTTCCCTACCTTTGCATTAAAGTCGCCCATTACTATAGTATACTGTGTTTTCACCTTACTCATTGCCGATTCGACGTCTTCATAGAAGCTTTCAACTGAAGCGTCATCATGGCTGGATGTAGGCGCGTAAGCCTGTACTACCTTCATTTTGTATCTTTTATTCAGTTTAATTACAATGCCTACCACCCTTTCATTAATGCTATAGTAATCCTCTATGTTGCCAGCTATGTTTCTGTGAATTAGGAACCCTACTCCCAGTTCTCTTCTGTCTGCCAAGCCCCGATAGCAAATGACGTGCCCATTCTGTAGCACAGTATAGGCCTCATCTGTCCTCCTAACCTCACTCAGCCCTATTATATCCCAGCTAATGCCTTCTAGCTCCTCGAATAATACAGCTAGACTTCCCTCACTAGATAGCGTTCTAACGTTAAACGTTGCTAAGTACAAGTTCCAATGGTGGCCTGTCCGTATCCAGAGATTTCTAGCACCCTCTGCTGCTTTGCAGATCTGACCGCCGCCGTGGTCAGTTGCTCCGCAGCTGGTGGGGACTGAGGGCCGTGAGTTAATTGACGAATGCCTACGGGAGGGGGTGGCCAGATACTGCACTAGGGTGGCCAATCCTTCTCTGGTGAGATCATCGGTGCGTATCGGCTTTAAGCCGGTACGATCAGACAGTAGTGGGAATGCTCCATGCATGTCTTCCTTATTGTTGTTCAGCAGCGTTGGCGGCCACCCACCACGGAGCCCAACGAGGGGACGCTACAAGTTTACAAATGCTGAAACCTGCAGACGCCAGCCGTACAACGCCACTATTGCGCCTAGGCCAAGGTAGGCTATTTGCACAGGGTTAACCCTAGCCGCAAGGAAGTTTGGAAGTAAACGGAAGAGAGTAGAAGACAGAACAGATAAATAGTAAGAGATAAAGACGAAGATATAGGAAGAGAGAGACAGGAAAAGGCGACTGCCGATTCCCCTGGGTGGGTCAGCTCAGGGGTGCCGTCTACCTGAATCCGGGGCCAAAGTGGTGTGTTGCCTCTGCCGGGGGGCCTTGACGGTCCAATCACCCAGCGTCGGCTCAACCCCCAGGATCCCCTTTTCCTCGGACACGGCAAAGCCACGCACGGCTAGGCGTGGGAGGGAGTCGAAACTCCCCCGTTAGCTCGGGTTCGTGGTGTCGCTACACACCGAACGCCTACTTGCGCAGGCACCCCTGCGGTGGTCCTACTTCAATGGTCCTACTTTCCTTTTATTAAGATAGCAATTATATGGACCATCTCAGATGGTTTTTACCGTTGCCTACGCTACCGTTATGCACAGTATAAGTACACGTATCTATATATATAGCAAAACTCAAGAAAGAAAAAAACATTGGCTTGCACCTAGAGAGTGTGAACACAACGCTTATTTGGTGAATGGTATTCTGGAGGCGCTGCGTTAGAGTGCCTCGAGCGTGCAGCGGAGGCGAACGAGCGCATCAATTCGCGTCACATGTGAGCCATGAGCGCTATTTGGCAGTTATCCTAGAAAACGAAGCGCGTGGCGTGCGCGCACGTCTCAGAGGTGATAAGGTGTAGAACACAAGGCGACGGGTAGGTGCCACGAAACACTTGCCTTTCAAGCGTTTCGTAGCGTGATAAACGCTACGGTCCTTACTTAGGTAAGGCTTTTCTAGTAAAGATACACATATCTTAAAGGATATTAACGTCTTGTTATGGTGCCTCAGATATGCGCAATAATTACTTGAAAATTGCACAAGTATAAACGCTGAATCTTGAGCAATATTGGTGGGCGCTGCGGATGGGGTCACCGTTTGGAGTATCATTTTGCTGTTTAGGGTACCGTTAAGGGCGGACAAACAAACAAACGTACAGACAGACAGACAAACAGACAAACGTACAGACAGACAGACAAACAGACAAATGTACAGACAGACAGACAAACAGACAAATGTACAGACAGACAGACAAACAGACAAACGTACAGACAGACAGACATACAGACAAACGTACAGACACACAGACAAACAGACAAATGTACAGACAGACAGACAAACAGACAAATGTACAGACAGACAGACAAACAGACAAATGTACAGACAGACAGACAAACAGACAAATGTACAGACAGACAGACAAACAGACAAATGTACAGACAGACAGACAAACAGACAAACGTACAGACAGACAGACATACAGACAAACGTACAGACACACAGACAAACAGACAAATGTACAGACAGACAGACAAACAGACAAATGTACAGACAGACAGACAAACAGACAAATGTACAGACAGACAGACAAACAGACAAAGGTACAGACAGACAGACAAACAGACAAATGTACAGACAGACAGACAAACAGACAAATGTACAGACAGACAGACAAACAGACAAATGTACAGACAGACAGACAAACAGACAAATCTACAGACAGACAGACAAACAGACAAATGTACAGACAGACAGACAAACAGACAAATGTACAGACAGACAGACAAACAGACAAACGTACAGACAGACAGACAAACAGACAAATGTACAGACAGACAGACAAACAGACAAATGTACAGACAGACAAACAGACAAATGTACAGACAGACGAACAGACAAATGTACAGACAGACAGACAAACAGACAAACAGACAGACAGACAAACAGACAAATGTACAGACAGACAGACAAACAGACAAATGTACAGACAGACAAACAAACAGACAAATGTACAGACAGACAGACAAACAGACAAATGTACAGACAGACAGACAAACAGACAAATGTACAGACAGACAGACAGACAAACAGACAAAGGTACAGGCAGACAGACAAACAGACAAATGTACAGACAGACAGACAAACAGACAAATGTACAGACAGACAGACAAACAGACAAATGTACAGACAGACAGACAAACAGACAAATGTACAGACAGACAAACAAACAGACAAGTGTACAGACAGACAGACAAACAGACAAATGTACAGACAGACAGACAAACAGACAAATGTACAGAAAGACATACAAACAGACAAATGTACAGACAGACAGACAAACAGACAAATGTACAGACAGACAGACAAACAGACAAATGTACAGACAGACAGACAAGCAGACAAATGTACAGACAGACAGACAAACAAACAGACAAACAGATTGCCGCCTACAGCTATGACCACTTGACAATTAGTAATAGTAAAAAAATAAGAATAGGGAGAAATAAAAAAAAACATCACAATACCAGAAAAGCCATTATGCTTCAAGCATTTGTGGTCATTAAGATACAGATGTCACTCCTGATAGCTATGACAAGCATAAGGTATTGTCAACACACCCTTATGGCTTAAGATAAGACAATTTAAAAAATTAGCACCTGTAGCAAATTGCCTGAAAAGGCTCGTTGAGATGTTCATAAGGAAAGGGCACCATTTGACATAACCATTTTTCTTGAACTCCATTAACAACATTTTCAAGCTCACCAGAGCTAACCAACTCTCATCATTATGATGCAAACTCAATTTGAACGTTTTACCAAGCCGTGAGAAGAAAGTTCGGTGCCGTATACTCAACGCACGCCTACATATTTGTTTTCCCTGTCATCTTAGCGGAAAAGTAAACTCAAGTGAATATAACAGTTCAGAGCACTATAGGTGTTGTAGGAGATGCAAGGGTGAGACACTGAGTGAGCACTTGTGTTAACAATCATAATATATTTCAAAAGCTCTGTAAATAGAAACATCGGGAAGAAAGTGGCATGGCTCGACGACTTATCGCCCGATGGGTAAACGCTTGTTCTATTAGATACAGCATCAGTATATACCGGCGGTGCTATAGTTCAACGCTGTAGAGTGGCACCAGACTTTGTGCGGTCCTTGCCACACTCATTTTGGTACGCAGCGCTTGCAAGTGACTAAAGGTAAGTGTCATGGCTCTCATACAACTAAAAAGGAAACAAATCTAAAAAAATACGCGTGGTCAAGTTCGCGGAACTTAGTTTCTGTCGAGATGGTGCGAGCTCTGTCGTGTTGCTCTGCTTCACTGAAAATTCACGCACACCTCATTGCATGCCCTGACAGGTGAAGTTGGGCGATAAGATAATAATATGACACTGTCCTTCGATTTATTGAGGTGGCTTTGTGGCAACAGTACCAACTTGAGAAGCGCAGTTCAGCCAGCGATTAACGTTTCACATGGTATAGCGTTATACTGAAGTATCGTGTATCTTAAGATACACGATACATCGTGAAATATATCGAAAATAGAGATGCAGTTACAAGTCTTGCGAGGCGTATCGCGATACAGATACAACTTACCCAAGCTAAGGTAGTTTCTCAGATACTTGTATGCTTATTACTGCCCAGCCCTACCTAATGTGCGCATGAAAATTCGAACACGTCTCGAAGACAGAAAAATGACGGAGTATGATATAAAGGTGGCACGAAACGAATAAAATGTCGCAGTTTCGCTGCAAGGCCGAAGCGATGAATGCAATAGCAATAACTTGGAATGTAACGCTGAAAACGGCTAGCAGATCGAAACGTGCAGCGCGCTGCTCACGCACAAATGACGCACGAAAACACACACAGGACGAGAGCTAACCAACAATGTTTACAACTCGATGTTTGGCACTCTGTTTACACAAAAACGACGCTTGAAATGTAATCACTGGAACAGATATGAGTGCAAACTAACGAGTGTCCCAGTTCTTCGCTGGGTTTGAAAAGCGCGCTCTTTTCGCAAACGGGGCCTGTCCAGCGAGCGAAGTTGACCTTTGTGGCCCAGGCAACCACGCGATCAATCTGGTGAAACAAGGCACACGATTCTCCCCACCGATTGATAAGCGCGAGCACACAAGCACCTAACCCCTCCTGTCCCCATGCGTGGGGACAGGGGGGGCAGGGTATGCGTGGGAGACAAGCGCGCGTAGGCGCATCACGATGAGCTGGGTGGCGAGCGCGGGAGGACAGTGTTTCTTCGAGACCTTCGACACAAAATGTGAAGTCTGTCTGTTTGTCTGTCTGTCTGTACATTTATCTGTTTGTCTGTCTGTACATTTATCTGTTTGTCTGTCTGTACATTTATCTGTTTGTCTGTCTGTACTTGGGAACCTCACAGTCCACTAATCTTGAAATTAATGTACTGTATTCCACGCTATCGTAGACTTTTGCGATATCTAACGTGACTAATGCAGAAAGCTCACCAAATACTTTTGCAAGGCGAATTCGGCTTTCCAAATCAACATGAGCCGACCATATAGGGCACCCCTGTCTAAATCCTACTTGCCTTGGTGAAAGAATGTCCTGACGAGCGATGAATTCACTGAGCCTTCTACGAAGAATTCTTTCAATTATTTTAACTAGGTTTGAAGTAAGCGAAATTGGCCGAATGTTATCCAGGACATATCCGAGGCTTGGAATTTTTTGCAGCAACACAACTTTAGCAATTCGATGAGCTTGGAATCGATGTGTGCTGTAAGGAGCAGTTAACAATATTCAAAAGTTCCTCGGGATGGGAATTAAATATCAATTTAATCATAGAGTTTGTAATCTGATCTGGACCGGGAGCTGCTTGCTTTACAGTTAGTATGACATCTGCCAGTTCAGCCAAAGTGACTTCCCGAAAGTCCGAGGTTGCGCTTTTGAAAGTCACAGGTCTCAAGCATGACGAAGCGAAACGCGCTTCAAGTCCTTTCACGAGCGCTGTTGTTCTTCTTCTTCTACTCCTTCGGGCACTTTCTTATATCCTGGTACCACAAGCAAGCGGTAACTCTCAATTCGCCTCGCTGAATCATGGCGTCAACGTCCCAAACTAAGTTATCGGCTAATAAAAACAGGCAGTAAGTGCAATATATTCATTTCGATCAAACTAGATTATTTATTCATCGCTTTAAAGAGAAAACAAAAGTCTGAAAGAAAGCAATCGAGCAAAGAGAATGAAGATAAAGGGGCATTAATGATGATGATCCCCCGAAAAACAGCACGTGTGTCACTGCTGTTTCAGCGTCCATGTTTCATCTTTCTTTGCAGGAATGCGTCTTTGTTAAGTATATTTTCGTAGTTTTCTCCTTACCCCTGATACATACAAACTAAATCAAATCTAGCTTTTCATAACTTAGAATGACAGAAAAAGAACAGTCTCAGCGGGTACTTAACGATAAATGGAAAACGAGGTAACAAAAAGAAGTCACACACTGACTTTTGGATAAACGGCCACAGTCGGTATGGGTGATCCTAGCAGAGAAGGATAACCCATAACGACTGTGGCCATATATATATATATATATATATATATATATATATATATATATATATATATATATATATATATATATTGGCACAGTCGGTATGGGTGATCCTTCTCCGCAAGGATGAAAGTTGGGCACCGTCTCCGTGTTGCAGTAATAACATCTGACGGTGGCAGTAACGCTGTCGAGCTGTCACTGAGGCGCCGCATCTGCCTCATCGGTGATACTCCCACTCGTTCATGTCCTCATCACGTACTAAAACACCCCCCACCCCCACCTTGGTGACAAAGCGCAGCCGCTAGAAACTCTGTAGAACTATTTGCGCTCACCATTTTTAACCTTATCGTTGTTAATAAAGCGCATCATTGAGTGAAGTGAGCTCCACAATGGTGCGCCAGCAAATCACTCAGATTCTCTTACGGTAAGGTATGCCAATGTAAAATCAACAACGCCACAAAATAATAGACAGGTTAGCATCAGTGAACACTCGTACGTACTTGCAACAGTATAGAAAATTAAACAAATAATAAAGGAAAACGCGAAACAACAGTGTACTGATGCCACGCGCCCATCTGCAAGCCCCTGACACTTTGAACGCGCTTCCACTCCGGTAAAAGATTTACGCTTATTTTCAGGCAACAAGACGTAAGCTAAGTACACTGCTTCTAACGCAATGAATGATTACACAGAGCCATCAGTTTTTAGTTTATATAGCTAAAACATTTTGCTGCAGTTTGCTCTGCATAAGCCGAGGAGACTGTCTAACATACAAAAAAACAGCTATGCATCTAAAGTGGATATTTTATACAATACCGTCCACCTCTACGGTGAACGGGTTCCTCGAATGCAATTTGATAGGTGCGATCAACAGAACACAACAAAAACAGTACAGCGGGTAAGGCTTATCAGCCCCCAGATGGTTTCGCGCCGGAAACGGGCCGACGTTTATTTTCTAGAACGCTCCAGGTAAGCCATCGCCTTCTAACTGCTGCATGAGGCACCCTTCCTCAGGCGTACAGGCTGCTGCACCGCAAGGGAAGGATCGAGACATCGCGAAGGTACTTCGTTGACAGTGGCCGCTACTTGTAGAGGCCCTCTTTTGCTTAGCCTTGGGTGACTGTAGCGTACGTGGGCATACCGTTGGTTCTCTTGTTTTTCCGAGGAAATGTTGATCCGCCAGAGCAGAAGTATCATACCGCTGGTCTCCTCGACTCTGGGATGTTCACCAGGGAGTCGGGAGAGTCGATCTCGGAGCAGAAAAGGACGAAGTCGGTAATCTGACGGTAACCGCTCATTGTCCTCTTTCCTCTTCCACTGGGTCTTCATCGGCCTCGCGTCTGCTTGCGCAGAGCTTACTTGGTCCCCGAAAATATTCTGGCCACGCCGGAAAAGTCGTCGAGCAGCTATGGCCTCTCCTACAAACACTCGTTCTCGTCGAAGTCGCCGGAATCGGCGTTCAAGCAGGTGGCGACAACACCGGTACGTCGGCCGCAGCCGGTCGTAGACCACCCGCCTCTTCCGCTTCAGCCTCACGGGTTTGGCAGAGTGCACGGGTCGTTGAGCAAATCCTTCTTGTTCGCCGCGTTCACGTTATAACCACTGGTGCCGAAGCGTGACTGCATAGGTCTCCCCAACTCTAGGTCGTTCTCTGAGAGCTGGGAGAGCCGATATTGCAGAGGTGAATGAGGGCGACATCGAAGCAGGGCTTCAAAGACGGCCGACACCGTTCGTTGTCTGACTGTCCCGCTGTCCCACAATACCAGCTCCACTTGTTTCCCGGCTACCTCCGTGACGGGAACGTCATTCGCGGAGACAGCAGGTAGATGGGCCACAGGAAACGCGTGTTTGGCAGAGCCGATTGAAGACGTGTCTTTCACGGGCACTACGTATCTTCTTCTATATCTTCTTCATGCACCTTCACACAACCTTGTTTCACAAACACTATGCAAGGTAGCGTAACGTACACTTTTATCACTGAAGAGAACACTTGATGTCTCAAGGCAACGCCTTGAATAATAAAAAGTGCAGTGAAAGCAGTTCACTCTTATTTTTTCGCTGATACCAATCATATGGCAACAAAGTGGCAGATTTATATTGACATTTCACAGAAAGACAATGAAGTTCAAAAGTGAGTGAACCGGCGCTGTTTTCTCAATAGATATCTTACTTTAGTTTACTTCGCATATGCTCCTGTCCGGGCGCGCACAGCAGAAGAGCTTTTTTTTTCGAGATGGGCCAAATCGAAAACCGAAACGAGCTGAAATAAATATCTACTGGCACATTTATCCTTCAAGTTTACCTCTAAAAAATCACTAACAAATTATTATATTAAGTGATAATTTATTATTATTCTTTAAAGCCTAGTTTTTGAGACTATGTCACCATCATCCTCATCAGCCTGACTATATGAGAGAGTCGCGAGAAGAGTCATCGTTCGGACGTTACTGTCCGACATGTTGCAAATGTACGTCTTGTTAAGTTTTCCTCTACGCCGGTCCCTCTGCCTCAGCTTTCTTTAGTTCTGAACGTCCCCGTGGCCTGCGGAATGACGACCACCACCCAGCTCCAAGCTACCTACTGGGCCCGCTGTGGCCACCAACGCGGCCCGTAACAACTGGCCTTTCTCCTGCAGTGGAAGTATACGTCCACTGCACGACAAAGGCCCCTCCCATGTTCCGCCAGTCAACTCGGTCCTGTGCTTGCGAATAAAGCTTATTATGGGCTAGTTTCCGTTTTGAATTCGGTTCATTTTGAAATAAAGCTCCTTATGTGTCATTGTCATACAAGCATATCCAATGTGGGCGTTTCTCAGCACGCAGTGCATCGCGGTCGCAGCCCGAAACCGGCGATAAGCTTATGTTCTATGAGACAATTACTTGGTGAAACTGGCACGCTCTTACATACCATAAAAATATTCATTCGTTAATGTTGCTCTGAACACTTTGAGTGAGCCAAACGTTATGCGAATTCAAGCCTTGTTGCAATCGGGGAGCACAATTATTTAATGACGCACCAAAGCGAAGATTTGTTTTCTGGCAAGACATACGTCACAGATCTCAAAGCAAAAGTAGTCTTTCTACCACTATGACAAACCTAATAAAAGAAGCTAAAAATTTCTTGTTTTATTGAGAACTGAAACGTGTTGTATTCATACAAAGCTGATTGACCAGATCCTTGGTTGACCTGATAAAAATAAATCATAACATCGAAAAGAAGAGTTGCAGTCAACTTGAGGAGCCCTGAAACACTTTTTCAGCATGATGAGAAAACTACGCCGATCGGAAATAATTTTTAAAGCGAGCTAAAAATTTTTTTCTCTTGAAAAGGGCACGCCGTTGGGCGAGTTGATGCTGTAAAAGTTAAGCACAGCACGGTTATTGGCGCTATATTCAGCTGGTGTTGGAAGACTTCCCTCTTACGACTGAAATTACGAAAAACGGCGAGCTGAGATTTCTCGACACCTGCCTAACCTTTCTCAACGACCACGTGATTCAGAAGTACGCTCCACGCTCAGAAAGAGGCCTCCTTAATATTTCTGCCCCCTCAAAACTCATCAAGCGAGCCATGACGAACGCCCAAACAAGATACTGCCATCACAGAACTCCAGCAAGAAGACTGCGCCAAGTTGCCAACCACGCTTTTAGGAGGCCTTACAGAACCGCCGTTGTACTTATTTCGGAAATCAGCGCAAAACAGGCAGCAACCAGGTGATTGGACCGAGACGAGTGTCATTCCACCCATGCACGACAGTCTCGTACGGGATTAGGATTGCTATGTGCTCAAGAGTGACTGCAGCGTTTTCCGTAACTAACTAGCTAGACCGAATGCCCCAACTTGTGAATAGGAAAGCATTGAGATATGCCCTTTGCAGCAGAAAACACACTCATCAGTTAGTAAAGTGCCCTGTACGGGTGTTGTGTACAAAGTCCTTTTGTCCTGCGGAAGAACTTACATCCGCTAGGCCGGTCGATGCCTCAACACTCGTCTCTGGAAGCGCGACGACAATTTTCGCCAGAAGCATTGAAGCAATCTGGCTCTGCCCTGTGCAGCCTTCGAGTGCTGTCCAAACTTTAACGCTTGCTGCACTTCGAATATAGACATCGGCAAGAAACTGTACGCTTGATAGAAGCAGCCTTCGCTCTCAAAAAAAAGCTTTGTCGTGTCTTAACATGTCCTCGTTATTATTCAAAAGAATCGAGATCACGTATCTCGAAAACGTTCTTTATTACCGCGAGTTGTATCACAAGAAACATTCTCTCGTCGTCTTTGCTTCGATTGTGGGGTTTTGCGCGTGCAGGGAAACCAGTTTTCTTGTCTATTTATTGCATTCGTGCAATAAAAATACAGTCGTTAGTTCAGCACTCGTGTTGTCACCAGTTCTTTTCTGTGTCCTTGTTTACAGCGCTGCCACTCACCTTCGAAGACGTTCCCTGTTCTTTCTATAACTGATGCCAAATTGTCTAATGACCACGCCATACAGCCGCATTCACTGACACCAGCTGATTTGAACATCGCGGGCTGCACAGTTACCCAGGCATTCACGGGAGGTCGCCGCGGGCAAGCTCGCATGTTCGAGATCATCGTCTTTCATGGCTTATACCCAATGCAGGTCTTTCGCCGACTAATAGGTAACTTTTTACGGTATTTTCTTTGGCTTACTATTCGTAAAAGCTGAATTAACTAATATAGCTAACCTAAATACGAAATATTAGTAACAAATTATTTAAGGGGTGAATAATTTAGCTGGATAATCTTTTAGACTCTCTGATGAATTACTCTCTGTCGTACAAAAGAGTAGAGGTACCAAATAAAAGAACAACTTATTCTGATATTTCCAGACCCAGGTTTCGAATAGGTTGTGCTATGAATCTTTTACTCAATAACGTGAACAGGCAACAGTAGCTAAAGTAATGACTAGTACTTACCTCCTCATTAAAGACGAGGCACAGGGGAGAAAGCACTTGACTTGCTCTATGCGTTTGCCCTATAACACGGCAGCGAAGTTTGGTTATAGCCACTTCCATTATTCTTAACCGCGATAAGTCACTGCGCCAGGGAAGTAAGAGGTGCTTATATGTTGAAGAAGCTGCCAAGATATATAAGGTCTGATAGGCTTTTTTTTTAATAGTAGTGTGCGGCATCTTGAAATTGTGATACATGCTGTTAGCGGGAAAAACCGAATGATAGACGCCAAAAGCGCCGCCTTTCCTGAAGAATCAGCGCTTTCGTTCAAAAGTAAAGCCTTGTGACCTGGTTACATTGAAACTAAGCCACGCGGTCTAAAAACAAACAAACAAACTACTGTAGGTCATGACGTGCGCGCGACGTACCTTCTTACCCCATTGCCATCCCCTCCTTCTAGAGCGCTCGATGGAACAAAAAAAATTGCCCGCAGCTTCCCTCGGGGGAACACTGAGGAGGATGCGGGGCATATAATTGGTTAACGGGGTGTTAAAGTGCGACTTACTTGGGTCGATGGCTAAATTGGTTAACGTGGTTGTGAAATGGGGTGTTAAATTGCGACCTACTTGGGTCGATGGCTAAATTGGTTAACGTGGTTGTAGGAGGGGGTGTTAAATGAGTGAACACGTACACACGTATGCGAAAGGACGGCGCTGGTCGAATGGACGTCGATCATTGTGTTTGTGGATTCGTTGGAATTCATTTCACCGCGACCTTGGACGTCGACGCGCCGTACAAACCAACCGACGAGCGGCAACTGAGCGAGCGAGCGCCGACCTTGAGTATATATACAGCGCGATGGCGCTTGCACTGTCAGCTGTTGAATGTTCTCGAAGGAAAAGCGCGCGCGGCACAGATGGTGGGCGACGGCGCGACGGCGCATGCGCGCGCGTCAGCTGTCGAATGTTCGAGAAGCGGTGCGGACAGCGCGGACGGCGCACTACAAGGCGCGAGTATAAGATGCTTCCGCATCTAAAAAAAGCGAAAGCATTTTACATCTTGCGAAAAATCTCCGGAACTGCGTTCATACGTACTTAGGAATTATATTTTTTTCTCTGGTCAATGCATGAGTCAATCAAACTACGTTGATAAGCAATTCAGTGGTTACTTGGAAAAGTGTTGCAGGGCCCCTTTCATAGATGAAAGCTTCAATGAACGCTTCGGAAAACCGGCATTATGGCGGAAACTTGCGCTTTCACCGTAGCGCCAATATTTCTAATTTTTGGTAGATTGGAACGCAAAACCAGATATTCACAAGAACGAGAGACCCATACGGGAACTTTCATCCACCTTCATATGAGGCTTCGCCAGCAAATATACACAGTACCAAAACGGCACAGGCCAGCACAAGAAAAAGAAAAAGAAAGTATAACATTGTCAGGCTCCATACGGTGCATATAATAATGCACAGACATATGCATTCTGTGGAGATGGGAAGCGAATTCCATGATTAATTTCGAATGTACACAATAGAATACTGTAGGGCAAAAAAAATACATGTCCCGAAGATTTCACGGCTTCTTCAGGGTGGGTGTATCCCAATAAATCTGAGAATCTACATCTATGCTTAATATTCATGAAACTTGAATGTTACGTTGGACCACTGCATGCGCACCCATTCGACAACAGAGCTTACAAAGAGGCTGGCATAATAGTTTTACAAGCCCATCGTAGCTTCCTGACTGGTTTTATTGACGCACACTTCATTTATTGGTTAAATTGCACATAGTTCCTTTTTTGCAGACACACTGTTATCTATGATATAGCACTGTTTGGCTGAGATAGGAACTTCGCCTGCACCGCCTTTTATTAGGCCAAGCGAAATTGTGTGCTAACCGTGTTCTTGCCGCTTAGCAATATAGGCGAAGCACATATTGAACAAACACCACAAGAATGCACGAACACCAATTTTTTCCGACCATATTTAATTAAATATTATCTACATCACACTACGACTATAAAAGAATAAAATATTCTGGATAAGCGCACACGACAAAAAGACGACGACACTGCTGCGCGAGAGAAACCTGCGCTTCCTCAAACTGGTTCCTCTTTACGAATGGGAGACAGAATACTGTGATTCGTCTTCTTCGTCTCCTTCGGCGTGTTCAAGTGCACGGCGGTCTCGAGAATCATCATAACCATTCTAGTTCTTCACAGAGCCTCAAAAAGGTGCAGCCTTGGGCATTATGGCGTGCGCCCACCTGTTGCACATGTCACCGGGAGCAATAAGTAGCTGCGACGTCTTGGCATGCTCCAGGGACGTGTGGCGGTTGTTCCAAAGGGCATTTCAGATACGCGAGAACAGGAGGTGTCCCCACGAAGAAACAGTGCCGCTGCAGCTTATCTGACGCCATGTAGGTGTTCCGGGAGTTGGGATAGTGGATGCTGAAAGACATGAAGACTACCGCTGTGGCTGGGTACGACAGTGGACTCCGCCGGTCGTAGTCCTCGCGCTGCACCCTTGCCTGGCCCATTCCGGCAGCTGCTTCGTTCATAAGAACGAAGGGCGGGCTTCGGCAGTAGTAGCACCACTCCAGCCATATCCAAATCAAAGTAGTTCTCCCGGTAGTCGGGAGAGTCGATGCTGAGGAACATCAGGATGACGCCAATGACCGGGTACGACAGTGGCCACGACCGGTCGTACTCCTCGCGCTGCACCCTTGCCTGGCCCATTCCGGCAGCTGCTTCGTTCATAAGAACGAAGGGCGGGCTTCGGCAGTAGTAGCACCACTCCAGCCAATCCAAATCCAAGCAGTTCTCCCGGTAGTCGGGAGAGTCGATGCTGAAGCAAATCAGGATGACGCCAATGGCCGGGTACGACAGTGGCCACGACCGGTCGTAGTCCTCACGCTTCACCCTTGCCTGGCGCATTCCGGCAGCTGCTTCGTTCATAAGAACGAGGGGCGAGCTTCGGCAGTAGTAGCACCACTCCAACCATTCCAAATCAAAGCAGTTCTCCCGGTAGTCGGGAGAGTCGATGCTGAAGAACATAAGGACCACGCCGATGGCCGGGTATGACAGTGGCCACGACCGGTCGTAGTCCTTGCGCTGCACCCTTGCCTGGCCAATTCCGGCAGCTGCTTTGTTCATAAGAACGAAGGGCGAGCTTCGGCAGTAGTAGCACCACTCCAACCATTCCAAATCAAAGTAGTTCTCCCGGTAGTCGGGAGAGTCGATGCTGAAGAACATCAGGATGACGCCAATGGCCGGGTATGACAGTGGACGCCGCCGGTCATAGTCCTCGTGCTGCACCCTTGCCTGGCCCATTCCGGGAGCTGCTTCGTTCATAAGAACGAAGGGCGAGCTTCGGCAGCAGTAGCACCAATCCAACCATTCCAAATCAAAGTAGTTCTCCCGGTAGTCGGGAGAGTCGATGCTGAGAAACATCAAGATGACGCCGGCCGGGTACGACACTGGCCACGACCGGTCGTACTCCTCGCGCTGCACCCTTGCCTGGCCCATTCCGGCAGCTGCTTCGTTCATAAGAACGAAGGGCGGGCTTCGGCAGTAGTAGCACCACTCCAGCCAATCCAAATCCAAGCAGTTCTCCCGGTAGTCGGGAGAGTCGATGCTGAAGCACATCAGGATGACGCCAATGGCCGGGTACGACAGTGGCCACGACCGGTCGTAGTCCTCACGCTTCACCCTTGCCTGGCCCATTCCGGCAGCTGCTTCGTTCATAAGAACGAGGGGCGAGCTTCGGCAGTAGTAGCACCACTCCAACCATTCCAAATCAAAGTAGTTCTCCCGGTAGTCGGGAGAGTCGATGCTGAAGCACATAAAGATGACGCCGATGGCCGGGTACGACAGTGGCTACGACCGGTCGTAGTCCTCGCGCTGCAACCTTGCCTGACCCATTCCGGTAGCTGATTCGTTCATAAGAACGAAGGGCGAGCTTCGGCAGTAGTAGCACCACTCCAACCATACCAAATTTAACCAGTTCTCCCGGCAGTCGGGAGAGTCGATGCTGAAGCACATTTGGATGACGCCGATGGCTGGGTACGACAGTGGCCACGACTGGTCGTAGTCCTCGCACTGCACCCTTGCCTGGCCCATTCCGGGAGCTGCTTTATTCATAAAAACGAAGGGCGAGCTTCGGCAGTAGTAGCACCCCTCCAGCCAATCCAAATCCAAGTAGTTCTGCAGGTAGTCGAGAGAGTCGATGCTGAAGCACATGAAGATGACGCCAATGGCCGGCTACGAGAGTGGCCGCCACCGGTCGTAGTCCTCACGTTGCCTTCTCTCCTTGCCGATTCCAGAAGGTGAGGTCTTTTCACGAAGGCAGCAGGTAGAAGGGCCTCTAACGACGTGATTTTGACGGAGCCGATCAAGAGACACACTTTCCACGAGCGCTGTTGTTCTTTTTCTACTTCTTCGTGCACTTGCTTACATCCTTGTCCCACAAGCAAGCGGTAACTCTAAATTCGCCTCGCTGAATCATGGCGTCAACGTCCCAAACTAAGTTATTAGCTAATAAAAAAAAGGCAGTAAGTGCAAGATATTCCTTTCGATCAACCTAGATTATTTATTCATCGTTTAAAGAGAAAACGAAAGTCTGAAAGAAAGCGATTGA
Organism: Rhipicephalus annulatus; assembly: GCA_013436015.1. Taxonomy (NCBI): domain Eukaryota; kingdom Metazoa; phylum Arthropoda; class Arachnida; order Ixodida; family Ixodidae; genus Rhipicephalus; species Rhipicephalus annulatus. Next base: position 121,108 of record WOVY01002278.1, on the reverse strand, counting down.
GCAAAGAGAATGAAGAGAAAGGGGCATTGATGATGATGATTCCCCCAAAAACAGCACGTGTGTCACTGCTGTTTCTGCGTCCATGTTTCGTCTTTCTTTGCAGGAATGCGTCTTTGTTAAGTATTTTTTCGCAATTTTCTCCTTACCCCTGATACATACAAACTAATTCAAATCTAGCTTTCCATAACTTAGAATGGCAGTCGCAGCGGGTACTTTACGATAAATGGACAACGAGGTAACAAAGAAGTCGCACACTGACTTTTGTTTTTTGGACAAAGGGCCACAGTCGGTATGGGTGATCCTAGCGGAGAAGGATCACGCATACCGACTGTGCCCATATATATATATATATATATATATATATATATATATATATATATATATATATATATATATATATATATATATATATATATATAAATTGGCTTGAGCGGACTAACGTGCGAAAACTTTTATTGCTCCTACGTTTCGGCCGGCGTCCGGCCTTCGTCAGGGAATACATTGCAAACGTCAATGTGCTGCTTATATACATTGGGGGCCACCAACACGTGTCTATTTAATATCAAATGTCACATATATGACAGTGGCACACAAATAGATTGCTTGCAGTACACAGCAGAGTGACCGTGCGCCGCTGAGGTTCAGCGAAGAAATTGAACAGATTTTTGCGGTGCCCTTTGTTGGCAGCCGTGTATAACGGGGCCCGCTCGCGATGCCCATCAATTTTAGTTTACTAATTAATGCATGTGTGGGGACGGCGCCTGTTTGCTCTAAGCATCAACCATATCTAAGACGCATATGCTTGGGCATGATGGTAGTTCATTTACTCTCTTTTTTTCTTATTGCACAAAAAGACCGAGAACGGAAAACAAGGGCGTGGTGTCCACGTCGTTCTTTTCGGTCATTTTTCGTTTTGTGCGGTAACACTACCGTGATAACTCGGGTTGATGCATCGGGTGACAACACACCATATTGCTTCGCGTTAGGTGCACCTCGCGAAGTTTGCCTACTTGCTTATACATTCAATTTCGTTAAATTCGTCTTCACCGGTATTTTTGTACGCCCGCAACGAAGCGTGATACTGCCGACAGCCGTGCCTGTGTAGCAGATCGAGCACTGAAGCTGCACTTTTGTTTGAGCAGACCTTTCGCCTGTGTGTAATTGCCTACTTGAACCGTGCAAACACTTGTTTGAACATAACTGCTAACGTTCGAGCACATTTTGTTCAGGTTCTTTCCATAATGTGTACTTTCAAAATATTCTTGTTATTCAGAGTTTTACTGCCATCGCCTCGCTTTGGCGTTTAACTTCGCTAAGTACTTCAGGTGTTAAAGGTATTTTCGCTATGTGAAGAGTATTATTACTTTTTTGTTGCACAAAAAAACACATTATTGTATACATACTGCACGGTATCTAAGCATGTGTTGCAGCCAAAACGTAAGACTCGGCAGGATATTTACCTGGGAACACAACACGCACAGCCACTGAACAGCCTACACTGCATCGGGAAGGATTGATTGACTGATACCTATGTGGGTCTAACGTCCCAAAACCACCATATGATTATGAGAGACGCAGTAGTGGAGGGCTCCGGAAATTTAGACGACCTGGGGTTCTTTAACGTGCACTCAAATCTGAGCACACGGGCCTACAACATTTCCACCTCCATCGGAAATGCAGCCGCCGCAGCCGAGATTCGATCCCACGACATGCGGGTCAGCAGCCGAGTACCTTAGCCACTAGACCACCGCGGTGGGGCAGCATCGGGAAGGAGTTTTACTTTCTCAGCCTGCCAGCGTGACTGACACAAATGGCCCTAATTTAGCTGTATACAATGGTCATTTAGTGAAAGTAACAGGGTCTTTTTGTTTCCAATTTCCCAGCCAATTTAGCGGCTATGGCAAATCTGTTTGAAAAAAAATCGTGCTGATTTAATGCACTGAAAACCGTGAACTGCTTGAATATTTTAGAGAGAAAAAATTTGGTCACATAGTTGCCTTTCAAACTTCCCAGATTGTTGTTTGAGTTTTGTTAGTGAAAAAAAAAATATTTTACAAGCACCGCTCCTTTTTTTTATACCAAGTTTGGTACATGTTAAGTAATGGGGATTATGTATGGTACTTGAAAGTCAGTAATATTAATACAATTTTTCGGCCACATACGTCTGCAAAAACTTAGCCAAAATGTGTTATGTTCGCATTTTCTCATTGCCATAATTCATTTTGTATGAATATCTGAGCTGTGACTATTACTTCACAGAAAACATATTTTGATGAAAAATTTTTAGACATCTTAAGCTGTTAACGTCCACGAGAAAAGATCACTCATTTCACAGAATGGTCATTTTTGTCCATATTGAGACGCAATTTGCATCATGTGGTGGTCCAATTAAAAATCACCGGTTACCTAAATTGAAAGCAAATAAACAGTTCTTTGTATGTGACAAGTTTCATCATTACAATTTCTATTTCAAGGAATAAGTTAATTTTTGAATTTTCCCATCAACGGCAATAGGGAACTTCGAGGCCTCGGCTGCCGGATGACCAAATGGCAAATGGGGAACTTGGAACTTCAAAAATCATTTAGGGGCAAAGCTCTTGAGGCCTCCTCTGTAGTTGTACTAGTATTACGTAGCCACTTTATGAGTTGCACAATAGATAGCGTAGTGGTTTTCACAGCATATACACGGACAAAATGATGATTCGTGGGGCTAATCGTTCGTCCGTACATTTGTGCTTTCGTCCGTTAGTCTGTGCATCCGTCCGTCCGGGATTCCGTGTGTCGGTCTGTCCGTGAGTCCGTCCGTCTTACTGTCCATCCATACTTGCATCAGACTGTCTGTCCATCCGTTTGTGCGTCCCGGCGGACGAACGCTACGCCCCACTCATCATCATTCAATCCGTGGATATGCTGTGATCTTTTTCTCGAAACATAAATTGCTATGACAAAATTTGGCACATGAAAAGAACTGTTTATTTGCTTTCTATTTAGGTACAAAGTCTATTTTAATTCAACGACCACATTGTGCAAGTTGCGTCTCATTATAAACAAAACAACTATTTTGTGAAATTCGCGATTTTTTCTCCTAAAGTTTGACAGCTTGAGAGGTCTAAAATATTTTTTCCTCCAAATATACCTTATGTGGATTAACTTTTCACTCCTCAGTTATTCATTCAAAGTGCAGTAAGCGAAGCATTGTTCAAACATGTCTTTCCAACGCATTAGATAAATCTTGTCACCACGTTGTCACTAGAAGTTTCTTGGCGCAGATTCGTCGGCTCGAAGCAGCAGGTTATCCACAAAAGCTGCTCACATCGGTAGCGGAAGTAATTTACAGAAAAAAGAAGAAAAGCTGCCAGGAAAATGTTCAGCAGGCAAGCATGGAAACCGGTCGAGGCAAGAAGATTTCGGTCATACCATACATGCATAATATTTCACATCGTCTCAGAAAAATAGGGCAACAGTGCGGCGTTCGAGTGGTTTTTTTCAGCACCTCACAATTGTCATATCTTTCGCGTGTCACCTGTCCTGTTAAAAAAAGGAAACGCCAGTGCACTACCAAGCATCGTAATAAATTTCTAGAATGTTCACATAATGTCATTTATCGCATTCCACTTTCATGTGGGTGTTGTTATATAGGCCAAACTGGAAGGTGTCTAAATGACCGCCTCCGAGAGCACAAGAATAATGTGCGCAACGCCAAAGAAGGTTTTTTGGCCATTCATTGCAGTTCCTGCGGTTGCACACCCCTGTTTGAAGAAACAACAATCATCGGTAGACATCAGGACATGCGTACTCGTGAAATCATTGAGGCCGCTCATATCGCAAAAGAAGGGTCGCTATGCATCAGCATGGCTTCCATCGGGTTATCGGCCAAAGAATTATCTTTTTTAGAAGAGCGCGTGTAACAATAACATGGAAGTATCCTTGTCATGCTGTAATTTCTTCAGTTTTCTTGTTTCTGTTATTTTTTTCCGTATATATTTCGCTTCTGTGTTAATAAAAATTCAGTTGCTAGTCAAGCGCTTGTCTGTGTCCCCTCTTTAGTATTCCCGTCTTGTGTTCGCGCTGTACGTTTTTCATCATGCAATACCAACTAGCCCAAAGTTTCACTCTTCTAAGTTATATTTCTAGTTCCTCGGGCTTCTTTACTCCTACTGCTGTGCATTCCTCTTTGCTCATTACCCTCATCTCCGTCGCCCTGTGCCGTGCCCGCATCTTATCATTCTGCATTCGAAAAAAACAGCTCCCTCCGGATGTTAAAAAGCTTGTTTGGTGGCTTCAGCCCGTCGGACCACCATGGCGTTAGGATGTGCAAAATCCTAAGGTCCGAATGGCAAAGACAAGCACGACTCCACCGGGACACCCTGAATCTACAACTTCACCACAACGAAAGGCTACCAGCTGCCAGGAGAAAAAGGTGGCGAGAATATAACAATCTTATAGACTCCACTGTCGAACATATGTGGCAATGTGCTCTGAGGCAACTACGGATTGTGCAGCCAACTAGACCGCGTCAGGAAGGCGTCGTCCACGTCGCCGATGACGTCCAGCTTTCAGAACAGGTGCGCCGCACCCTGGGGCTGGGCCCAAAGTTTGCAGTGGAACAGAGAAAGACACCCGCGGAGCTGCTATCTGTGGTTCGACAGGTCTCAAGCCTCGCACCGACGAATGAGTGCGACAGGTGCGTCTCCGAGGGCGTTGACGTTCTGATGCATGGTAAGCCCACAAGCCACAACTTGCCTCTAAAGAAAGTCTCTACGTTCTTGCTCCGGAATGAACTGTGTGTCGTACCAGCAGATAAAGAGGGAGGTTTTGCTGTACTACAAATGATGTGTACCTTCAAAAAGCGCATGACGCTGTTCTCTCTGTGTTTAAACGGTGCCCTGATGTATCCCTAGCAAAAGTTAAGGGAAAAGCCATCTTACTTTGCTCGCAACTAGATCTAAAAAAGCTGGCACTAACGATAGGTAAATGTCAGAATTTAGCCCTAGATATGTTTTTTTCATGCAAAACCCACAAAGAAGACTCACCTTTTCGTGTAATAATTTCAGAAAAAGGAACGTGGCAGAAAGCACTAGCGAGTTTCAGTCAACAAAATTTGAAGCTGCTCAGAATTGATGATCCCTTCCTCATCCGTAATTCGCAAGAAGTCATAAAGCTTCATAAACAAAAACCCGAACGAACAGCTCACCGCCTTTTCTATCGATGTGAAAAGACCTGTATTATTCTCTGCCATCCGAAGAACTAATTTTATGTATCGAAGAATGCATCGATGAATTTGGATCCGTAGCATTCCAGAACACGACTTGTATTAGTGGCGGTGCTTTCCTTGACCTTGTCTCGTTTTACCTTAAATCTACCTATGTTGAATGGAACAACGAATTTTTCTTCAAAAGAATGGTGTGTCTATAGGCTCATGTATTGCCCCACTGTTGAGTGACCTCTATCTAGCAAGCTAGACCAGAGCTCTTAACGCACGGCTCACTGGTAGCAGTGTTCTGAAACCTTCCGTTTTGTAGATGATTATCTTGTGATTTCTCAAGCGCAATGCAGATAACTTTCAAGTTGCAACAAGGTCACCTCATATCTTTATTTAAAGAGTGCCTGTCGCCTCTGTGTATCACACATGAAATGCACAGAAGACAACCAGCATTCGTTTTTTTAGATCTTCAGACTAACATTTGCCAATCAACATTCATGTTGGATGTACGAACCACGAGCACAAAAACCGTTGTTGCCGTACACATCGTCCACACACAAAATTAGGTCAAGCGAAGCATTGTTCAAACATGTTCTTTCCAAACGCATTAGATAAATCTTGTCACCACGTTGTCACTAGAAGTTCTTGGCGCAGATTCGTCGGCTCGAAGCAGCAGGTATCCACAAAAGCTGCTCACATCGGTAGCGGAAGTAATTTACAGAAAAAAGAAGAAAAGCTGCCAGGAAAATGTTCAGCAGGCAAGCATGGAAACCGGTCGATGGCAAAGAAGATTTCGGTCATACCATACATGCATAATATTTCACATCGTCTCAGAAAAATAGGGCAACAGTGCGGCGTTCGAGTGGTTTTTTCAGCACCTCACAAATTGTCATATCTTTCGCGTGTCACCTGTCCTGTTAAAAAAAGGAAACGCAGCAGTGCACTACCAAGCATCGTAATAAATTTCTAGATGTTCACATAATGTCATTTATCGCATTCCACTTTCATGTGGGTGTTGTTATATAGGCCAAACTGGAAGGTGTCTAAATGACCGCCTCCGAGAGCACAAGAATAATGTGCGCAACGCCAAAGAAGGTTTTTTGGCCATTCATTGCAGTTCCTGCGGTTGCACACCCCTGTTTGAAGAAACAACAATCATCGGTAGACATCAGGACATGCGTACTCGTGAAATCATTGAAGCCGCTCATATCGCAAAAGAAGGGTCGCTATGCATCAGCATGGCTTCCATCGGGTTATCGGCCAAAGAATTATCTTTTTTAGAAGAGCGCGTGTAACAATAACATGGAAGTATCCTTGTCATGCTGTAATTTCTTCAGTTTTCTTGTTTCTGTTATTTTTTTCCGTATATATTTCGCTTCTGTGTTAATAAAAATTCAGTTGCTAGTCAGCGCTTGTCTGTGTCCCCTCTTTAGTATTCCCGTCTTGTGTTCGCGCTGTACGTTTTTCATCATGCAATACCAACTAGCCCAAAGTTTCACTCTTCTAAGCAGTATTGATATAGAAAAATGCAGATATAGAAAAATGCAGATATAACACATTTCGGCTAAATTATTAGAGGCGTATGTGGTTGAAAATGGTAATAATATTACTGAGCTTCAAACACTTTACGCAAGCCCTTCACTTAACTTGTAGACCAAATTTGGCGCGGAAAAAGAAAAGGTATTTATGAAATATTTTTTTTTTCACAAACACCAAGACGAGATTCTTGGAAGTTCAGGAGGCAGCCACGTGACCAAAAATTCTTTGTCTGCGAAATATTCTAGCAGTTACCACCTTTTTAATGCAGTAAAATCAGCGCAATTTTTTTCGAATACATTTGAGATGGTCGCCGAAATGGCTGGGTCGTCTGACGTGGAATGACCCAATAGCCAACTCTTCCATTATATAATCGGGTCAATGTGAGCCAGTTCAAGAACGCTAGTATCATTCGCGTTTTATTACGTAACTGTACAGTACTTAATTTTACAAGTTACCTGCACTGAATACGTTCTCAATGCGCACACCGTCATGTATGCTTAGTGGCATTGTGCTTTTGTGCATTACAGATAAAATATGTATATGTTGTTGCGCGTTGTACTGTATTTCTTTTAATAAATATAATCGAATGAGTAGCATGGTAGATCTGCCGAAATACACATGCAGCTGTGTTGATGCATACTTAAGCATAGAACTTGACATTCACTTAGATTGGTCGATGCATGCAGCAAATGGAACATTATCAATTTGGAGCAGCACCTTTTTATTTGCCTTTGCAAGCAAGCTGAAAGGGTAAAGTAAGGTTCATATATACGGCACGAAAGGTATAATAATGCTGCCACAGCGCGCTTTTTATGGCGATTATTGTTCAGCATACCTTTTCTAGCACATCTCACTGCAGTGGAGCCCGATGCCACTGAATATGCTTGCTATGCACTCAATTTACACTTACACATAAGAAAGCAGTTAGTTTTGCAGGGTACATACTATATGTTACACTCTTTGTCAAACTTTGGTCATTGTTTCTTGTGTATTTATTTTAGGTTTCCGCGATTGAATTTCCTGTACAGAAAGAACAGCTTCGCCCCACTTCTCTCGAAGGCACCAGTCATCTCAGCAGCTGAAGATGATTGTGCAAGCAGCAGTGACGAGCTGTGGTTTTGCAGTCAGAAGTATACCAACACTGACATTACATTAATACAACCCCAATCACACTACCTTGTCGAATGTTCTCTTTTTTTAATGTCGGAATTTATACTGCGAGATGTAATAGGTTATAAATGTGACTCCAGAAACTCGCTTACTCTTTCTACGTGTTTTTTCTATTGTATATGTGTCAATCAACGCCATATCTCTCAGTCGTTTGCCCGACTAGCGGAAATGTTTTTGAAAGTTGTTTGGATTTATTGTGGTAAAATCAACGAATTTTTAGTATATAGAGTAACAAAACTTGGTCATGTGAGATATTTCAAAAATTTGCAGAATGCCATCAGAGTCCTGTTTGTCAGACTTGCAGTTTTTTATAATAAAGGCAGATGTGAAAATATGGGCTTAATTGTTTTTTGCTTCGGCGTTATGTTCGGTTGAACTACGCTACAGGTTATTGCTTGTACTACTGTAATGTGGCGCGCGCGCGCGCGCGTGTGTGTGTGTGTGTGTGTGTGTGTGTGTGTGTGTGTGTGTGTGTGTGTGTGTGTGTGTGTGTGTGTGTGTGTGTGTGTGTGTGTGTGTGGTGTGTGTGTGTGTGTGTGTGTGTCTGCCGCGTCCTACGTTGTTGTTTTTGGCCCAGTCTACCTACACACTGGTCTAATGCAGCTCATTCAAGACCACGGCACCTTTGTTTATCAGCTGCATGCATGCAGGTATAAGTGCAGTGGGTGACACCAGTATCTTAATTCTTCCCTGTCAGCCGCAGAGAAGGTTCACATATGCTTCTCACTGAGAACTATTGAGGCTTGGGCCAGTTGGGGATGCATATTTGATGGAATGAAGTGCTATGAACGGCTCTCCTCAACACACAAGGCTAAGCGGCACCTCCTGTGTCTCTGCTTCTGTTGTCCCGTTAATTGCGCTTCATTTGATCAAGTATGCTTATCCATATAACTGTCATCGTTCCAAGGGAGTTTATAGTGTTACACCTCACTCGCATGGGTGTAGTTTCATTCAACATCCATAGTTTAGGGGTGTTCATAAACACCTATTGAAGTAGGGTGTAACGTTTCTTTACACCTACTGGTATCAGCGTGTTTCTGAACACTTTATTCTTTAGGGTAGTCCTAGACACCCTAAATTAGTGTTGCCCATGGGACAAAACAAATACACCATGCGTGTAAAAATTTTTAGAGTGATGTGTGTGTGGGGGAGGGGGAATAAGTGTGTACTTAAGGGCTCGTTTTTCTGTGTTTGACAAATTAATATTGCGATCTAACAGACAATAATGCCACGGTAGTTATTAAACCGAATTGTAAAGTACGTGTGAAGAAAGGAAAGTGAGCGAGAGATAACTAGCCGCGGGCAAGAACTGAACCTGCGACCTTCAAATAACGCGTTCGATGTTTACCACTGAGCTACAAAGGCGGCTATCCCCCCAGCCCTAATATCGCGTATATGTGAATTGGAACGTGGGAGTGTCAGTAAACGCCACCAGTAGCCATGGCGGCGAGTGTTGCACACCCTTTATGATCCTGTTTGGCGTCACATAGCACGTGAACTTATGGCAGCTGACCAATAGTCTCTCGTATACAACCTAAAGACACCACGTCTGCCAGTACGAGACCGTCGTTAATTCATTAACAAAATTATAGTGTAATCAAGGGCTCCTTTTTCCGCGTTTGACACAATAATAACGCTTTCTAAGAGACAATAATGCCAAGGAATGTATAAGGGTAGTTATTGGACCGAATTGTAAAGTAAATGTGAAGAAAAAAATGTGGGTAAAAAAATAACTTGCCGTGGACAGGAACCAAACCTGCGACCTTCCAATAACTCATTCGATGCCCTACCATTGATCTACCATAGCGGCTATCCCTCCAGCCACATTATTGGGTATATATGTGAATTGAAACGTGGAAGTGTCAGTCAGCGCCACCAGTAGCCATGGCGGCGAGTGCGGCACACTCTTTATGAGCCTGTTTGACGTGACGTAGCAGTGAACTTATTACCAGCTGGCAGCTGACCAATAGTCCCTCATGTACAACTTAAAGACACCAAGTCCAGAAGTACGAGACCCTCGTTAATGAATTAGGGAAAGAAGTTTAGATTTAAGGGCTCGTTTTTTTCGGGTTTAGAAGTAATAATGACTTCTAACAAACAATAATGCCAAGGGTAGATATTAGACCGAATTTTATTGTAGATATGAAGGAAAAAAAAGTGGGCGAAAAGTTACCTTGCCGTGGGCAGGAACCGAACCGGTGACCTTCGAATAACTCATCCGATGCTCTACCACTGAGCTACCACTGAGGTTGTCCCTCCCCCCTCCCTCCGCGACACTATTGGGCATATATGTGAAGTGGAAGCAGTGATGGCGTAGTGGTTACGGCATCAGCCTCGCATGCAACAAGTCCGAGGTTTCGAATCCCGGTGTCGCGCAGTTCCCAACCGGATTTTTAGAAAATTCCGCGTGGTATTAGAACTGCATTATGAGGCCTGGAGTGCGGCCTCACCGGCGACCCGGCCGCCGGTAACGCACTCCCTAACCAGCGAAGAATTGGCCACCCTGGTGCAGTATCTTGCCACTACCTCCCACATGCATACGTCAATTAACTCACGGCTCTCAACCCCCAGTGGCTTCGAAGCAACTGACCGCGGCGATGCTCAGATCTGCAACGTAGCAGAGGGTACTAAGAATCTCTGGGCCCGGAGAGGCCGCTATTGGAACCTCAACTTGGCAGCGTTTAACGCTAGAATCTCATCTAGTGAGGCAAGTCAAGCTGTGCTATTCGAGGAGCAAGAGGATGTTAAATGAGATGTAATGAGCTCGGTGAGGTTGGGAGAACAGTTGAGGCCTATACATTGCTACAGAATGGGCACGTCCTGTGCTATCTTGGCTTGACTGACAGAAGAGTACTGGGAGTGGGATTCGTTATCCACAGAAACATAGCTGTAAACATAGAGAAATACAATAGCAATATTCAAAGGGTGGTAGGTATCGTAAATAAACTCAATAAAAGATGCGAGATGAACGTGATACAAACTTACGTGCCTACATCCAGCCATAATGACGCGCCAGTTGAAAGCATTGATGAAGACGGGGAATAATTGATTGATATGTCCCAAAACCACCATATGATTATGAGAGACGCCATAGTGGAGGGCTCCAGAAATTTCGACCACCCGGGGTTCTTTAACGTGCACCCTAATTTGAGCACACGGGCCTACAACATTTCCGCCTCTAGCGGAAATGCAGCCGCTGCAGCCGGGATTCGATCCCGCGACGTGCGGGTCAGCAGCCGAGAACCTAAGCCACTAAACCACCGCCGCGGGGCGAATACGTGGAATTGAAGTCTTTTATCAGTATAGTATACTCTGTTTTTACTTCCCTCATTGAAGACCTGGATTCGGCAGTGCGGAAAGTACTAATGTAGTATACTATACTGATGGGAGACTTCAATGCCAAGGTAGCGAAGAAGCAGGTTGGAGGCCAGACAGTAGGAGAATATGGCATAAGTACAAGAAATTTCAGAGGGAAGCTATTAGTAGAATTCACACAACGATATAATAGACGCATCTTGAATACCTTCTACCGTAAACGAAAGAACCATAAGTGGACATGGAGGAGCCCTAATGTCGAAAGTAAGAACGAAATAGATTTTATACTGAATGCACACCCAGGCATCGTGAAAGATGTGAAATGCTTGGCAAGGTACGAAGCAGTGACCACGAAATGGTGTCGCCTAAAATTCACCTAAATTTCAAGAAGGAACGACAGAAACTGTTACCCAGGGACAAATCAATGACCTAGCACTGAGAAAGAAGGTACAGGAATTCAGAGTCTCGCTTCACAACAGTTACTAGGCTTCTATCGAGGAAACAAGCCTTAGCGTTGACGCAATGAATGATAATCTGACGAGTATCATTACGGAGTGTGTAGTGGAAGCTAGACAGGACAGTAGTTAGACAGAACAACGGCAAGCTGTCCCAGGAAACAAAGAACCACGTTAAGAACCAGCAACGCATTAAAGCCTCAAATACAATGCACCAAATAGAGTTGCCAGAGCTTTCGCACTTGATTAATAGGCGCATAAGCTATCCGCTGTAAGAAGGTATAACATGGGGAGAATTGAACACGCTCTGAAGGACGGAGGAAGCGTCAAATCACTGAAGACGAAACTTGGGATAGGCAACAATCAGATACACGCACTAAGGAGGAACAAGGAAAGCAAAATAACTACCAATATGGATAGGATAATTAAAATAGCAGCGAAGCTACACAACATGTGCGCTGCAGCCGGGACAAGAATAACCAGAATGTAAGAACTAGCAGACCCTATGTGACTTCCCCCCAGTATTGACAGAAGTCACAAAAGCCTTGAAAGGAATGCAAAGAGGCAAAGCTGCTGGTGAGGATCGGGTAACTTTAGATGTGCTGAAAGACAGACGACAGATTGTATATTAAAAACTAGCCACCATGTTCACGAAGTGTCTCCTGATGGCCGGGGAGGGTATCAGAATCTTGCAACATTGCTAACATCCTCTTGATGTTAGCATTGTTAGATGAGATGTCATGGACTTGAAGAATTCAGGCCGATCAACTTGCTCTCCGTCGTGTACAAGCTATTTACAAAAGTAAATGTTAACAGATTGAAGAAAATATTATAATTCCATCAACCAAAGGAACAAGCAGAATTTCAAACAGGCTACTCAACAATCGACAACAATCATACTATCAATCAGTAATAAAGAAATGTGCAGAATACAGCTAACCACTATACATAGTCATCATAGATTACGAGAAGGCATTTGATTTCGAAGAAATTTGCGATATTTGCGTTTTCTTAGTATTAATGTCTCTTGGGTACGCATGCAGTTGCCGCTCAGTTTTATGCAGCTGCCGCTCATCTGGGAATGAGTGACGCGCTATGTGGTGCACTCTGTTATGAACCTAAATACTTTTTCGCGATCGTGACATTGCAAATATTCCGTGGAATAGTTTATTTTCGTCCCCAGACAGGGTCCTGAAAAAGCCTATTATGGCGCAATGTAGCCACCAACGCAACCCTGATCTCTCGTATTTCGACGGTTTCGCTATTGTTTGTTTGTTTCCCTGGATAAATGGCAGGGACCCACTTTGCCCGATTGCCCAAGAATGCAACGTTGATACTGTTAAATGTTAGTTTAGGTAAGCTATCAAATCGAAAACCAGAAATAAAGAAACGAAATGGCAATAATGAGTAAAATATTCAATTTAACTACAAGTAATATGCTTTGGAGTTTGTATTCTGAACTGCCGTGTTAACCTGATAGGAACAATTTTGAAAACTTAGATGTTAGCTTAATGAAAGGACAAATTGGAAGATATTTTCTTCTTTTATTGATATACTTCTTCTTCTCTCTTCTGTTTGTTCTTGTGCTTTTTTTACCTCTGTACCTTTCTATTTATTCCTCTATTTCATTTTCTAGCTCTCTAACTTTCTAAAGCTCGTACTTGAGCATTTTAAAATATATTTCGGCAGTCGATTTATGAAGAAAGAAACTACAAGAAGTCATTCGTTGATTACTCGGATAAATGTTGCAGTTGCCCTTTCAGAGATGACTGCTCAATCAACGCATTAAGCAACACAGCCTACGGTAAATAATCGGGTTTTTACCGTACCACTGGTATTTATCTCTAATTCTATGAAGATTGGAGGATAAAACCAGATATTTACAGGAATAAAAGACCCACGATGAGAACAATCATTCAGCAATCTTTGATGGATCCTTCGCAAAAAGTTATGTAAAAAAACACTACCAATACAGCAGAGGACAGCACCGTAAAATGAAAAAGTAAGATGATGTGGCTGCATACGGCACTAATCATTCACGGACACGTAGTCTTTGTATTCAGCGCACCACCGTATTTCTATCAACTCTGGTTGCATGGTATTGAATACTGTCGTGAAAAAGAAAATTTTTTTCTGGAACGTTACCCTGTTTCTCCTAGACAGGTGTTTACCAATAGCTGTAACGATCTACGCCTATGCATAGTACTAATGTAATTTGACTACTACGATGAACCACTCGCATGTGCACTCTTTCAACCAGAAGAGCTTCCCATATGGAAGGCATTGCTCGTACAATTATTGCAGCTTCCTGACTGCCTTTATTCAGACAAATTTCAATTTAAGAGAGACAAGGGCTGAAACGCAAAAATTTAATTTTTGCATATCCATTGTTCTTATAATAAAGCACTGTTTGGTGGGAGATCAGAACTTTTCTTTCTCCTCCTTGCGTTCTGACCCTGTTATAAGCCAGTAGAATGACGAGCGAAACCTTTTTTTTGCATTCTAGTGATACAAGCGAAGCCGCTCGAGCAGACTGCAAAAATGAACGAACACCAAATTTTTTTCGAACGTATGTAATTATGTACATGCATATGCAATAACGATTATGTGATATTAGCATATTTTTGATAAGTGCAGACGACAAATAGACGAAGACACTGCTGCGCGAGTGAAACTTGCTGTTCCTCAAACTGACTCCTCTGTAGGAAACAAATAACGGAATACTGCGATTTATCGTTATAGTCTTTGTTGGCGTGTTCGAATGCAACATCTCCACCGCAACAGTCTTAAAATCCTCATCCTAACTATCTTTGGTCTTGGCAGAGCCCTCCAGGTGCAGCCTTGGCACGTCTTGCCTTCGCCCACCATTTGCGCATGGCAGCCGGCGTATTGGGTGCCGGTGACGCATTGGCGTGCTCCGAGAACGTGCGAGGGTTGTTCCAAAAAACATTTTCGAATTCCGACAAGGACAGGTACGCTCCCACAGAAATGACGCAGCTGCAACCTTTCTGACACCATGATGTTGACACAGGAGTCGGAAGAGTCGATTCTCAAGCACATCAAGATGACGTCGATGGCCGGGTGCGAAGGTGGCCATGACCGGTCGTAATCCAGGCACTGCTTCCGTGCCCTGCCGATGCCGGAAGCTGCTCCGTCGCCGATAATGAAGGGCGAGCTTCGGCAGAAATAGCACAGCTCCAGCCTCTCCGAGTCCATGTAGCGGTCACTGGAGTTGGAAGAGTCGATGCTGAAGCGCATCAAGAAGACGCCGATGGACGGGTACCGAGTGGTCGCGCCCGTCGTGTCCTCGCACTCCTTCAATGCCTTGCTGATTCTGGCAGCTGCTTCGTCCAAAAAACACGGCACACTTCGGTAGAAATAGCGCAGCTCTAGCCTCTCCAAGTCCTTGTAGTTCTCTGAGAGTCGGGAGAGCCGATCCTGGAAAAGACGGCTACACATGTGGCTTCGTACGACAGCAGCCGCACCGATCGTAGTTTGCGCTGCTCCCTTGCCTTGCTGATTCCGGCAGCTGCTTCGCCCACAAGAAAGGGCACGCCTCGGCAGAAACAGCGCCGCTCCAGCCTCTCCGAGTCCATGTCGGTCTCTCGGCAGTGTGTAGAATTGATGCTGAAGGACAGGAGAGCTACGTTTTTTGCTGGGTACGACAGTGGCGGCAACCGCTCGTAGTCCCTGCGCTGCATGCTTGGCTTGTCCATTCCAGAAGGTGACGTGTTTAACGTGTACCCTGGCCTCTGAATACGCAGCCTTGTCAGAGGCGATCAGAAGACATGTCTTCCACTGGGCGTTTTTGTTCTTTTTTTTTAGTTCGTGCACATTCCTTCATCCTTTTTCCACAGAAATCAGTAACTCTATATTTGTCTCACATAAAAGCGGTCTTTATGTCCGAAACTAAGCTATCGGCTAATAAAAACAATGCAGTGAGTGCCAGACATTCATTTTGACGAGCTTAGAATATTCACTCTTTTAATGAGGAAACAAAAGTGCGAAAAAGAAGCAGACGAGCAAAGAGAACGATGAAAAATGTGCGTTTATGATGATGATTATCAGACTGGTGGTGGGCGTTTTATTGCTGTTTCATCACCTGTGTTTCGCCTTGCTTAGCAGGGGTGCATTTTTGGTTATTTTTAGCAGTTTTATCAATTTATGCATAAAAACTGAACCAGATCTAGCGTTTCGTATATCGAATTAAACACATATACATTTCTATTCCAGAGGACATTTTATAATAAAGAGAACCATGAGATAACAAAGAGTTCGCGCACTGACTTGCGAATAGACAGCCACTGTCTGTATAAGCCATCCTCTCCGAGAAGGTAATTACTTTTCATATATATATATATATATATATATATATATATATATTATATTTATATATATCACGCACTTTGAAAAAGAAATCAAGAGGCAAGCGACGTGATTCTATCAATTTAAAGTTGAACAGGTAATCCTTTAGCATAAGTGAAAAAAATAAAACAATTCGAAAGATCAAATTTACCTGAGTATCGACGTTATGCAAAGCATGCAGAGGACAGGGGACCGTGTTGCGCTTTTCGTATTGAGTGACACGTCATGAAATGACGCTAATTATATGTACAAATGTTGTACGCACAGGCATATTTTGAAGCGCTGTAGATATTTATACAACCAGTTGTTTGCAATTGCGCAACGGTGCCAACTGGAACATGCGCATGAGCAACACCAGACAATGATATGAAGCGGCGCTGATGCTCGCGAGGATGCTGGCCCTGGACACTGCTACACAAATCAATTTCGAAGCATGGCAATTAACCACAATTGACGCTTAGCCGACGTGACGGCTGTATCAATGGAGTACATATGTAATGTTTATAAAATTGGGTGCAGCACTGCAACCACTATTGACGTTTCACGAAGATTAGCGTCTATTTTAAAAGTAGTTTGGAATCCTGGCATAGCTATGTGGTAAAACGATTCATTGCCACACAGAATGCTTGGGTTCGATTCCAGCTGCGACTCTGACATTTATTATTTGCATTCATCAGGTCGATGATACCGACGTCGGGTATTTCTTAACGCTCGTGCGTTCAAATTGTTCTTGTGCATTCTAGTCGTTCCTGGGTAAATACTAAGTGTCAATCACCTTTGGCACATACCCGCATACCAGCGTCAAATAGCCACCCTGGCGTATGTGCTACTGTCTGGCGGGCAGTGTTTGAAGACGTGCGCGATGGGATTGTGGCATTTTTCATGTCTCGACCAGCGCGTCATATTCGTCCAACCATCTTACCCTATGCTAAATTTGGTTTCCACTTAGTTATGGGGGTGACCATGAGAGCGCCCAGACCTAAGCGGCTAGATAGATAGATAGATAGATAGATAGATTGATTGATTGATAGATAGATAGATAGATAGATAAATAAATATATAGATAGATAGATAGATAGATAGATAGAAGATAGATAGATAGATAGATAGATAGATAGATAGATAGATAGATAGATAGATAGATAGATAGATAGATAGATAGATAGATAGATAGATAGATAGATAGATAGATAGATAGATAGATAGATAGATAGATAGATAGATAGATAGATAGATAGATAGATAGATAGATAGATAGATAGATAGATAGATAGATAGATAGACACGCTCACAGTCACCGAATTTCGATAAGAAATGCTTCGCATTTAAAAAAGGCACGAGAAACATTTCAGCTAGACAAGGAAAGTGCTTGCTGCTGAAGGTGTGATTCAAATTGCAATAGTGAGTCTTGTGTAACAGTTTTATCGGAGAGTTTGACTATAACATGAAACCTCTACGCTTCGAGTGAACTCTGACTGTCGCATGGCCGGTCTAGAGGCGAGCGCAAGAAGCAACCGGGTGCCTCCACACTGGCCGTATTGCCTTTAGGAGACTCTCACCGGCCGACAAAGGCAAGCCTCGAGCTCCTGTTTATGCAAACCTTAGGTAAAGTGTTGCGCGTAGGTCCGCCTAGCAACCACAGCTACCATCTTGAGCAATAGGAGCTCGTACACGCGAGCGAATGGCAAGTAGCCTGCAAAACTGAGATAACTTGATACCGAGATGGCAAACCGAAACCGAAATGGAACGGGGGGCGCTCATCCGCTGATTGCTGGCCGTCTAGCAGGATCGTTGCTGTCAATCAGCAGCTGATCACGTGCCATCGGCCGCTAGCAATGATAACATGAAAACAAAAATGCACCAAAAACAACTTAAGCGAATGATGCGTATTAAAATGCTCAGTGATCACCACCTATATCAATGAAAACCCAGCCTGTGCATCACGGCAGTACATCACAGCCGATATCATTGAAGCTGCGGAGCCTGCTCAGCGATTGGTTATGGCTGTCCGCGTCGATGTGAGCTCGTACCACTGCTACCAGCCACTGTTTTGCAGCAATGTTATCGAGGCGAGAATGTCAACAGCTATAGCGGAAGCGCACCACCCTTCTAGCTCTTCTCATTCCGGCAATGTGGGGTTCGATGCTATTCGCCACGCGTTCGCGTATTCGAACTCGTATTGCTCATGATAGTAGGTGGTCAATCCGCACTTCCTTTTTGCCAGCGGCATCCTTAGCTTGTCGTTGCTTGGCACCCATTTCTTGTCGCATACCGGCACTAACTTGACCCGCCTTTACTAGTGTAAGTACAGCTGCATTTAAGTACGATGTCTAATACCAGTACGGTTGTTTTTGTATTTCGCCCAGCAGTGGGAAAGAAATATTCCTGAGCATCAGCTTCACCGTAATGCAAGAGTGGTGATCGGAAGACAGACGCCCAAATCTGTTACCTGAATGATGATGATATGTGGGGTTTAACGTCCCAAAACCACCATACGATTGCCCCACCGAGGTGGTCTAGTTGCTAAGGTACTCGGCTGCTGAAGCGCAGGTCACGGGATCGAATCCCGGCTGCGGTGGCTGCATTTCCGATGGAGGCGGAAATGTTGTAGGCCCGTGTGCTCAGATTTGGGTTCACATTAAAGAACGCCTGCTGGTCGAAATTTCCGGAGCCCTCCACTACGGCATCACTCATAATCATGTCGTGGTTTTGGGACGTTAAATCCCACAAATCAAATCAAATCACCAACATATTATTGTTACCTAAATGTGGCATACGTATTAGCTCTTGGCAAGTCTGGTGACCCTGCACATCCTACCGTCGGTAGTATACGCTGTGACACGAGCATATACAGGAACACTACGCAAGTTGACGCTCGCATGGCACGTACTAAAGAATCGGCTGAGTCGGCCTTCATAGCCTTAGTATTTTACTTAGTTTTATTGACGCTTTGCTGCCGATAGCATAATTTTATTAGCTCCAGTATAAAATTTTAAGTGCCACAACGACTAAGCTCCTCCTTTATGAGAAGATTGTGGTTAAATAAACCGAAAGCCTCAGTGTAATTAACAAGCAATTCAACCCATGTATATTTTCCAAACTAATTTAAAGAATTTGTTTTAATATTACCACTCTGCAGACTTTGCGAGAACCAAATTCACACTGTGTTAGAAGCTTGCATTCTTTCTTTCAACAATTTCTCATCTGTTGATACGTGCTACCTTCTGAAAGACTTTCAAAAATATTCACAGTACAGGTACAGTTACATCATTTTCTTGTTCATTATACTCATCATTTCAATGCAGTTAACAATTCTGTTCGCTGAATTTTATTCGAGGAGACAGAAATAGTTAAAGGGAAGCGTATATATGTACACAAATTGGAACTATATTATTGTCAAAAGATCTACAGCCTCATGTATGTACCATCAACGTCACTATTGATATCACTAATCAAGCATCTACTTGCTATTAAAATCCCAGTTGACCACACAATATGAAAGATCAAAGCTTTCAAACTGGTAAATAAACTTTATTATAGAATGATACTTACTATGCTGAAAAATATTGTTGGAAGGGTTACACTGATGCTTAAAAAATTATTTATATTATCATCAGCACTATTAAGGTTCGGGCTTAATATGTCCATCTGTGTGTGGTCTTGAATAAATAAAGCGTTTGATATGCTTGAAAAGCTCGTGTATTCTCATTTTAACATGTGAAAACTTATGATCGTCAGAACTTCTGCTTAGATCCGGACGATTCCGGTGGCATCTTGGAACAACATTTTCTTCATTCCCCTAAGTTAGTAAAAACCAAACGAAACGGAACTTTTCCAAACAAAGCATGTTTGCTATTAGTCTAACATGTGCGCAGTGATCTTACCACACACACACGCACACGCACGCACGCATAAATAGCAACGCATTTCAAATAAACACGCAGACATACAGACACACACACAAACGAATCCTAAAGAATGAACCTCGCGAAATACTCCGCTCGTGCACGTCAACCTGCTCCTTTCTGAGGACCTAATCGGTTTATTACTTGCACTTCCAAGCCACACTCATTAGATTTTACTCTAGTGATTTTCTTTGTTCAAGGAATCGACCTTTTTAAAAATTTTCTTAGGGACATTTCCCCTCTCTAATAATGTTAGATTGGCTTGAGCCCGTTCAACCTCCTGATGGTGTGGGCCACCGTCATTTTCTTTTTAGTTATATTTATTGCGGCAGTGATCAAGCGATATAGCAGGTTCTCTGTCACTGCCCTCCTAACAGCGTGCAGACACGAAAGCTAGCTGCTGCATTAGCTTGCCTTAGTGACAGAGCTTTTTCAGAACAATCAGCGCTTGAAAGGAGACATGATCTGTCTTCGCACAGAAAATCAGTGAAGCCCTCTTGAAAATTTTTAAGGTGATGGTCTATTGTATTGACTATATAGCACACCAGACACAATTTTGTTTCGTTTTCGCGCGTCTATTTTGCTTTTCGCTTTCTTTCCCATCATTCTTCCCTATTCTCCCTTCCATTAGTGCAGGGTAGCATACCCGATGCTCCAATTTGTAGTTAACCTCCCTGCCTTTCCCTCAATTTATTCTCACTGTCTTCATTTATAGGAGGCCAAAAAGCTTGCGCATAGACACACACGCACACACACACGCTCACAAACACGCACGCACGCAACCACTGGGTGTTTCAAGGAACGTGTCAAATTTATCATAAACCAGTAATATGCGAGATTTGTTTGATGCCTTTACGATTACTTTTTCTGCGGTCGCAGTGATCTCAAGATGGCTAGAAGCATCAATAAGGAGGGTAAATATCAATTTAAATATTTACTTTTTAATACTGCTGTTGGTAATGTCAAATGTTATAGTGTTAGGTCTTCATGCCAATAACCCTAATACAGCTTTTGAGATTTTTATTTAGCGGCATCTAGCAAGAATTGCAAAGTAATGGAAGTCACCCAATTACCGCGGCGAATGCGCCACCGAAACGAGGAAGAGCGCAACTGCCAAATTCTTCTGAAACGTCCAGATTGGGTGAGTGACGTAATATCAGCCATCAACCGACTTCACTGAGTGACTGATTTGGGCACGCTTGAAATTACAGCATGCGTGGCTAACATGTTAACGTACGCGCATGGACTAAACCTCTGAAATCGTGCTCGCGAACAGTGACGCAACTCCGTTCCTCTGGTTGCCGCCGTCATCGCTGTTTTGGTTTCGTTCTTGCCATTGAATATGGTGGAATATATTTACACCACAATAATTTCTTGAGACCAGTTTTTCTGTGTCTCATAGTGCGATGAATTCATCACATGGAAAACTTCAATTATGACGTTTCACATAATTGCCCAGCTCCATGAATTGAAAACATGCATTTCAACTTACACACTGCTGACCTAAAGAATATATTTAACCATCTTATTATATATATATATATATATATATATATAGAGAGAGAGAGAGAGAGCATGCGCACAGACACACACGCACACACACATACGCTCACAAACATGCACGCACGCCCTGATAACAACATCTAAATATATATATATATATATATATATATATATATATATATATATATATATATATATATATATATATATATATATATATATGTCATCGAACGCGTTATTTGAAGGTCGTAGGTTCGATTCCTGCTCACGGCTGAGTATTTTTTCATCCACTTTTCTTTCTTCTTATTTACGTTCCATTTGTTCTAATAACTTCCCCTGTACATTCCTTGGCATTACTGTCTGTTAGATCTCATTATTATTGTGTTAAAACACGGAAAAACGAGCCCTTAGGTATACACTTCTTTCCCTTTTATATATATAAATATATATATATAGCATGGTACATTTATAAGCAACGCACCGCCTTTAATTCACTTCTTATATCGACGCTGTTTCTCCAATTATTTCTTTATTATTCGCGTAACGACGGCTGTGTACCATGGCATTTGTCTTGCGGAACTCTACGGTTGCGGCATACCCCCCTTGCCCCGCTGCGGTGGTCTAGTGGCTAAGGTACTCGGCTGCTGACCCGCAGGGCGCGGGTTCGAATCCCGGCTGCGGCGGCTGCATTTCCGATGGAGGCGGAAATGTTGTAGGCCCGTGTGCTCAGATTTGGGTGCACGTTAAAGAACCCCAGGTGGTCTAAATTTCCGGAACCCTCCACTACGGCGTCTCTCATAATCATATAGTGGTTTTGGGACGTTAAACCCTACATATCAGGCATACCCCCTTACACCTTGTGATACTTTCCCCCTGGGTGGCGCCTAAGTCCCCTGCTGTCTCCCCTCCTTTACTTTGTTTTTGCTTCTGCCGCCATCGGCGACTCGGATGCATATTCGAAAAAGTGTTTCTCTAAGTTGTGATTCGTATTGACACCGGTACGATGCTTGTGTTTACTTCAAGCCTTCGAGCTTGTACTCATCCTCGCCACATATAACCCGCCTCCCTTTCTTCTTCTTCATATAACGCCCCCCCTCCCCCCTGCATAATCACATGGTTGCCTTTGCTTGAAACTTTATCGCATAAGTCTGTACTACTTAAGCGCAGCATGCATTCGTACACGATGAACTGTGTGCTGTCACATGCTGTTTGAACTGGGTGTGCGATGAACATTTCTACTTGTTGCACAACACAGACAGATAGAATGGACTTTTGAAACTATTGGTTCGGGTAGCCAGCCTAAGCAGGCGGTCCCACGTAACCAAGGTGGCGCGTGCCTAAAACCCTACGTGATGACTCGCTGAATTCTCGTTTTAACATTGACAAATTTAAGCTTAAACAATATTAAAACATCATTAGTTTAAACGCGCACTCTTATGAAAAAAGCCTGCTTATTCACTAGCTCAATACTAAGCGTTTACTTGTCGCAAAAAGCACTAACTTCCTATTAGGTGAAAATAGTGAAATGCTGAGTGGTGAAACTTGCTAGATCGCAAAGTAATGCGTGGATATAACCGACTCGAATGAATACACTACTGGCATTTTATTCAACAGGCAATTATATGTGTATGTACAACGCCACGTCAAGATAATTCAATTTAAGAAGTATCTATGGGATAATAAGCAATGTGAGATTGTCCAAGAAGATTAGTTAGCAGCCACTAATTACTTCATGCGAATATTTATACACGTACGCATCACAGCAACATACATAGAAGCATGAACGAATCACAACGGAAGACACATGCAAACGCACTCATAGCATATCAGGACTTAGCTTGTATCGTATGCTGCGGCCGCCGGTTCAAGGCTATTTATGCTCTCACTTTGAAATAGCACACCGTGTACTGGTTAGAAATTTAGAAAAATAATCGAAGTTCTGTACACATCATCGTCTGTCCTTCTATATATGTGTGTCATGAATTAGCACGGAATTCTCATTCCAAGGTAATCGACAAAACTAGCATTGGTGAAATTTTTTCACAAGAAGGTGATGATTACTCCAAGATAACCGGTGGTGTTTACGAGAAACCCGGCAATGTGTGTGACTTATTATAGACAGCTACTTCAAATGACCAAGAAATCATTCCTGGTTAGTAACAGAAAAAGTATCAACGTTTACCAGCTGCTGGCTGTTGTAAACTGCGAAAACATTAAACAAAAAAGACGAAGCACAGGCGCTGAAAAGCATTGAAACACGTGCCCTCATACTGATAATCATCATAAACAACCCATACTTCTGGTCCTCCTTTTTGCTCATCTGCTTTTTTTCGCACAGTTGATTTCTCTTTAAAAATGTGGATAATATAAGCTAGTCACAACGATTGTCTAGCACTCACTGCATTGTTTTCATTAGCCTATAGCTTAGGTTTGGATGTTAAGACTATTATTCGGTGACACAAGTGCAGAGTTACAGATTTTTGTGGAACAGGGTTGAAGGAATGTGAAAGAAGTAGAAGAAGAACAACAACGCCCGTGAAAGACGTGTCTTCTAATCGGCTCTGCCAAAGTCACGAACTCAGAGGCCCGTCTACCTGCTGCCTTCATGAAACACGGCCCCCTCCGGAATTTTCAAGGGAAGGGTCGCAGTGCAAAGGCTATGACCAGTTCCGGCCACTGTCGTGTAGACCTCATGTCTTTCAGCATCGACTCTCCCGACTCCCGGGAGAACTACGTGGACTCGGAGAGGCTGGAGCTGCGCTATTACTGCCGAAGCGTGCCCTGTCTTGTGGACGAAGCAGCTGCCGGAAATAGCAAGACAATGAAGCAGCGCGAGGACTGCGATCCGGCGCGGCCGATATGGTACCCGTCCATCGGCGTCTTCTTGATGTGCTTCAGCATCGACTCTTCCGGCTCCAGTGACCACTACATGGACTCGGAGAGGCTGGAGCTGTGCCATTTCTGCCGAAGCTCGCCCTTAGTTCGCGGGGACGATGCAGCTGCCGGCATTGGCAAGGCAAGTGTGCAGTGCCTGGACCACGACTGGTCGTGGCCACTATCGCACCGGGCCATCGACGTCATCTCAATGTGCTTCACCATCGTCTCTTCAGACTCCCATGACAACGAAATGGTGTCGGATAGGCGGTAGCTGCGCCGTTTCTGCGGCAGTCCACCTGTCTTTTTTGGGATTCGAAAATGTTTTTTGGAACAATCTGGCACGTTTCCGGAGAACTCCAATGCGTCGCAGGTACCCATTGCCCTCGGTTCCATGCGCATTGGTTGGGTGAAGAGAAGACGTGCGAAAGCTCCACCTGAAGTGCTTTGCGAAGACTGAGGATTTTCATGATGAAGATTTCGAGTGTGTAGTGGTGTTGATCTTGCACTCGAACACAATGACGAATACTGTAACAACAAATCGCAGTATTCCGTCTTCTATTACTAGAGAGGAGCCAGTTTGAAGAAGAGCAAGTTTTCCGCCTCCATCAGAAATGCAGCCACCGCAGCCGGGATTTGATCCCGCTACCTTCGGGTCTGCAGCCATTATACCACCGCGGTGGGGCGATGTCTTAATAAAGCCAGTGGGGAAGCTACAATGTGCCTGTAGAGCCAATGGCGGCCTGATAGTTAGCTCTGTTGGTCCACCGAGTGCACCTATAGTTGTCCATCGTGTGGTCGATTTACATGAATATTAAGCACTGATGGACATGGGCCGGGCATGTAGCGCGTAGACAGGATAACCGCTGGTCTTTAAGGGTAACTAACTAGATTCCAAGAGAAGGCAAGCGGGTTTGGGGGAGGCAGTAGGTCAGGTGGGCAGATGAGAATAAGAAGTTTGCGCGTATAAATTGGCAGCAGCAAGCACAGGACCGGGTTAACTGGCGGAACATGGGAGAGGCCTTTGTCCTGCAGTGGACGTAGTTAGGATGATAAAGATGATGATGATAATGATGATATTGAGAAGCACAGATGTAGATTTTTTTATCTATTGGCAAACACCCTCCCTAGGGAAGCGGTAAAACGTTCCGTAAAAAAATTGCCCACAGCTTCCCTCGAGGGAACACTGAGGAGGATGCGGAGCATATAATTGGTTAACGGGGTGTTAAATTGCGACTTACTTGGATCGATGGCTAAATTGGTTAACGTGGTTGTGAAATGGGGTGTTAAATTGCGACTTACTTGGGTCGATGGCTAATTTGGTTAACGTGGTTGTAGGAGGCGGTGTTAAATGAGTGAACACGTATGCGAAAGGGCGGCGCTGGTCGAAGGGACGTCGATCATTGTGTTTGTGGATTCGTTGGCATTCATTTCACCGCGACCTCGGACGTCGACGCGCCGTACAAACCAACCGACAAGCGGCAACTGAGCGAGCGAGCGCCGACCTTGAGTATATATACAGCGCGACGGCGCATGCGCTGTCAGCTGTTGAATGTTCTCGAAGCGCGACGGCGCATGCGCGCGTCAGCTGTCGAATGTTCGCGAAGAACGACGGCGCATGCGCGTCCGCTGGAGAATCTGGAGAATTGTAGATTGTTCTCGAAGGGGATAAGTGCGCGCGGCAAAGATGGTGGGTGACGGCGCGACGGCGCATTCGCGCGTTAGCTGTCGAATGTTCGAAAAGGGGGAGAAGTGCAACGGCGCATGCGCGCGTCAGCTGCCGATGTTCTCGAAGCGCGACAGCGCATGCGCGCATCATCATACAGCTGGCGAATGTTCGTGAAGAGGAGAAGCACACGTGGTGTGTAGAGGAGGAAGGGTGCACAGATGGTGGAGGAGAGAAGCGCGCGCGGTGAGGAGAGGAGGAAGGGGTGCACAGATGGTGGAAGAAGGAGGAGGAAGCTTGCGGACGGCGCCGCACTACAAGCCTCGTGTATTAGATGCTCCGCATCTAAAAC
Source organism: Rhipicephalus annulatus (assembly GCA_013436015.1). Classification (NCBI taxonomy): domain Eukaryota; kingdom Metazoa; phylum Arthropoda; class Arachnida; order Ixodida; family Ixodidae; genus Rhipicephalus; species Rhipicephalus annulatus. The sequence goes on along the minus strand of WOVY01002278.1, from coordinate 94,761 downwards.
GCAGCCTGTGCATCACGGCAGTACGTCACAGCCGATATCATAGAAGCTGCGCAGCCTGCTAAGCGATTGGTTATTGCAGTCCGCGTCGATGTGAGCTCGTGCCACTGCTACCAGCCACTGTTTTGCAGCAATGTTATCGAGGCGATTGATTTGATGATTGATTTGTGGGGTTTAACGTCCCAAAACCACCTATTGATTATGAGAGACGCCGTAGTGGAGGACTCCGGAAATTTTGACCACCTGGGGTTCTTTAACGTGCACCCAAATCTGAGTACACGGGCCTACAACATTTCCGCCTCCATCGGAAATGCAGCCGCCGCAGCCGGGAATCGAACCCGCGACCTGCGGGTCAGCAGCCGAGTGCCTTAGCCACTAGACCAATGCGGCGGGGCAATGTTATCGAGGCGAGAATGTCAACAGCTATAGCGGAAGCGCACCACCCTTCTAGCTCTTCTCATTCCGGCAATGAGGGGTTCGAGGCTTTTCGCCACGCGTTCGCGTATTCGAACTCATATTGCTCATGATAGTAGGTGGTCAAGCCGCACTTCCTTTTTGCCGGTGACATCTTTAGCTTGTCGTTGCTTGGCACCGATTTCTTGTCGCAAACCGGCGATAACTTGACCCGCCTTTACTAGTGTAAGTACAGCTGCATTTAAGTACGATGTCTAATACCAGTACGGTTGTTTTTGTATTTCGCCCAGCAGTGGGAAAGAAATATTCCTGAGCACCAGCTTCACCGTAATGCAATGATGGTCATCGGAAGACAGACGCCCAAATCGGTTACCTAAATGATGATGACATGTGGGGTTTAACGTCCCAAAACCACTATACGATTGGCCCGCCGCGGTGGTTGTTGCTAAGGTACTCGGCTGCTGAAGCGCAGGTCGCGGGATCGAATCCCGGCTGCAGTGGCTGCATTTCCGATGGAGGCGGAAATGTTGTAGGCCCGTGTGCTCAGATTTGGGTTCACGTTAAAGAACGCCAGCTGGTCGAAATTTCCGGAGCCCTCCACTACGGCATCTCTCATAATCATGTCGTGGTTTCGGGACGTTAAACCCCACAAATCGATCAATCAATCAATCGCTGAACTGCTCGGGCAGTGGTAGGGGTGGCGCCAGTTGCGCGGTGGTCGCTAGAACCCGCGTGGCCGTAAAGTTGGCTTTCCCTAAATTGACGCTTTTTGCGCACTTGAACACGCTGTGCGAATGGGGGCGTGGGCGACGAGTTCTATCAGTGGCGCAACTCTGCTACCTAAAGGTAGCATACAGAGTAACTCTAAGTTCGACCATAGCCTCCTTTATTTTCTGTGCCCGCGCAGTCAGTCCACCGGGCCCGTTCGGCCGCCTCCCGCATCCTTCTCTCTTTTTGCGTCTGCTGTCCGCCAGGGGCGCTCGCATCCCATAATCGAGTCGGCGCATTCAGCCGCGGCGACGCATCTCCAGGAAACCTTTGTTCGTGTCGCATACGTTTGCAACACCAATTATTTACGACCAAAACGGTACGTAGTACTTTCAGCAAGTATAATTGTAACGGTTGCTTCATTGTGTTGCGTGAACAGATGACACGCGGCAATAAGTGAGTGCGTGTAAACAAACAACGTCGTTTGCACCTCGTGTTTGCAGGGCCGGTTTCATGCTTTGCTATCATTTTTCGCGCTTCTTTCTCGTGAGGCTTTTCCGCGCACCTATCAGCGAATTTCGCTAAGTAATCAGGAATGTTAGTTTACGGTTTCTCTCGTTTCTGTCTCGTGCAGCGGCCTACGCAAACAAGTCTCCGTGGTTCATTCGGCTGTGATGACCCGCGTCAGGTGCGATGGCGTACTGTTGCGTGCCCGGTTGCAAGTCTTCAAGCAAAAAGAAGGAAGTAGGAATTTCATTCCACGAAATTCCAAGCGACGAGGAGTTGCGGCAAAAAAAAATGTGATTGCTGCTTGTGAACAGTGTCAACGAGGGTACTAAAGCTCGTCAGACTGTGTGCGTGTGAGGAACGTTTCGATCGACGCCCTCTTGTTCGTTTCCGCAGGTTGCGAATGAATTAATACGCAATAAACAAGTTTCTCTACCGTTTCCTTGAAGGTATGGTGTTCTGTTCAATGTGCTATCTTGCGTACTTATTCTTTCTCTCTTGCATAAGTTCTCTCCTAAATATTTAAGTGGCACACGGGAGTGGTATCACACTTTTGTTTTTTAAGCTTGCCGCGCTTACAAACGCGCAACGAAGGACCCATTCGTCAGTGCCGGCGGTAGCACCGGAGTCAGTGAACAGGCTCTGCCGGTTATGGGAAGGCAGCGCCGCCTGGTGGTGATTGCGGGAACTCAGCCTGACGGTCGGCTCCCTTTGATCCCGGCGGCAAAGCGCAGGCGCAGAAAATAAAGGAGGCTATGGTTCGACCAGGCAAAAATGGAACTTTTGAACCACTTGGGCACTTCCCCATAGTAACATCCGGCGGTTATTTTTTTATGCCAGGTGTAACATCGGCAACACCACTGCTATCAGTCATGACTTACTTAATGAATGCAAGTTAATCGCAAAATAATATTACATTCTTCAATAAGACGACAAGGTTGCACCGATTGATTCAAGACACCTGCTAATTTTTTTTATCGATGGGAAGGGAGCATCAAAGTCCATCACAACCAGGGATTAAATTTTAACTTCACTCACTGTCATCGCTGTATCACCCAGAGAAAATTGGCTTGGAGGCCCCATTCAATGGCATTAGCTCATTTCAGTGAGTTCAAGAAGCTGTCGCGCATTTGATGAAGGGCAGATTCCCTTCATTGGCCTCGTTTTCGATGCACAAACTTACTTGCGGGAATTTCAGCAGAGATTTCCACATCACTGTTCAGTGAAACGTCATATTTTTAGTAGTTACGATGAAGTTTTAATTACTGCTACAAGTAATACTTGCAATTCTTAGCTAAAGTATGTTTACGTTCGTAACAGGTACCACCTGTCCCGACTCTTTTGCGCAGATTAGTGGCATGTATGCACTTCAAGCGCGAAGCTCGTATTTATTTTAAGGTTTTAACCGGCTACACGAGACGAAATTTGAGGATAAAGATGCGGTTACTAACCTAAATGAAAATGAGAACAGAAAAAGAAGGCAAGGTATTTGATCAAGGAACAAGCTTGTAGTCTTCTGTTTTGAGCAATTTTTCATATCTTGGTATGTATTACCTCCTGAAAAACTTTCTAGCAGAAGGTACAGATAGATAACTTCTTAACTCACTACGCTCACCACTTTTATACAAACTTTTATCACTTTTGTTTTCTGAATTTTATTCGAAAAGACTGGAATATTTATTGCGGAAGGGTATATGTGGACAAGAATTATTGCCAACAAATGTCAACAGCCGTATCAATATACGATCAACGTCACTACTATTTTTGTTATTCAAACATCTACTTGTGGTTAAGATCTCAGTCGACGCCACAGGATGAAAGATCGGAGCCTTGACACTGCTAAATAAAGGGCCATATCGAATGACACTTTGTCAGTTGGAAAACATTGTTGAAAGCGCCACACTGATCACAAAGGTGTTACTTGCCAACAGCACCATTAAGATTCAGACTTAATTTCTTCCTTTGTATGCGGTCTGGATTCAAGAGAGCGTTCAATATGCTTTCAAAAGCTCGCGCCTTCCCAGGCTACATATAAAGAGCTTGCTATCGTCACAACGTTTGTTTAGATGCGAACTCTTCCGGTGACATCTTGGTACAACCTTTTTTTTTATTCCCCAAACTTCGTAAAAGCAAACAAAAGGGAAGATTTTAAATCAAGGCATGTTTGATATCATTCTAAGAGGTATGCATTGATCGTGCCCACACACACACACACACACACACGCATTTAATAAACACAGAGTCCTACAGACACACGCGCGCAAACCCCAAAGGCTGAGCATCGGGAAATACACCGCTGACGCACGTCGACCTGCTCCATCCTGAGGACCTGATCGGTTTCTTTCTTGAGCTTCCAAAGCGCACTCGTTAGGTTTTACCTTTGTCATTTTTTTCGTTCAAGAAATTGGCTATTTTTAATACCTTTAGACCATGCCCCTCTTTATTTATGTTAGATTGGCTTGTGCCCGTTCTACCGCTTGGTGATGAGGGTCACCCTCATTTTATTTTAAGTATTTTCATTAGTAGCAGGCCAAAAAGCCGGCGCACACAGACAGGCACACACACATGCACGCACGCATGCAACCAGCAAGTGTTTCAGGGAATGTGTTCAAATTTCTAATGAACCAGGAAAATACGAGATGTGTTCCATGCCTTAACAATAAATTTTCTGCAGTCACTGTCCTCTGAGGCTTGTCAGAAACATAAATGGGGACAGTAATTGTGAAATATAAATAAAAAAGCTTTTCATTACTGCTGGCATGTGATTATGTCAAACGTCGTAATGGAAGACCTTCATGCGAATAACCCTAATACAGCTTTTGAGATTTTAATTAGCTACATCTAGCAAAAATTGCGATGTAATGTCATTTATTGAAATCCCGCGGCGACACCGCCACTCAAACGCGGAGCAGCGCAACATCCACATTCTTCTGAGATTTCCAGATTGAGTGAGCGTCGTTATATCAACCATCAACCGACTTCGTTGAGACAATAAGTTGGCTACGCTTGAAATTACAGCCTGCATGGCTAGCATGGTAATGAACGCGCAAGAACTATACACCTCTGAAGTCGTTCTCTTGAAAAGTGACGCGACTCTGTTCTTCAATAGTTGTCGCGCTCATAGGTGTTTCGGTTTTGTTTTCGCCGTGCAATATGATGGAATATAGTTACACTGCAATAATTACTTGAGGCCAGTTTTTCTGTCTCTCAAAGTGCGATAAGTTCATCGCATGGAAAACTTCAAATTATACGTTTCACTTAACTGCCTGGCTCTACTAATTGAAAAGACGCATTTTAACTTACTTATACCACCCAAAGTGATATATTTAGCCATCTCAATATGCCTTCAGAAGAGTTGACTGTCGGCCGAGTTGATACTTTTGCCGCTTCGGTTCCTGCCCACGGCACGTTAACTTTTCACCTACTTTTCTTTCTTCGCATTTACAATACCATTCGGTCTAGTGACTTCCCCTATACTTTCCTTGGAATTATTGTTTGTTAGAGCTGTCACACGTCACTACGTCTACGCGGGCAGAACGTGCGGCTTTGCGTGGCGCCCTGGAGTACATCAAATCTCAGAGACCGAATAATTGGGCTGTGTTTTCCGACAAGAAACCGGCCCTACAGAGCATGCAGTCAGTCCTTCGACGAGGTTCCCATTAACAGTTAACTTACGAAGTTATCCAGCTTCTTCACCACGTCTCCGAAACAGGCCACGAGGTCAAGTTTCAGTGGCCTCCTGGCCATTGTGGGATCCGTGGCAATTATTCTGCAGAAAACGCGGCTCACACATCGCACCAAGAAGAGCACACCCTTCCGATTTCTTTGTCAAGGACTGAAGCTGCAAAGCGACTTCGTCACCTGGCACGTAGTCTGTGTCTGCAGGAGTGGAACACCCCAAGTATAAGACATACGAGACTCTACCAAATAAACCCTCGACGGACCTCCATCCGGACTTCGTCGACGTGAAGCTTCGCTTCTTTGTCGCCTTAGGTGGGGGGTTGCCTTCACAAAAGCGTATAAAACCCTCATCGGATATACCGACAATGCGGAATGCGACGTCTGCTGCGCCAAAGAAGACATCGACCATCTGATATGCCATTGCCCTCGATTTTCCTCCGAAACCCAGAAGCTTTCGGACACATTGCGACAATTGGATGATCACCCACTCAGATGCTACTGGAACACCGTCCTCGCCTTTCGTCGGCTCAAAAAGTAGTCAAGGCTGTCTTGTGCTTTTTGAGGACTACAGGCCTACGTGATAGCCTTAAACTTTTGTGTAGTGCCACCACTGCATACACGCCAGCCGATTGACTGACAATCCTTTTTCTTTCTCTCTCTTTCTCTTCTCTTTACCCTCTCTCTCATCTGTATGCCCCCTTACCATTCCCCCAGCATAGGGTAGCAAACCGGGCTTGTGCCTGATTAACCTCCCTGCCTTCTCTCTTGTTCTTCATTTTCTCCCTCCCCCACCTCATTGTCTGTTAGATCTCATTATTAAAGTGTCAAAACACGGGAAAACTAGCCCTTAAGTATACACCGCTTTCTCTTATTCTTTAACGAGAGTCTCGTACTGGCAGACCTGGTGTCCTATTTTCTATACGAGGGACTATTGGTCAGCTGCCGGCTCGTATTAAGTTCACGTGCTACGTGACGCCATACAGGCTCCTAAAGAGTGCGCCACACTTGCCGCCTTTGCTACAGATGGCGCTGACTGAATCTCCCGCACTTAAGTTCACATATAAATCCAACAAAGTGACTGGGAGGATAGCCGCCGTGGTAGCTCAGTGGTAGAGCATCGAACGCGTTATTCGTACTACTTGCACTGGATCTTAAGGCTGCTTTCGACAATGTCAGTCATAAGGCTGTGCTTGAGGGGCTTAGCAAATTAGCTGTGGAAAGCGAATACACAACTACATCAAAGCTTTTCTCAGTAACAGAACCGCCACAATTGGTATAGGAGGCATCCGCACTGATACGTTTAATACGCCCACAAAAGGAACGTTCCAAGGTTCTGCGATATCGCCGATGCTGTTCAACATCGTTATGATCGGCTTAGCTCGGAACCTCGAAAACATTGAAGGGCCCAGGCATGCCATCTACGCAGACGATGTTACAATCTGGGTGACAAGAGGATCTCTAGGCCAAAAACAAGATCTTCTGCAACGCGCAGCTGATACAGTTCACGACTACGTACGTCAATGTGGCCTCGTCTGCTCTCCGGAGAAATCAGAAGTTCTGAGAGTCTACAGACGAGGATACGACCTGCAAAACTCCATAGACGTCTATATAGGGAGGAAGAAGATTCCAGAAGTATTCCGAATCAAAATTCTCGGCATGTGGATACAAAGCAACTGTCGTATAGACCACACCATCAGACAGATGTCAAACACTACAGCGCAAATCACGAGGATGATCACCAGAATCTCTAACAAAAGACGGGGTATGAAGGAAGGAGGACACTTGTAGGCTTGTACAGGCCCTAGTGGTCAGTAGGATTGTATACAGTGTCCCCTACCAAACACCACTCCCACAGGAAAAAGAACAATTAGAGGCAATCCACAGAAAAGCCTACAAGTGCGCCCTTGGCCTACCTGTCAGCACCTCGACAGAGAAATTCCTTAAACTCGGGATAAACAACACAGTGCAAGAACACATCGAGGCGCATCTTGTTGCGCAGAAAATGAGATTAATGTTGACTGCTACGGGCAGGCACACGTTGCAGACATTGGGCATGAGGGATGCTTGCGGAGAAATTAATAACACGGCGAGCATACCAAAGGACATTCGCCAGATTATTGAAGTCAGCCCAATACCTCGAAACATGCATCCAGAAATCCATAAGGCTCGAAGAAAAGCCAGATCAGAAGCGCAAGAATAAAGTTTCAAGGCGAGAACCGACGTATTGTACGTTGACGCAATCACATCCAGAGAGCACCCCGGGACAGTTGTAAGCGTTGTTGATCACCAACTTATGGAAGTCAACAGCGCTTCGATCAAAAGCAACAACATCCTCGAGGCTGAGGAAGTAGCGATCGCGCTCGCCATCACACACCAGAGCGAAGAGTCTACTACAGAAATAGTTACCGACTCGCAAGAAGCGTGTCGACGGTACAACAGTGGACGCATATCCAGTGCTGCCATCCGCATACTCAAGGGAAGAAAAATCATCTTCTCGAGCTGCTTCATTACGTGGACACCAGGCCATAAAACTGTGACAGGGAACCAGCGTGCCGACGCCATTGCCCGAGAATACGCCGACCGGGGGGCGCACAACGACGAGGAACCAGCCACAGTTACTAGACGCTATGGAGCAATTTTAGAACACCAGAGAGCCCTGAGGAGGATATACCCCCTCCCCACAAAGACCTCAACAGAGAGCAGTCGGTTGCCTAGAGACAGCTGCAGACTAATACGTACCCCAATCTCAGTCTTCTGAGTAAAATCTATCCGGGAATATACACCAACAAATGCCCGCTATGCAGAGAACACACCACACTTTAACACGTGACATGGGCCTGCCAACACACACAGGTAGTGCCAAGAAACTGTACACCAACACCGGAGCAGTGGGAGGCTGCGCTGTCCTGCTCTAAGCCTGAAGAACAGCTCAAGCTGATCGACAGAGCTTGCAAGATGGCAAAGGCCGCAGGGGCCCTGGACTGAGGACTCCACCTTCGCCGGAAAAAGCTATTTGTATTAAAGTTTTGCATTCCATTCGAAGGTCGCAGGTTTGGTTCCTGCTCACAAAACCTAATTTTCACCTACTTTTCTTTCTTCGCGTTTACATTACAATTCGGTCTAATAACTTCCCCTATATTTTCCTTGGCATGATTGTGTGTTAGATCTCAATATATATATATATATATATATATATATATATATATATATATGTGTGTGTGTGTGTGTGTGTGTGTGTGTGTGTGTGCGTGTGTGTGTGTGTGTGTGTGTGCGCGCGTGTGTGTGTGTGTGTGTGTGTGTGTGTGTGTGTGTGTGTAGGGAAATAAGTATGTACTTAAGGGCTCGTTTTTCTGTGTTTGACAAATTAATAAATTAATATTGCGATCTAACAGACAATAATGCCAAGGAATATCTATAGGGTAGTTATTAAACCGAATTGTGAATTACTTGTGAAGAAAGAAAAGTGGGCGGACAGATAGCTAGCCGCGGGCAAGAACTGAACCTGGTACCTTCAAGTAACGTGTTCGATGCTTACCACTGAGCTATAAAGGTGGCTATCCCCCCAGCTACAATATTGGGTATATGTGAATTGGAACGTGGGAGTTTCAGTAAACGCCACCAGTAGCCATGGCGGCGAGTGTGGCACACTCTTTATTATCCTGTTTGGCGTCACGTAGCACGTGAACTTATGATAGCTGACCAATAGTCCCTCGTATACAACCTAAAGACATACTTGTCTACCTATACAGGGGACATAGTATGTCTATACAGAGGACATACTTAAGTTTCTCGCGTCTGTACATTGCAAACAAATTGGCGTCCACCGCGACAGGACAAAGTTGTTTGTTTTTTATCTGGATTTTCGGACGCGGTGCGAACCATGACCAGCACGTGGGAGATGTTAGAATTGGCTGAACGCAAGGGTCTGAGGGGAAAGGAGTTCAAAGCGTGGTATGAAGAGCGTATGGAGAGAGAGCGTGAGCAACGGGCTGCAGGGCGAAAGGCGGCGAAAAAAAAGCTTGAATTAGGAATGCTAGAACTTGAGCTTGCGATGGCAAAAAGGGGCATCTCGGGATACAGAGGAGTGAGCGAGTGGCTGAGGTGTGCTCTGACAGCAGTTGCATCACGAACGATTTGAATTTACGTCAGGCTGACCCTGTACCTCGTCATGACCTTACGCTAGAGAATGAAACTAGGGAAGATGACAGAGAAGTGGGTAGCCAAGAAACTAGGAGACTCGAGGAGCTTATTGAAGCAAGGGCATGCTTCGTGGGCATGGAACAAGAACGTTCCATTCAAAGTAAAGGGTTTGTTGAAACCTGCGAGAAGTCAAGCACACTTAATGCAGAGCTGAAGAGCTCCACTGAAGGAGCCGTAGAAGGCCTCCTAGCAGACGCCGGCGAATGCCGTAATAAAAACTCCGATCTATTTGCTGCCTATTGTTTTGGGCCATTTGATGTAGCAACAGGTGCTACGTACACAGCTTTTAACGATGAATATAACTCACCCATACAGAGAGAGGGCTTGAGTTCTCAAGAAATTGTAGATGATGCTTCCTTGAGAAAACTGGAGCAAAATACAGAAACACTTGTTCAAGAACAGACAGTAGAGTTGCAATGTAGGTCAGCTCTACGAGGTAATGAGCGTAGTCACGATTACCCAGGCAAAAGGGTTGAAAATTTTGATGAACAAGCAAGACAAAAAGCTGAAATGATGGAAAGTGAACCCGAATGCAGTAATGGTCCAGCAGGTCATTGTACGAGGAAGGATGCCAACTGGTGCGCTCTGGGATGTTTGGTTGAAGAGGTTACTTCTCTAAAAGTGTCTGAACGATTGTCGGCTTACGAGCTCAAGCAAGGCGTTCTGAGGAAAAATAAAGTCATTCAGACGTGGTTTTACTGGCATGCCTGGAGGCAAGGCTTCCGAATGGCATACAGCAATTACAGCGTGTATACTTGTGATTTAGAGGTTGTGCGTCTGGTTATACACAGCTTTAAGTTCGGACGAGCTTACGGTTGACAAATCTTCCACTGGCGTCAAGTTTCTCACTCTTCTAAATTGTTTAGGGTCATAAAACGCCTTGTTTGGGACTCTATAACTTAAGTGTCAAGTACGATTTCCTGTTGGTTTCTCTTGGATCTTGATTGCGGACCACGGAAGGGTGTTTCATGTGAACAGTTGAAGACGTTACACGCAATGCAACATTGACTTGATGTGTAGTTCTGTTTTTTACTTAATAGGGTATATTTGAAAAAAAGGCGGTGTACTAAACAGGCTAACTTGGGTATTGTCATTATAAGCTAGATGAGTTCATACTTTTTCTTGCTTTTTCTTGCTTCGTGTGTATACGGTGGTTAGTGAATGTGGACCTTTGGACGATGTAGGGAACTGTGTAAGTGTGTATTGAGTGACTTCATCCAAGAATTGAGCAGCAGTTTTTTGTGCAGAAAAACTTTCCCAAAAAGGGGCCAATGGTGGTGTGGTGTAGTGATGTGGTGGTGTTTGTGAGGTGAGAAGGCACCGTGGTGTTATGTACAACATGCTCGGAGGCGACGGCAGCGGTGCTTCTCGATTGAGCTGCGGAAAGAAGATGACGTTGGCGCAAAACGTCAAGCATGAAACTGCGGCCCGCCAAAAGGAAGAGGAAGTTCGCGCGAAAGGTTGCACTGCCGATGCACGAGAGGGAAGAAGAGGAAGCCCAGTCGGGGGGGAGGGGGCAGAACGAAATCGAGCTGGCTGGAGTGCAGATCCTGGGTGTAGCGCGACTTCGGTGTCGGGTTCCGGACCTGACCGCGTGAAGTCACGCAAGGTGACGTGTTCTCGACGTGTTCCGACCGCGTTCGTGCCTGCGCCTGCGTTCCTTGTTCCATCCTCAGGGTTGCGGTCAAGTAGCCGGCGGTCACTTTTATTTTATTAGATCTACCTCTTGTTCCGCAACTGTTTTAGTGCATTGATAAGTGTAACTTCTTCTTATTTCATGTCTGTTTCTTCTCCGGGCCAGAGGCCTGCCCTCTGGCCAGCCTCTGTTCCCCCTCAAGATCTTCCCCTGGAGTTGTCTCTCCGCAATGGAACCCGTAGTGTTCCTGTCGCTTTGGTGTCGACCACCGGTGGGTTCATCAGTATGAAAAATCCCAAGACAATCCAAACGAAACTTCGTGCGATCACTCCCCTCTCTCTACTGATAACAGAGGTTCGTCAGTTTGGACGCGGGGGGATACTAGGCTGCTCACCAGACAAGGCTTGCATCCAAGACCTTCTGAAGTGCACTACTTTTGCATCACATCCGGTGAGCTCTTTTATCCCACCTCATCTAGCTTGCTGAAAAAGATTGGTTTGGGGGGTAGACGCAAGTCTAAGCCCAGCGGAAGTCTTGGACATCTTTTCCCCAGCAGGTGTTATTTCTGTTTACCGCTGTACCAAACAGGAAAACCAAAACAGAAAGTTCCCACTGAAACTGTAATTGCCACACTCGTTGGAACAGATCGCCCTTCGGAAATCAAGGCATGGCCGCTTATCTATAAGGTCGAAGCTTTGGCTCGCCGTCTGCTGCAATGTGCTAAATGTTGGCGCTTTGGGCACAGTACTGAAGGTTGTCGATCGGAAACTCGATGCCGCATATGCGGGGCCATAAACGGGGCTGGTCATAGTACTGCTGAGTGTCAATCAGACAATAAGACATGCTGTTTGTGCAAGGCACATCATGCTGCAGACGAACCTAACTGCCTTGAAAAATCAAAGGAACTTCAGGTGATTGAAATCATTGAAAGGAGACGATGCTCTCGTAGAGAAGCAATCGCAGAAATTCAAAGCAGGAATCAGGGTTAGGCCGGCATAGCAGCTCGTCCACCTATTTTTATGGATGCATCACTTTCTCAGTCCATTTCTACTATGGTAGAAAAGGCCATAGAAAAAGTATTAGAAAAATTTTTTACTCAATCTGTACGACTCACTCAATAATATAATGGATTCACAGATGGCGGGCGCATCTGAACGAATAAGTAAGCGTATCCAACCTCCTAGTGCCTCAATTGATAAACCTGCCGAACATCAGTCAGATGTCTCTATCGATAATGAGGCAATGCCTTCCAGATCTAACACAACTGAGCAGGAAGGAATATCTGATTCAGATTGAATAAGTAATCGGGATGTAGATATGGATGCTCGCCTTTTGAAACGCACCAGGTCACCTACTAGCAAACTTCCAACTTCATCCAAAGAAAAAAAGGGTGTGAAGGAACCCAGAACTAAAGTGGACTTCTTAAAACATAGTATCTTAGATCAAGCAGTTGCTACTGCTTGCTTATCATCATAGGGTGCCTTAGAGTACTTCAGTGGAACTGCCGTTCAATTATCTCTGACACTACAGACTTATTATACCTAATTTCTCACCAATATCCAGAAGTCATAATTTTACAAAAAACTTGGCTGTCTGCTGATCAAAACTTCTATCTAAAAAACTATCAGTGCTTTCGACTGGACCGAGACTCACGTGGTGGAGGATTAATGCTATTCATTTCATCCAAAATTTGTCATAAAGCACACTTAGTTTACCAACAAATATCACACGATTATGAAGTATTGGTTCAAGAAATTCACTTTCCTGGATGTGCGCCACTATCTATAGTCAAAAACTACTTTCCGGCTGGAATACAAGTTGAAAGAGCCCTTGACGTGACTGTGAGTTTTTGCAAAAACAGTATACTATTTGCGGGAGACTTCGATTCCCATCACGTTTCATGGGGATTCCGCACTGATTCATCAGAAAAACGGTTGTGGGACTGAACTAATCGGAAGAACCTTATTTGTTGGAACTCCAGAGTTCCGACATTCGTTCGATGTAATTCGACATCCGTCTTAGATTTGAAATTTGCTAGCTCAAGTGTGACAATGTCATCTTGGACTGTTCTTGATACCGCTACAAGTAGTGATCACTGCCCCCTGGTATTTGAAGTCAGCATTCCTTTAGTGACGGTAGATCACCTGGTGCAAAGTTTCGTAAACTACTCTAAATTCAAAATGAACTTACAGTCAACGCTGTCTTCCTTGCCCAATATGGAAGCAAATATAAAAGCTACCAGCCTTTGTTCCACCCTAAAGTGTACAATAAAAAAATCACAGTTCACTATATCTTCAACAAAGGGAAAACTCATATCTGCCTGGTGGTATGTGGACTGCGCCAGAGATTATAGACGCCGCAACGCTGCATGGAAAAAACTCCTTACCAACCAATGTCCGACTATTTGGAGAAATTATTAATTTGCTGAAGCTACCTTTAAGAGAACAGTTTCCTTAGCGAAGGACGATTATGAAGAAAAACGGTACTGCTATCTATCCAAGAGCGGCAACAAGAAAGCTCTATTCAGATTTCTCCGTAATTGTAAAGCTATAACAGCACACGTAAATATTGACTCAGTTTATTTTTCTCCAACTGATTTGGAAGATACATTAACGGAAATTGCAATAGGATTGGAGAAGAGATTTACATCACGAATCAAAATAAAGTGTGCAAAACCGTAATTCGGAAATGATTTTATTGAACTAAGTAGGGATGAACTTGCACACGTCGTTCGTATTCTGCCAAACACAGGTACTGGACCAGATGGCGTCACTTCAGAAATGTTAAACATAGTATTCGACATCTCTCCGAAAGACCTCCTCAACGTTGTCAACTATTCAGTTGAAAATAGTTGGATACCTCCTGACTGGAGACTTGCAAAAATAATACCGCTTCCTAAGAAACAGGGACTAGGAATGCAGATAGATAACATTAGGCCAATCGCTTTAACATCACACGGAGTTAAGTTAATAGAAAGAATACTTTACATTAGAGTTACGAAGTTCATAACAGATAATGCGATACTCAGTGCGTGCCATATTGAATTTAGACCAGGTTACTCTATATGGTGAGCGCATGTTGATTTAGAGGCTTTGCTCGGCACAGACGACAATATGCGGCCCTAGTAACCCTTGATTTAGCCAAGGCATATGACAGTGTTGAACATCCTATTCTTATCATAGTCCTAAAAAAGCTTACGTTCTCGCAGTACATAACAAATTGGATATACGAATTTTTATAAGACATAAAGTTTTATTGCTTCCAACGATGTGTTTCCACGCCGAAGTATAGCCAAATGATAGGTGTTCCTAAAGCTCTGTTCTATCGCCTGTGCTATTTAACATTTTGTTAAGTTCAATACCACTGAGTGATTAGGTACAAGTATATGTATATGCAGATGATATCGCGTTCTTTGCATCTGACAACGATATTTATTCACTACATTCGACTTTACAGTGTTATTTGGCAACATTGGAAACCTGGTTTCAGAAAATTCATATGAATTTGAACGTAACTAAAAGTGCTATAATAGTTTTTTCGTTGGACGCACAAGTTACTATTTCTATTCAGTACCATCAAGAAATAATACCCCAGGTTAATTGTAATTAATATCTGGGTGTAATGTACGATCAAAAACTGAGCTGACGTGACCACATTGAATATATTAAAATTAGGGCTACACGCGCTGTCGAATGATAGGTAGGCTTGGCCGCCTCCGTTCCGGTCTTCGCAGAGATACACTGATCATGATTCATCGCATGTACGTTCATTCGATTCTTGAATTCGGATGTGTACTATTCTCTGGTGGACCAGCATACAAAATAAACCCCCTCATTCTCTTGGAGCGGGAAGCCCTACGTAGTTGTTTAGGTGTGCCCACAATCGCGGCTAACAATGTTTTGTATCAAGAAGCTTGGATACCCACCCTTCCTTGCAGATTTCGTATTTTAACAGTAAACACCTATTTAAAATTTTCTGAATCCACTTTAAGTAGGCGACAGTTTGTATTTGCCGAGCCTGGTGTCTTTTTCAATGAGCATTGGTCTTGTGTATATAAACCCCAAGTGCTGTTTGTTCAAACACTTCTAGATGCTTTAAATGTTAATATATTCGAGATCACACCATCTGTCAAACCAATTGGCCAAGTGCAAATAAAGTTTGACAATACCATCCCCATGAACGCTAAACACTTGCCCTCTAAATATTTGATTGCTTTATTAGAACAACACCTGTCTCAATTAGGTACTAATATAGTAATTGCAACGGATGCATCTATGAGTGGCGAGAAGGCAGGTGTGCGTATTTTTTCCTCTCTAATTATTCTGGTCATTTTCATTACACCTCCCAGATTATACACCAATATTTGACGCGGAATTAATGGCCGTTATACTAGCTATTCGTAAACTTCCAGCGACTCATTCGACATCTGTGATAGTGTCTGACTCGTATTCCGTGTGTTCATTTTTATCATCGTCGTCGACCTCAGCAGTACTAGAAACTTTTAAATCATTAATCCCAGCAAACATTCGTCTAGTGCGAATGATATTTGGGCCAGGCAATCGTAGTATATTTATAAACGAGATGGCTGTCAGACTTGTGCGAACATCTCTTGATCTGCCGATTGTGCCAATCATGCCTCCTACAGCTTATGTAACAGCAGCGGGGTTTAAAAAACTTTCCCTTCTTGAAGACTCATCAAAAATTATGAAACCGAATCCAGATTTCTCGAACCTGCACTTCACATAGAATAATAAATGGTGTCCCACGCGTAAATTTGAAGTCTTGATAACAAAGTTACGTTGCCGTGTACCACCTCTTAATTTCTACTTAAACAGGTCTGGTCTGGTGCCATCTCCTCTGTGCTCAAGCTGCAACGAACCTGAACATATCGACAATTTTCTTATCACATGTCATCGTTTCAAAAATCAAAGAAAAAACTGCTTCGAAATTTTATTCAGAAAATTAGGAACATCACTTAGTACTCCCAATATTTTGTCTTTTAGGGCCACTTCATTGGGACACAGCGACAGGAACGTCTGCGGGCCTCTCTGAGAATTCATATATAACACAAGAAGATTACCTTGCTGAGTCAGCGATCAGCTCTCAAATTTTACTAGCAACACTATTACTTATTATTTAGCTGATACACTGCCATGATTCAACTTTCTGGAGAATTTCATATAACAATTCCACCTCAGATATTCAACAAATTCTATTATTTCTCTCCCCCCTTTATTTCTTTTTACATTGCGCCAAATAATTGCACAGTCAAAAAACAGTAATCATATTCCCCTAGTCTAAAAAATCTTTAGGTATTGACTTGCATTAACCACCGTCTTCTTGGCCAATCCCTCTTAGTGGGTGAGAGCCACAAAAGCAAGCAAGCAAGCAAGCAAGCAAGAGATCGAGCTGGCTGGAATGCAGATCCTGGGTGTAGCGTGACTGCGGTGTCGGGTTCCGGACCTGACCGCGTGAAGTCAGGCAAGGCCAGGACGCTCCAGCTGCCCACGGTGTACTTGGAGGTACGCGGCCTTCCAGAGTTCCGGCCGTGACAGTTCGAGGTTACGTCCCAGCTGTCCGTTCCCCCGTGACTGTTCAAGGTCACGTCCCAGGTGTCCGGGCTTCGACTGCACTCCCGAACCACCCGTGGAGGGTGGAATCTTCCGCGTGGTGATCAGCTACTCGAAACGAGCCAGCATCGGCAAGCGGCCACAGTTCTTGCTAAGGCAAGGGCTACCTCGTCTGCTGCCAAGCGTCGCCGTGCTGGTCAGCGCGTGACTCCAGCTGCTGAGACATCGCCAGCGTCCGCTGCCCCTGTAAAGTATGTCCCCTGTATAGACATAGTAGGTCCTCTATACCTACTATGTGTGTCTATACGAGACCGTCGTTAATTCATTAGGGTAAGAAGTGTACACTTGAGGGCTCGTTTTTCCGCGTTTGACACAATAATAACGAGTTCTAAAAGACAATAATGCCAAGGAATGTATAAGGGTAGTTATTGGACCGAACTGTAATGTAAATGTCAAGAAAAAAATGTGGGTAAAAAAATAACTTGCCGTGGACAGGAACCAAACCTGCGACCTTCCAATAACTCATTCGATGCCCTACTATTGATCTACCATAGCGGCTATCCCTCCAGCCACATTATTGGGTATATATGTGAATTGAAACGTGGAAGTGTCAGTCAGCGCCACCAGTAGCCATGGCGGCGAGTGTGGCACACTCTTTATGAGCCTGTTTGACGTGACGTAGCAGTGAACTTATTACCAGCTGGCAGCTGACCAATAGTCCCTCATGTACAACTTAAAGACACCAAGTCCACAAGTACGAGACCCTCGTTAATGAATTAGGGAAAGAAGTGTAGATTTAAGGGCTCGTTTTTTCGGGTTTTACAAGTAATAACGACCTCTAACAAACAATAATGCCAAGGGTAGTTATTACACCGAATTGTAATGTAAATATCAAGAAAGAAAAGTGGGTGAAAAGGTAACTTGCCTTAGCCGGAACCAAACCTGCAACCTTCGAATAACTCGTTCGATGCTCTACCACTGAGCTACCACTGAGGCTGTCCCTCCCCCCCCCTCGCTACTTTAATGGGCAAATATGTGAATTGGAAGCAGTGATGTGATGGCGTAAAGGTGACAGCATCAGCCTCGCATGCAAGAAGTCCGTGGTTTCGAATCCCAGTGTCGCGCAGTTCCCAACCGGATTTTTTTTAATCCCCGTGGTAACAGAACTGCATTATGAGGCCTGGGGTGTGGCCTCACCGGTGATCCAACCAACGATGACCCGGCCGCCAGTAACGCACTCCCTCACCTGAAAAGAATTGGCCACCCTGGTGCAGTATCTGGCCACTACCTCCCACATGCATACGTCAATTAATTCACGGCCCTCAATTACCAGCGGCTGCGAAGCAACTGACCACGGCGACGGTCAGATATGCAACGCAGAAGAATGTACTAAGAATCTCTGGGCCTGGAGAGGCCGCCATTGGAACCTGAACTTGGACACGTTTAATGCTAGAACCTTCATCTAGTGAGGCAAGTCAAGTTGTGCTATTCGAGGAGCTAGAGGGTGTTGAATAACGTGTAATAGGGCTCAGTGAGGTTAGGAGGACAGATGACGCCTATACATTGCTACAGTATGGGCACGTCCTGTGCTATCTCGCCTTGACTGACAGAAGAGAACTGGGAGTGGGATCCCTTATCCACAGAAACATAGCTGTAAAGATAGAGAAATACTATAGCAATATTCAAAGGGTAGTAGGTATCGTAAATAAACTCAACAAAAGATACGAGATGAACGTGATACAGACTTACGCGCCTAGACCAGCTATGATGACGCGCCAGTTGAAAGCATTGATGAAGACGTGGAATAATTGACTTATATGTCCCAAAACCACCATATGATTATGAGAGACGCCGTAGTGGAGGGCTCCGGAAATTTCGACCACCCGGGGTTCTTTAACGTGTACCCAAATCTGAGCACACGGGCCTACAACATTTCCGCCTCCATCGGAAATGCAGACGCGGCCGCCCGAATTCGATCCCGCAACCTGCGGGTCAGCAGCCGAGAACCTTAGCCACTAGACCACAGCGGCGGGGCGAAGACGTGGAATTGAAGTCTCCCATCAGTATAGTATACCCTGTTTTTACTTTCCTCATTGAAGACGTGGAATCGGCAAAGAGGAAAGTTAAAACAGAGTATACTATACCGATGGGAAACTTCAATTGCAACGTATGGAAGAAGCAGGCTGGAGGCCAGGCAGTAGGAGAGTACGGCATAAGTACTAGAAAATCCAGAGGGAAGCTATTAGTAGAATTCACACAACGCAATAATTAACGGATCTTGAATACCTTCTACCGAAAACGAGAGAACCTTAAAAGGACATGAAGGAGCCCTAATGGCGAAAGTAAGTACGATATAGATTTTATACTGAATCCACACCCAGGCATCGTGCAACATGTGGAATGCTTGGCAAGGTACGGAGCAGTGACCAAAAAATGGTGCCTCCTCAAATTCACCTAAACTTCAAGAAGGAACGACAGAAACTAATACGCAAGAAGCCAATCAATGACCTACCACTGAGAAAAAACATACAGGAATTCAGAGTCTCGCTTCACAACAGGTACTCGGCTTTTATCGAGAAAACAAGCCTTATTGTTGACGCAATGAATGATAATCTGACGAGTATCATTACGGAGTGTGTTGTGGAAGCTAAACAGGACAGTAGTTAGACAGGACAACGACAAGCTGTCCCAGGAAACAAAGAACCACCTTAAGAACCAGCAACGCATTAAAGCCTCAAGTACAATGCAGAAAATAGAGTTGCCAGAGCTTTCGCACTTGATTAATAGGCGCATAAGCTATCCGCTGTAAGCAGGTATGACATGGGGAGAATTGAACACGCTCTGAAGAACGGAGGAAGCGTTAAATCAGTGAAGACGAAACTTGGGATAGGCAACAATCAGATACACGCACTAAGGAACAAGGAAAGCAAAATAACTACCAATATGGATAGGATAGTTAAAATGCCAGGGGAGCTACACAACATCTGCACTGTAGCTAGGACAAGAAGACCAGATTGTAAGAACTAGCAGACCCCATGTGATTTCCCGCCAGTATTGACAGAAGTCACAAAAGCCTTGGAGGGAATGCAAAGAGGCAAAGCTGCTGGTGAGTATCGGGTAACATTAGATCTATTGAAAGACGGAGGACAGAATGTGTAATAAAAACTAGCCACCCTGTTCACGAAGTGTCTCCTGATTGCCGGGGAGGGTATCAGAATCTTGCAAGATTGCCAACATCATCTTGATGTTAGCATTGTTAGATGAGATGTCATGGACTTGAAGAATTGCAGGCCGATCAACTTGTTCTTCATCGTATAAATTGTAAATCCTAACAGATTTAAGGAAACATAACTCCATCAAACAAAGGAACAAGCGGGATTTCAAACAGGCTACTCAACAATCGACAACAATCATACTATCAATTCAGGTAATAGAGAAATGTGCAGAATACAGCTAACAACTATGCATAGTCATCATAGATTACGAGAAGGCATTTGATTCAGTGGAAATTTGCGATATTTACTTTATCTTAGTATTAATGTCTCTTGGGTACGCATGCATGCCGCTCAGTTGCATGCAGCTGCCGATCATCTGGGAATGAGAGACGTGCTAGGTGGTGCACTCTGTTACGAACCTAAGTACTTTTTCGCGATCGTGACATTGCAAATACTGCGTGGAATAGTTTATTTTCGTCACCAGACAGGGTCCTGAAATGACCTACTGTGGCGCAATGTAGCCACCAACGCAACCCTGGTGTTTCGTATTTCGGCTGTTTCACTATTGTTTGTTTGTTTGTTTACCTAGATAAATGGCACGGAGCCACTTTGGGCGATTCGTCAAGAGTGCAACGTTGATACTGTTAAATGTTAGTTCAGATAAGCTATCAAATCAGAAACCTAGAAATAAAGAAATTAAATGGCAATAATACGTATAATATTCAATTTACCTACAAATAATAAGCTTTTGAGCTTGTATTCCGAAGTGCCGTGTTAGCCTGTTAAGAACAATTTTGAAAAATTAGATGTTGGCTTAATGAAAGGCCGAATCGGAAGATATTTTCTTCCTATATTGATATACTTTTTCTCTCTTCTGTTTGTTTTTGTGCTTTTTTGTCTGTACCTATCTATTTATTCCTCTCTTTTCATTTTCTAGCTTTCTAACTTTCTAAAGCTCGTACTTGAGCATTCTAAAAATTTTTTTCGGTGGTCAATTCATGAAGCAAGAAACAAGAAGTCATTCGTTGATTACTTGGATAAGTGTTGCAGTTGCCCTTTCAGAGATGACTGCTCAATCAATGCATTAGGCAGCACAGCCTACGGTAAAAAATTGCGTTTTTACCGTACCACCGCTATTCATATCAAATTCTAGAAAGATTGGAGGATAAAACAAGATATTTACAGGAATGAAAGACCCACGATGAGAACAATCTTTCAGCCATTTTTATTGGATCCTTCGCCAACAGTCATTGTAAAAAAACACTACCAATACGGCAGAGGACAGCACAGTAAAATGAAAAAGTAAGATGATGTGGCTGCATGCGACGCTACTGATTCACGCACACATAGTCTTTGTATTCTGCGCACCGCAGTATTTCTATAAACTTCGGTTGCATAGTATTGAATATTGTCGGAAATTTGTTTTCTTCTGGAACGTTTCCCTGTTTCTCCAAGACAGGTAAATGTCAATAGCTGTGACTATCTACACCTATGCATAGTACTCATGTAATTTGACTGCTACGAGGAACACCTCGCATGCGCCCTCTTTTAACCAACAGAGCTTCCCATAAGGAAGGCATTGCTCGTGCAACCATTGTAACTTCCTGACTGCCTTTATTCAGACAAATGTCATTTTAGGAGTGACAAGCGCTGAAACGCGAAAAGCTATTTTTTTGCATATTCATTGTTCCTATGATAAAGCACTGTTTGGTGGGAGATCGGAACATTTCTTTCTTCTCCTTGCGTTCTCGCCCTGCCATAAGCCGGTAGAATGGCCAGCGAACCCTTTTTTTGCATTATAGTGATACAAGCGAAGCCGCTCGAGCAGACTGCAAAAATGCACGAACGCCAAATTTTTTTGAACGTATGTAATTAT
This sequence comes from Rhipicephalus annulatus, assembly GCA_013436015.1. Classification (NCBI taxonomy): domain Eukaryota; kingdom Metazoa; phylum Arthropoda; class Arachnida; order Ixodida; family Ixodidae; genus Rhipicephalus; species Rhipicephalus annulatus. The sequence continues at coordinate 72,957 of WOVY01002278.1, read as the reverse complement.
GTACATGCATATGAAATAACGATTATATGATATTAGCATATTTTTGATGAGCGCAGACGACAAATAGACGAAGATACTGCTGCGCGAAAAAAACTTGCTCTTCCTCAAACTGACTCCTCTGTAGGAAACGAATGACGGAATACTGCGATTTGTCGTTATAGTCTTTGTTGGCGTGTTCGAATGCAACATCTTCACCGCTGCAGTCTTAAAATCCTCATCATAACTATCTTTGGTCTTGGCAGAGCACTCCAGGTGCAGCCTTGGCACTTCTTGCCTTCGCCCACCATTTGCGCATGGCACCCGGCGCATTGGGTGCCGGCGACGCATTGACGTGCTCCGAGAACGTGCGCGGGTTGTTCCAAAAAACATTGTCGAATCCCGACAAGGACATGTACGCTCCCACAGAAACGGCGCAGCTGCCGCCTTTCTGACTCCATGATGTTGACGCAGGAGTCGGAAGAGTCTATTCTCAAGCACATCAAGATGACGTCGATGGCCGGGTGCGACAGTGGCCACGACCGGTCGTGGTCCAAGCACGGCTTCTTTGCCCTGCCGATGCCGGCAGCTGCATCGTCGCCGATAACGAAGGGCGAGCTTCGGCAGAAATAGCACAGCTCCAGCCTCTCCGCGTCCATGTAGCGTTCACTGGAGTTGGAAGAGTCGATGCTGAAGCGCATCAAGAACACGCCGATGGACGGGTACCGAGTGGTCGCGGCCCGTCGTGTCCTCGCACTGCTTCAATGCCTTGCTGATTCTGGCAGCTCTTCGTCCAAACAACACGGCACACTTCGGTACAAATAGCGCAGCTCCAGCCTCTCCGAGTCCATGTAGTTTTCCTGAGAGTCGGGAGAGCCAATGCTGGAAAGGACGGCTACACATGTGGCTTCGTACGACAGCAGCCGCACCGATCGTAGTTTGCGCTGCTCCCTTGCCTTGCTGATTCCGGCAGCTGCTTCGTCCACAAAACAGGGCACGCTTCGGCAGAAACAGCGCAGCTCCAGCCTCTCCGTGTCCATGTAGGTCTCCCGGCAGTGTGTAGAATTGATGCTGAAGGACAGGAGAGCTACGTTTTTTGCTGGGTACGACAGTGGCGGCAACCGCTCGTAGTCCCCGCGCTGAATTCTTGGCTTGTCCATTCCAGAAGGAGACGTGTTTCACGTGTACCCTGGCCTCTCAATACGCTGCCTTGTCAGAGGCGATCAGAAGACACGTTTTGCTTGCTTGCTTGTTCCTTTCTTTTGTGGCTCTCACCGACTAAGGGGGATTGGCCAAGAAGCCAGTGGTTAATGCAAGTCAATACCTATAAATTTTCTAGGCTAGGGGAATATGATTACTGTGTTTTGACTGTAAAATTATTTTGGCGCAATGTAAAAAAAGAAAAAAGGGGGGAGAGAAATAATAGAATTTTTGAATATCTGAGGTGGAATTGTTATATGAAATTCTCCTGAAAGTTGAATCATTGCAGTGTATCAGCTAAATATTAAGTGGTAGTGTGGCTAGGAAAATTCCAGAAGTGGTCGCTGACTCAGCAAGGTAATCTTTTTGTGTTATATATGAATTCGCAGAGAGCCCCGCAGATGGTCCAGTCACTGTGTCCCAATGAAGTGGCTCCAAAAGTCAAAATATTGGGAGTATTAGGCGATATTCCTAGTTTTTTAATAAAATTTCGAATCAGCTTCTTCTTTGATTTTTGAAACGGTGACATGTGATAAGAAAATGGTCGATATGTTCAGGTTCGTTACAGCTTGAGCACAGAAGGGATGGCACCAGACCAGACCTGTTTAAGTAGAAATTAAGAGGTGGTACACGGCAACGTAATTTTGTTATCAAGACTTCCAATTTACGCGTGGGACACCATTTATTATTCCTTGTGAAGTGCAGGTGCGAGAAATCTGGAATCGGTATCATGATTTTTGACGAGTCTTCAAGAAGGGAAAGTTTTTTAAACCTCGCTGCTGTTACATAAGCTGTAGGAGTCATGATTGGCACAATCAGAAGATCAAGAGGTGTTTGCGCAAGTGTGTTAGCCATCTCGTTTATAAATATACTACGATAGCCTGGCACCCATATCATTCGCACTAGACGAATGTTTGCTGGGATTAATGATTTAAAAGTTTCTAGTACTGCTGAGGTCGACGACGATGATAAAAATGAACACACGGAATACGAGTCAGACACTATCACAGCTGTCGAATGAGTCGCTGGAAGTTTACGAATAGCTAGTATAACGGCCATTAATTCCGCTTCAAATATTGGTGTATAATCTGGGAGGCATAATGAAAATGACTAGAATAATGAGAGAGAAAAAATACCCACACCTGCCTTCTCGCCACTCATAGATGCATTCGTTGCAGTTACTATATTAGTACCTAATTGAGACAGGTGTTGTTCTAATAAACCAATCAAATATTTATAGGGCAAGTGTTTAGCGTTCATGGGGAAGATATCGTCAAATTTTATTTGCACTTGGCCGATTGGTTTGACAGATGGTGTGATCTCGAATATATTAACCATTAAAGCATCTAGAAGTGTTTGAACAAATAGCACTTGGGGTTTATATAAATGGGACCAATGCTCATTGAAAAAGACACCAGGATCGGCAAATAATACAAACTGTCGCCTTCTTAAAGTGGATTCAGAAAATTTTAATAGGGTTTTATTGTTAAAAAACGAAATCTGCAAGCAAAGGAGGGTGTCCGAGCTTCTTGATACAAAACATTGTTAGCTGTGAATTTTGGCACACCTAAACAACTACGTAGAGCTTCCCGCTCTAAGGGAATCAGGGGGTTTATTTTGTATGCTGGTCCACCAGAGAATAGTACACATCCGAATTCAAGAATCGGAGGAACGTGCATGCGATAAATCATGATGAGCGTATCTCTGTGAAGACCGGAACGGAGGCGGCCAAGCCAATTTATCATTCCAACAGCGCGTGTAGCCTTAATTTTATTATACTCAATGTGGTCACGCCAGCTCAGTTTTTGATCGTACAGTACACTTAGATATTTAATACAGTTAACCTGGGGAATTATTTCTTTATGGTACTGAAGAGAAATTGTAACTGGTGCAGCCAATGGAAAAACTATTATAGCACTATAGTTACGTTAAGGTTCATATGAATTTTCTGAAACCAGGTTTCTAATGTTGCCAAATAACACTGTAAAGTCGAATGTAGTAAATAAAAATCGCTGTCAGATGCAAAGAACGCGATATCATCTGCATATACATAAACTTGTACCTTATCACTCAGTGGTATTGAACTTAACAAAATGTTAAATAGCACAGGCGACAGAACAGAGCCTTGAGGAACACCTCTCGTTTGGCTATACTTCGGCGTGGAAACACCTCGTTGGAAGCAATAAAGTTTTGTCTTTTAAATTTTAAAAATTCGTATATCCAATTTGTTATGTACGGCGGGAACGTAAGCTTTTTTAGGACATTGATAAAAATAGGATGTTCAACACTGTCATATGCCTTGGCTAAATCAAGGGTTACTAGGGCCGCATATTGTCGTCTGTGCCGAGCAAGTTTTATACGAGCCTCTAATTCAACATGCGCCCACAATATAGAGTAACCTGGTCTAAATCCAATCTGGCACGCACTGAATATCGCATTATCTGTTATGAAATTTGTAACTCTAATGTAAAGTATTCTTTCTATTACCTTAACTAAGTGTGATAATAAAGCGATTGGCCTAAAGTTATCTATCTGCATTCCTAGTCCCTGTTTTTTAGAAGCGATATTATTTTTGCAAGTCTCCAGTCAAGGGGTATCCAACTATTTTCAAGTGAATAGTTGACAACGTTAAGGAGGTCATCGAGAGAGATGTCGAATAATTTTTTAACATTTCTGAAGTGACACCATCTGGTCCAGGACTTGTGTTTGGCAGAATACGAACGACGAGCGCAAATTCATCCCTACTTACTTCAATAAAATCATTTCTGAATGATGGTTTTGCACACTTTATTTTGATTTCTAATGCAAATCTCTTCTCCAATCCTAATGCAATTTCATTTATTGTATCTTCCAACTCAGTTGGAGAAAAAATAACTTAGTCAATATTTACGTGCGCTGTTATAGTTTTACGATTACGGAGAAATCTGAATAGAGCTTTCTTGTTGCCGCTCTTGGATAGATAGCTGTACCGTTTTTCTTCATAATCGTCCTTCGCTAATTAAACTGTTCTCTGAAAGGTAGCTTCAGCAAATAAATAATTTCTCTAAATAGTCGGACATTGGTTGGTAAGGAGTTTTTTCCATGCAGCGTTGCGGCGTCTATAATCTCTGGCGCAATCCACATACCACCAGGCAGTTATGAATTTTCCCCCTTGTTGAAGATATAGTGAACTGTGATTTTTTAGATGCGGAAGCATCTTATACTCGCGCCTTGTAGTGCGCCGTACGCGCCCTCCGCACCGCTTCTCGAACATTCGACAGCTGACGCGCGCGCATGCGCCGTCGCGCCGTCGCCCACCATCTGTGCCGCGCGCGCTTCTCCTTCGAGAACATTCAACAGCTGACAGCGCATGCGCCGTCGCGCTGTATATATACTCAAGGTCGGCGCTCGCTCGCTCAGTTGCCGCTCGTCCGTTGGTTTGTACGGCGCGTCGACGTCTGAAGTCGCCGTGAAATGAATGCCAACGAATCCAAAAACACAATGATCGACGTCCCTTCGACCAGCGCCGCCCTTTCGCATACGTGTGTACGTGTTCACTCATTTAACACCCCCTCCTACAACCACGTTAACCAATTTAGCCATCGACCCAAGTAAGTCGCAATTTAACACCCCATTTCACAACCACGTTAACCAATTTAGCCATCGACCCAAGTAAGTCGCACTTTAACACCCCGTTAACCAATTATATGCTCCGCATCCTCCTCAGTGTTCCCCCGAGGGAAGCTGCGGGCAATTTTTATTGTACACTTTAGGGTGGAACAAAGGCTCGTAGCTTTCATATTTGCTTCCATATTGGGCAAGGAAGACAGCCTTGACTGTAAGTTCTTTTTGAATTTAGAGTAGTTTATGGAACTTTGCACCTGGCGATGTACCGTCACTAAAGGAATGCTGACTTCAAATACCAGGGGGCAGTGATCACTACTTCTAGCGGTATCAAGAACAGTCCAAGATGATATTGTCACACTTGAGCTAGCAAATGTCAAATCTAAGACGGATCTCGAATTACATCGAACGAATGTCGGAACTCTGGAGTTCCAACAAATAAGGTTCTTCCGATTAGTCCAGTCCCACAACCGTTTTCCTGATGAATCAGTGCGGAATCCCCATGAAACGTTATGGGAATCGAAGTCTCCCGCAAATAGTATACAGTTTTTGCAAAAACTTACAGTCACGTCAAGGGCTCTTTCATCTTGTATTCCAGCCGGAAAGTAGTTGTTGACTATAGATAGTGGCGCACATCCAGGAAAGTGAATTTCCAGAACCAATACTTCATAATCGTGTGATATTTGTTGGTAAACTATGTGTGATTTATGACAAATTTTGGATGAAATGAAAAGCATTAATCCTCCACCACCTGAGTCTCGGTCCAGTCGAAAGCACTGAGAGTTTTTAGATAGAAGTTTTGATCAGCAGACAGCCAAGTTTCTTGTAAAATTATGACTTCTGGATATTGGTGAGAAATTAGGTATAATAAGTCTGTAGTTGCAGAGAGAATTGAACGGCAGTTCCACTGAAGTACTCTAAGGCACCCCATGATGATAAGCAAGCAGTAGCAACTGCTTGATCTAAGATACTATCTTTTAGGAAGTCCACTTTAGTTCTAGGTTCCTTCACACCCTTTTTTGTCTTTGGATGAGAAGAATTATTAGGTTTGCTAGTAGGTGATCTGGTGCGTTTCAAAAGGCGAGCATCCATATTTACATCCCGATTACTTATTGAATCTGAATCAGATATTCCTTCCTGCTCAGTTGTGTTAGATCTGGAAGGCAATGCCTCATTATCGATAGAGACATCTGACTGATGTTCGGCAGGTTTATTAATCGAGGCACTAGGAGGTTGGATACGCTTACTTATTCGATCAGATGCGCCGGCCATCTGTGAATCTATTATATTATTGAGTGAGCCGGACAGATTGAGTAAAAAAATTTTCTAATACTTTTTTCTACGGCCTTTTCTACCATAGCAGAAATTGACTGAGAAAGTAATGCATCCATAAAAAGAGGTGGACGAGCTGCTATGCCGGCCTAACCCTGATTCCTGCTTTGAATTTCTGCTATTGCTTCTCTACGAGAGCATCGTCTCCTTTCAATGATTTCAATCACCTGAAGTTCCTTTGATCTTTCAGGGCAGTTAGAATCGTCTGCAGCATGATGTGCCTTGCACAAACAGCATGTCTTACTGTCTGATATACACTCAGCAGTACTATGACCAGCCCCGTTTATGGCCCCGCATATGCGGCATCGGGTCTCCGATCGACAACCTTTAGTAGTGTGCCCAAAGCGCCAACATTTAGCACATTGCAGCGGACGGGGAGCCAGAGGTTCGACCTTATAGATATGCGGCCATGTCTTGATCTCCGAAGGGCGATCTATTCCAGCGAATGTGGCAATTACAGTGTTCAGTGGGAACTTTCTGTTGGTTTTCCTGTTTGGTACAGCGGTAAACAAAAATAACACCTGCTTGGGAAAAGATGTCCAAGACTTCTGCTGGGCTTAGACTTGCGTCTACCCCCCGAACCAATCCTTTGCAGCAAGCTAGATGAGGTGGGATAAAAGAGCTCACCGGATGTGGTGCAAAAGTAGTGCACTTCAGAAGGTCTTGGATGCAAGCCTTGTCTAGTGAGCAGCATAGTATCCCCCCGCGTCCAAACTGACGAACCTCTGTTATCAGTAGAGAGTGGAGAGTGATCGCACGAAGTTCCGTTCGGATTGTCTTGGGATTTTTCATGCGGATGAACCCACCGGTGGCCGGCACCAAAGCGACAGGAACGCTACGGGTTCCATTGTGGAGAAACAACTCTAGGGGAAGATCTTGAGGGGGAACAGAGGCTGACCGAAGGGCAGGCCTCTGGCCCGGAGAAGAAACAGACATGAAATAAGAAGAAGTTACACTTATCAATGCACTAAAACAGATGCGGAACAAGAGGTAGTTCTAATAAAATAAAAGTAACCACCGGCTACTTGACCGCAACCCTGAGGATGGAACAAGGAACGCAGGCGCAGGCACGAACGCAGTCCCCGGGCACGAACCTTGTCACGCAAGCCAATCGTATATTTTCCGCCCGTGGAAGACGTGTTTTTGTTCTTCTTTTATTCCGTGCACATTCCTTCATCCTTCTTCCACAAAAATTGGTAACTCTACATTTGTCTCACGGAAAAACGGTCTTTATGTCCGAAACTAAGCTATCGGCTAATAAAAACAATACAGTGAGTGCTAGACATTCATTTTGACCAGCTTAGAATATTTATTTTTAAGAGAAAACAAAAGTGCGAAAGCAAAGAGAACGATGAAAATTGTGCGTTTATTATGGCGGAACATGGGAGAGGCCTTTGTCCTGCAGTGGACGTAGACAGGCTGATGATGATGATGATGATGATTATCAGAACGGTGGTGCGTGTTGTATTGCTGTTTCATCACCTGCGTTTCGTCTTTCTTTGCAGGGGTGCATTTTTGGTTATCTTTAGCAGTTTTATCGTTCAGTTTGTTACATAAAACTAAACCAGATCTCGCTTTTCGTATATTGAATTACAAATATAAGGACTACAATGCCATAGGACATTTTATATTAAAAGGGACCATGAAATAACAAAATTGGGTAGGCAGCAATGCAACCACCATTCACGTTTCACGAAGATTAGCGTCTATTTGAAAAGTAGTTCCGAAACCTGGCATAGCTCTGTGGTAAAACGATTCATTGCCACGCAGAATGCTTGGATTCGATTCCAGCTGGGACCCTTATTTATTCTTTGCATTCGTCAGGTCGATGCTACCAACGTCGGGTATTTCTTAACGCTCATGCGTTCAAATTGTTCATGTGTATTCTCGTCATTCCTGGGTAGATGCTATGTGTCAACCCCTTTGGCACATACCCGCATACCAGCGTCACATACCCACCCTGGCGTATATGCCACTGTCTGGCGGGAAGTGTTTGACGACGTACGTGATGGTATTGTGACATTATTCATGTCGCGACCACACTCTAAAAGAATATCGAGTAAAAATGGTGTCTTTTTGTACCGCAACAATAATCGTCATCAGGCTTGCGTGCGCTTCCTTTCTTGAAAACTCGGCGCTGGCCACTTTCCTATCGAGAATGCAATGTAACCCTGATAATGGGCATGTCGATCGTGACCGTAATGTACCGGGCGCGGGGCGATAGCGCAAGGATGGAACGCAATATAGATGACGATTATGGTTATAGGACAAAAATACACCCTTTTTACTCGCTCTTTTTTTAGAGTGCAGCGCGTCATATTCGTTAACCATCTTGCCCTCCCATGCTAATTTTTGGTTCCCGCCAAGTTATGGAGGTGACCATGAGAGCGCCCAGACGTAAGCGGATAGATAGATAGATAGATAGATAGATAGATAGATAGATAGATAGATAGATAGATAGATAGATAGATAGATAGATAGATAGATAGATAGATAGATAGATAGATAGATAGATAGATAGATAGATAGATAGATAGATAGAAACGCTCACAGTCGCCGAAGTTCGCTAAAAAATGCTTCGCATTTAAAAAAGCCACGACAAACATTTCAGCTAGACAAGGAAAGTGCTTGCCGCTGAAGGTGTGATTCAAATTGCGATAGTGAGTCCTGTGTAACAGTTTTATCGGAGAGTTTGACTATAACATGAAACCACTACGCTTCGAGTGAACTTGGGCTGTCGCATGGCCGGTCTAGAGGCGAGTGCAAGAAGCGGCCGGGTGCCTCCACACTGGCCGTATTGCCTTAAGGAGACTCTCATCGGCCGACAAAGGCAAGCCTCGAGCTCTTGTTTATGCAAACCTTAGGTGTTAGTGTTGCGCGTAGGTTCGCCTAGCCACCACAGCTACCATCTTGAGCAATAGGAGCTCGTACACGCGAGCGAACGGCAAGTAGCCTGCAAAACCGAGATAACTTGATACCGAGATGGCAAACCGAAACCGAAATGAAAAGGAGGTTGCTCATCCGCTGATTGCTGGCAGTCTAGCAGAATCGTTGCTGTCAATCAGCAGCTGATCACGTGCCATCGGCCGCTAGCAATGTCAACACGAAAACGAAAATGCACCAAAAACAACTCAAGCAAATTATGCGCATCAAAATGATCAGCGATCACCACCTAGATCAATTAAAAACACAGCCTGTGCATCGTGGCACTCTACGTCACAGCCGATATCATAGAAGCTGCGTAGCCTGCTGAGCGATTGGTTATGGCTGTCCGCGTCGATGTGAGCTCGTACCACCGGTTCCAGCCAGTGTTTTGCAGCAATGTTATCGAGGCGGGAATGTCAACAGCTATAGTGGAAGCGCGCCACCCTTCTAGCTCTTTTCATTCAGGAGTTTGAGGCTTTTTGCCACGCGTTCGTGTGTTCGAACTCATATTGTTCACGATGGTAGATGGCCAAGGCGCACTTCGTTTTTGCCGGCGACATGCCTAGCTTGTCGTTGACTGACATCCATTTCGTTTCGCGAACCGGAAATAACTTGACCCGCTTGACTAGTGTCAGTATAGCTGTATTTCAGTACGATTTCTAATCTCAGTACAGTTGCTTTTGTATTTCCCCCGACAGTGGGAAAGAAAAATTCCTGAGCATCAGTATCGTCGTAATTCACGGGTGGAGTACGGAAGACAGACACGCAGCCCTCTTACAAGTATATGCAGTAGCTCTTGGCAAGTCTGGTGACACTACATATGCTACCGTCGGTAGCATACGCTGTGACACGAGCATATGCAGGAACACTACGCAAGTTGACGCTCGCATAGCACGTACTATAAAATTGGTTGAGTCTATACCTTCATAGCTTTCGTATTTTACTTAGTTACATTGACGCTTTGCTGCCGATAGCATGATTTTATTAGCTCCAGCATAAAATCCCGAGTTCCACAACGACTAAGCTCCTCTATGACAAGATTTTTGCTAAATAACCCAAATTATTGTAATCCACGATCAAGTCAACCCATTAACAATTTTCTATCTATTTTGAAGAATTTTTAAATAATACCACTCTGTACACTTTTGAGAACGAAATTTACACTGTGTGAGTAGCTTGCGTTCTTCTTTTTTAATAATTTCTCATCTCTTGACACATGCTACCTTTTCAAAGACTTCCAAAAATATAACAGTACCGGTACAGTTATATCAGTTCTTAACTCATTACACTCACCATCTTCTTACAAAATTACAAATTTGGTTAGTGGAATTTTATTGCCAACCATAGCAACCATAGCAGGTGGTGCAAGCGGAGTAGCAGAAAGTGAGTGGTGAGGAGAAGCAAACTCTGGCGTGTGAGGGCGCTCGCATCGCGGGAGCTCGGCGGAACTCCTACGTGCGTGCAGATAGTAAAGAAGAGGGTAGGTGCAGTGCTTAGCAGCTCCTTCTCTCGCCATTTCCTCCCTCTCCTATCGGCGCCTCTCTCTCCCGTCCACTCGCTCATACGTATATATAAATGTAGTTAACTGCGCAACTCACTCTCAAGAATTCACTGGCTGATGAATGTGTAAATGAATGGTTACGGTACAAATTCTCGTCTCGTCATCATTTATGCCATTAAGATTACTACCCTGAGTAAACTCGGCGCAAGAAATGCTTTCATGTTTGCTCCCGATTCCCTTCAAGGAGGTGGAGACAATTTTTTTGCTTAATCGCTTGTGGGTTCAGTCAGTTGCCTTAAATTTGTTCTTGCTGTGCACCAGCCTTGAAATGTATAGATGTTACGTGCATTTTATTACCTTGTAAAAGTGCGTATTACATGTAGTCGCTCGGTTGCTTTATGAGTCATCATGAAGTGTTCGGCTTCGCAATTTATAGCGTCGTCACTTTATCTTGCCATCCATGTATCCACACAATGATTTGGAAATGCTTCAATCACTTCACTGTGAGTAAGTAAGCTTACGTAGTAAATACACACCGTGGCTGTATTTAGCTGCTTCGCCACTAGGGTAAATGTTGGAGAGGCTAACTTGCAAGCGATTCAGTATTTTCACCATGTACCGAGTTGCATATGCGTCCTCTCCCTCTTCTCCTGTTCATGTCTTTCCTTCGCCTTCCAATTTTTGTAGCTGGAGTGATTCCATTAGAATCCCTCAGCCACAATCACAGTGTGACGACAGCTTATTGCGTGGTAGCAGCGGCACAGTTTTGTGTCACCCCTAATAAACACACTACTCCACAAAAAAGGTCAGTACGCGCACTATTAGATGCGAAGATTTCTTAGTGAACTTCTATCTATCTATCTATCTATCTATCGATCTATCTATTTATCCAGCCGCCTACGACTTCCAGCTCTCCTGGCCCTCTCAATAATGGTATCGAGGGCATAACATGAGTGTATTACGAGCATAAGAGACTAGTCATAACATGAAAATCATGACATGTATCTCCTGAAAATTATGATTTACATTTCATGGTCTTGCTGCTCTTGCGGTGATCTGGTTCACATGACACGTTGCAATACTGGTATGGATTGACATGATTGCATGGAGAGCATAAGAGACAGGCCCTAAGGCGGAAATCATGACATGCTTGTCATGTAAATCATGACTACATGATACGCTCATAGTGCGCTCACAGTCATTTCCCTAGCTTTACATATAACAAATTCGGTGTTACGTAGCGTCAATCGATGGCGAAGACTTATGACTGGTGCAAACATGATAATCATGACATGCATGTCATTTAGGAACAAGATAACATACCACGCTCATAATTCACTCGCAGTCCTTTCGCTAGCTTCACATATATCAAAATTGATATTACGTAATGTGAATGGACGGCGTCTAAACATGATAGTCATGACATGCGTGTCATGTAAAACATGACTACATGCTACGCACATAGCGCGCTGGCGGCCGTTCCGCTGGCTCCACATATACCAAACTTGGTACCACGTGATGACACGTCCATCACGTGGTACCAACATCATGACATGGAAGTCATGTACGGCGTAATTTACGTTCACTTCGTAACATTGTGCTGATTTTAAAGAGACATATCAACCTTCTTCATCCGTGTTTCACATATCATCGATTTCCCCTATACGTGGGATCTGCCAATTTTTTTTATACTCGTCATGATCAAAAATAGCAGGTAAACCATACCCTGGGAGACCAGCGCTGGATAGGTGGCGCGCCATAAAAGAGCCTCTAGCGGTGAATCGCGACACAACTCATCCGCTCGCGCCCAAACTGCCAGCCGCTGCGTACCGTGACAAAAGAATGCACATGCACTGCTGCTGTGCTTCGTTTTAAAACGAACAGTTAGACAAGCCATTGCGCCAGTACTACTGCACTGTGGCTTAGAAAAAAAAATTGCCCACAGCTTCCCTCGGGGGAACACTGAGGAGGATGCGGAGCATATAATTGGTTAACGGGGTGTTAAAGTGCGACTTACTTGGGTCGATGGCTAAATTGGTTAACGTGGTTGTGAAATGGGGTGTTAAATTGTGACTTACTTGGGTCGAGGGCTAAATTGGTTAACGTGGTTGTAGGAGGGGGTGTTAAATGAGTGAACACGTACACACGTATGCGAAAGGACGGCGCTGGTCGAAGGGACGTTGATCATTGTGTTTGTGGATTCGTTGAAATTCATTTCACTGCGACCTTGGACGTCGACGCGCCGTACAAACCAACCGACGAGCGGCAACTGAGCGAGCGAGCGCCGACCTTGAGTATATATACAGCGCGACGGCGCATGCACTGTCAGCTGTTGAATGTTCTCGAAGGAGAAGCGCGCGCGCGGCACAGATGGCGACGGCGCGACGGCGCATGCGCTGTCAGCTGTCGAATGTTCTCGAAGGAGAAGCGCGCGCGGCACAGATGGTGGGCGACGGCGCGACGGCGCATGCGCGCGCGTCAGCTGTCGAATGTTCGAGAAGCGGTGCGGATGGCGCGGACGGCGCGGACGGCGCACTACAAGGCGCGAGTATAAGATGCTTCCGCATCTAATAACTTTTTGGAGGCTACTTTCACATAAAAAGCACTAAAAAACGCACTGTGCTCTTCGCATTTCTTTCTATTATTATCGTAGGAGTACTTGAGGTTTCTATACCCTTGGTTCATCGCCCTTCGTGCAGATGCGTCTCTACAATGGGTACCCAGAGACACTTACAGATTGGCCAGACCGTGTCAGAGAGACCGAGAGAGTGAGAGAGTGTGATGGTAATTCAAGAACTTAAATAAATCAATCAAAAAATTTACTTTCATACAGGCCGCTATCAATGGGCCACATTATATAAGCTTTGTATTTAACAATAAGATGGGTCACTTGGTGTGGCGTAAATATATAACCCGAAGGCGAGAAACAACTACTACTAAATACTGAAGTTTCCACAGGATCTATGGCAATGGTCGGGTTCCGGTGTAGCTGCTGCGCTGTTTTTATAAAACAAGAATTTCATTCGACATTTAGGATGGGAATGCGAGGTATATATATATATATATATATATATATATATATATATATATATATATATATAGTCTTTTGCGTCACGCGCCCTCTCCTAAACCCCCGCACTTCCAGCCTAAATGCCAAATGCACTTTTGTTTTATAAAAACAAAAAAGAAGGAAAGACGTCAAAAATTAAGGGCTCGTTTTCCTTTGCTAGACATAATATTAATGAAAACTAACAGACAATTGTGCCAAGGAAGCTATAGAAGATGTGATTATTTAAGTATTTGTAAATGCGAAGAAACGAAGAAATGGATGAAAAGATAACTTGTCGCCGGCAGGAACCGAACCTGCGACTTTCGATTTCGAATGACGGAGGTTTGGTCCCTGCCAGTGGTGAGTCAACTTTTCGTCCACTTTTCTTTGTTTTTATTTATATTAGATTTACTTCTAATGACATCCCCTATGCTTTCCGTGGCATTATTTTCTGTTGGTTCTTATTAAAACGAAAACAAGCATTTAACACCCAAGCGTTTCACGAGAAGAACAAGGAGCAGTACACCTGCCATTCTATCGTTTTTCTATCACAGCCAAGTAAATCCTCTCGCAATTAAAATATGTTCATCCCCCTTTCATGCACATCTACACACAGCACATACATTTTCTGCTCGAACATGGCCCAGCATGCATGACTTGTATGGATGTGAACACGTAAATCTATACAGGCTTCCACCACAAAGTGTTTTGTCTACAATAAACAATTACTGCAGTATAGTTGATTTTTCGACTAATGATTGGCGTAGTTCTGACTATCACGATGAAAGTCAGGAAGCAACCGACATCATTCGAACTTAGACTTAAATCGTCAATAGTGGCTTTAGAACAACGCATCTTGAAATCTCCACTTTTATAGCGTAGGTTCATCTGAACTATTGCTACAGTATATGCCAAGGCACCACGACAACATGAACTCCGGCTAGTAAATAGCCTGAGGGGCTCGTTCGCAGTATCTGATCCCCACCCAAATAGTAGTAGTAGCAGTAGCTTTAAAAATCTGCTTCATTTATTTTGTGTCGAGCTGTGGGAGGTAATGCTATATGTTAACTGTCTATATGTACATTTCCCGTTACATTTGAAACCGCAGCTATGCGAGCTAATATATGCAATACTTCGATGTTGACACGATTATGCATCCTCAACGGGTAGAGGCTTTGGAGTAGCCCGAAAAACTGAACGGGTAAAACTGCAGTAGCAAAAAGCATAAGTGCGGTAAAACAGACGGTCTGCTAATCTTCAACACAATGTTCCGGGAATATTTATTAAATTTCAGGTACAATTTTTTCTGAAGCCCAGAAGCAAAATTTTAGGCATTATCCCGGAGGCACTGGTTTTAAGTCTATTTAAGAACACAAATAAATATATGCACAATTAAATAACATAGGAAAACGATTTTCAATGCAGCCTATAGTATATCCGCTGGTAAGACAGGTGACGCTGGTTTTTTTTTGGAAAAAAAAGGGGGCAGTGCGCAAACTTTGTGAAGCTGTCGCGATCACGAATGCACGTGTGTAGACTGGACTTCTGACGACTTTTGATTGTTTTACTGGATCTGGTAATCTCATTCGTTACCCATACTAATATGAGCCTTACTGAAGAAACTGAGGTACTTACAAGTACACCAACCACTGTCGCCCCAATATTAGAGATAAGTAGTCCGCTGAATATACAACGCTTCTTCGCTGATAACTTCATCACGAATAAACCAGGTTATTTTCACCAACGGAAGCGGCAACGTAAAGTTCGAAAGTTCGTGGCCAGGCGCGCAAAGAAACCACGAAGAAACCTAAGAAGTGAAATTCCCCCAGCCCCCGTCCATTTTCTTTCTTGGGACTGGTGGGAGTTTATTTTATAACATATAATGCATATCGTATTTCTTGAACTCTTGATCTGCAAGGCTGCTCTGATAATAGCCTTGGACAACTCGTTCACACCATCTTTGGTGTTGGCAGAGCACTCCAGGCATGCCCTTAGCACGGATACCATACGCTTCCTCAGGCGTCGCGTTTTTCTACTTCGCCAGGACCGGCTATAGCGGTTTGAGCAGGCCGTTGCGAAGGCTCTTGCTCCCCGCAGCGATGTTGGACACACTGGAGCGGAAATGGCGAGCCTCCGGCCTCCACGACTCCGTGTTGTTCTTCAGGAAGTCGGGAGAGTCGATGCTGAAGCACACCAGGATCATGCCTCTGTCCCGGTACGACTGGGGTCGCAACCGGTCCTAGTGCTCCCGCCCCGCTGAGCCCCACAAGGCCAGCTCGACCTGGACCTCGAAGGCGGTGACGTACTTCCCGAATTCCGTAGGCACAGAAGCGATTGCGAGCTCACACTTACCGATGACAATAAAACTAGATGTCGTGCTGCCCGCATCATCCTCAACGCACACAAGTTCTTTTCCGATCACCGTCATTTCTCGTCTTCCTGGCGGTGAAAAAACGTTTTGTTTTGTTTTGTCGCCTAAATTATGGCTTCCTAACGTGTCACTTTCTAAGATGATGATGATCATGACGATGATGATTCCACAGCCATGTCTCGTACCCACTAAGGGGGTACTTTTTAAGCCACTTCCTTCTTCTTCTCTTCTTTGACTCCTCTTTCTGAGAAATTTCCTCTAAAAAGTTAACTGAAGTCTACTCATCACATTGCCCCACACACTAAACATCCCAATGGAATCACTCATCTACGAAAACAGTTTAGGTGGCCTCCGGGATTTGTTTTACCAACTGTTTTTAAGGTGAAAAATGACACTGAATTCGAGGTAACTTGATGATGCTCTGGAAACAACAGCACGAAGAGAACGAAGTTATGGAGGTAGCTGATTACTTGGAGTGGGTATAAGTCATGTTTGAGGTATCATCATCATCAGAATAAGGACAAAAAATACACAAACCACCGAATACGTATATTAAAAATTAGATACAATTTGCAAACGACTGACTATTCAGAGAGAGGTCTGACAAAATCATAATTATTTATCACTATGTGACAATGTTCAGTGCAATAACATGTAGCAAAACCCGTCACACCTACTTTAACGGCATACAGAGCAAAATTTGTGGCTTCCCCTCTGAAGACAGAGACGAAAGTTCTTTTCGTATACTGGAAATTTTGGCCTTTAAAGGTTAAATCAACGTACACACAAACCTTTAAGTCACTGCGTTTTCTTCGTTACGAGCGAGAAGGCGTCGGACAAGCTAAACTAAAGTTGGCTGCGAAAATTGACGAGAATATAAAAAAATACATCTGAAGTTTCCAGTATGCCGCGCTGACCTTGAAACAGCAAACATGGTTGATCCTGAAAACTAATCTGATTGCTTCATATTGTAACAAGGACTTGGCTATAGGTGATGCCGGTTCATTTCTAGGTTGCTTCTTGGTCGTTGCTAGGCTTACTCTAGGCGACGATGTAGATTGTTTTCCCCGTTGATTTTCACCGTAAAGGGCTTTGATACTTTTCTGATAGGCCGGAAATCAACACATACCCGTTTGGTAGGCTAATTTTTATCATCTCTTTTGCTGGACCAGTACTGGAACGTACCCCATTTCTGTGCCACATTTTGATGATGATAGTTTGTGTGGGTGTGTGATAAGCGACCAAGTGGCTCAAACCAGATTGGCCGTGCAAATTACGGCTAGCCTAAATAGATGCGCTGTTAATAAATTCTGGTACTTGTCGTGCCAAAACAGAGATCCGATGTTCAGGTACGCTATGGAGGGCTGTACAGAATAATTGCAACCAGCTGGTTTTCAACGTCAACTAGAAATTAAACGAGACCTTTTGCATTCTCGTACAATTCGATGATGTCGTGCCTGTGAAATGGGAGCCCACAAACAAAGCCACTGGGTTACATAAGCGAGTGATCTGTTGTTGGCGAACCCAAACTGTTGATGCAATGGCAACACAGGGCTGCAGCGGAGAGTTACCTCTTTTTCACTAAGGTTTCAGTATTCCATCAATATAGGTAGCACATGAAAATTTCTAATGTTAAATTCTACAAATCGCAGCGATGCCTAGGTGGGCTCATGGCCCACTTCGCCAAATCACTGCACCACCTGCGCGTACCAGTGCACGCGGGATGGTGCAATTCCTCGAAAATGATATAAGTTCGATCGAGGCACAGAGTAGCGAACGGAGACATATCAGTGCCTGTACTGAAGGCACTGCCGCGACACAACCTCCTCCAGCTCCCGTATTGGTTTCATTATAGGGACAGGGCGGTGTGTATGAATAATTCAACAGGGTAAGGTTTAATATGTAACTCATAACAATTATCGTCATCGTCCTCTTCTTGACTTACAAGGCGGCCCTTTTCACCACTTCAAGCACCTGGCGCACACTGTCCCGGATCTATGTTTCACATAGGGGCGCAATCCTTCGATTCAGGACGCCCTTCCTCGGGCGCCGCGTCCTCCAGCAGCGTTACGCCTGGATGCAACTTCGTGAACAGATCGTCGCGAAGGTTGTTTTCCGTAAATATAATGGGTACAATCGAGCAAAAGTAGTGCATGCCCGGTCACCCCTACTCCAGCTTGTTATTCGCGACGTCCGGTGAGTTCATGCTGAGACACTTGACGATCACATCTGTGCTTGGGCATGATACAAAACACCACCGGTCGGAGGGATCCACGCCGCTGCAACTTCTCCGACTCGGTGAATTCCAATAGGGAGTCGGAGGAGTCGATGCTGAAGCACGTGCGGACGACGCCGGCTCCAAGCGCATTCAGTGCAAGCAATTCATCTGCACCGAATACGACAGAAGCGTTGTGAGAGATACGGCCTTGCTGCAGCACATCCTGCGCAGAGTAGAGCGAGTCGATGGCGAACTGCCCTTGGATGGCATCGGCGTCTGGTTGCACCTTGCAACCTTTACCGGTTAGCTTATAGATGCGGAAGCATCTTATACTCGCGCCTTGTAGTGCGCCGTCCGCGCCGTCCGCACCGCTTCTCGAACATTCGACAGCTGACGGGCGCGCATGCGCCGTCGCGCCGTCGCCCACCATCTGTGCCGCGCGCGCTTCTCCTTCGAGAACATTCGACAGCTGACAGCGCCTGCGCCGTCGCGCCGTCGCCCACCATCTGTGCCGCGCGCGCGCTTCTCCTTCGAGAACATTCGACAGCTGACAGCGCATGCGCCGTCGCGCTCTATATATACTCAAGGTCGGCGCTCGCTCGCTCAGTTGCCGCTCGTCCGTTGGTTTGTACGGCGCGTCGACGTCCAAAGTCGCCGTGAAATGAATGCCAACGAATGCACAAACACAATGATCGACGTCCCTTCGACCAGCGCCGCCCTTACGCATACGTGTGTACGTGTTCACTCATTTAACACCCCCTCCTACAACCACGTTAACCAGTTTAGCCATCGACCCAAGTAAGTCGCAATTTAACACCCCATTTCACAACCACGTTAACCAATTTAGCCATCGACCCAAGTAAGTCGCACTTTAACACCCCGTTAACCAATTATATGCTCCGCATCCTCCTCAGTGTCCCCCCGAGGGAAGCTGCGGGCAATTTTTGTCCCTTGGGCATGCGCGGGCCGTTGCTCGCATGCTTTCGTCTTCCCCCTAAGAAGTTGACTTTGGAGCGGGATCAGAGCAGGGCTGGCCTCGTCGACTCGGGGATGGTCCTGAAACACCCGGGCAGTGGGAACCGAAGAAGGTCAGGACGACGTAGCTGCCCCGGTGTGATCACGGCCGGCACCATTGATGGGCTTCCTGCCTCGGCGTATCCCACAACACCAGTGCAACGTGTGTCGACTCGTCCTCAATGTCGGTGACGTGTTTCACGACGGCAGTAGGTAGACGGGCCTCTAGTGACCTGACCTTGCTTACGTGACACGTCTTCCACGGGCGTTGCCCTTCTTCTACTTCTTCGTGCACCTTTTTACGTCTTGCTTCCACAAGAAATAGGCAACTGTAAATTGGTTCCACAGAAAAATGGTTTTGACGCCCCAGTCTAAACTACCGGCTAAATAAAACAGCGTAGTGAAATGTACACATTCATTTTGATCAGGTAACACTATTTATTCTAGCATTTTTTAACAGTTTAGCATCTTAACGAAAGTCAACCTAATAGCATGCACACGAGCAATGAAAACGACGAAACGCGGGCGTTATTTTGTCATCTTCTTCGCTCACTACGCAATTTTTCCGCAGTTTGTTCTTGAAAGCTGCCAATTTGCTCTCTCCTTTCCTGTATTTTGTGCATATATGTGTATGCAAATACAGATTTAATAATAATAATAATAATAATAATAATAATAGTCATAATAATAATAATAATCATCATCATAATAGTAATATATGAAGAAGAAGAAGAAGAAGAAGAATAAGAAGAAGAAGAAGAAGAAGAAGAAGAAGTGTAGTCCAAGGGAAAGAGAGGCATATGAAAGCTTTATACAGCAACACACACACACATATGTGTATATCGCGATGATATTAGGACAAATCAGCCTACACCAGTACCACTAAATTATTGCGCTTTTTTTGCTGCGATTGTTATGTACCTGGCCAAAATTTCGCTACGCAATTCCAGGCATAACTGAATTTAGCCACAGCTATTTTTTTTTGTTCTTTGAAATCACAATGCTCCTAGGCAGCTATGGATGTAGCGAATGATCCACCTCAATTTTTCTCGAGGGGCCAGGTAAAGATGGCAGAACGAAATAAACGTTATCAAGACATCAGCGCAAGAAAAGCTCTTCCAACCCTCCCTGTCTTCTCACTGGGGACGGAAAGAGGTTCGTATTTTATTATAACATGTGTATAATATATTCGTCATCTCAAAACACAATGTGGCCTTCATCATAGCATGGGATAATAAATTTACTTTTTATGATATCCAGCCTGTGTAAAGTAGTAATTTCTACACATTCCGGCATCTCGCACACACCGCATTTGGTTTTGGCGGAGAACTTCAGATGAGCCGTGGGCGTTGGTCTCCTTCGCCATGACTCGAATCTGCTCAGGCGCCGCATTTGCAGGCTTCTTCATTGCCGGATCTTCAAGCATGAAGAAGAGGTTGCAAAGTGTTTTCTTCACCTAAAAAAAAATTGGCCACGCCTGGGATCAATCATGTGGCGAACCCCCGTCTTCGCGAACTCAGCGTTTTTCACCGGGCAGTTGGGGGAGTAGATGCTGAAGCAGGTAAATATCACGTTTTGGTTTCATGATAGCTGGAACTGAACGTAGTCTCCTTCGCCCGGTGTATCCCACAAGGCCAGGTCTACCTGGTTGCCATCGGCATGGATGGCGGTAATGCAGCGAATTGCGATGGCGGTCCCAGAAGGTAGATCCTCGCTGAAGACGATCAGAGGACATGTCTCGTACACTTCACCACCTTTATTGAACAGGGCGAATTTCGTGCTCACCGCGATCTCTGACATTGCTGCAGAGATCCAAAATAAGTTGGTTGCTTGGTTGGTTGGTCCTTTCAACTTCTGGCGCAACACAGCATGGGGAATCAGCTACAAAATAGACCGAACCTTATCTCAGCAATAAAATTGTTTTGCCGGCAGAATGCGTTCGGATTTGGATGTTGTAAACTGTGAAAATCACGATTTAGTCGTGATGAGGCACATCTTTAAGCAGCTTTGCTCTTCATTTACTCCACTTAAGCTTTATTTGCAACGCAAACCAGGAGCACCGGACTAACACTCAACAAATTAGGTTAATATATTTATAAACCTTTTTGATATCAAAACGTCGTTAGGAATTTGCGCGCTGTTTTATGCAAACTAGGACTGCATAAAAAAATTGCCCGCAGCTTCCCTCGGGGGAACACTGAGGAGGATGCGGAGCATATAATTGGTTAACGGGGTGTTAAAGTGCGACTTACTTGGGTCGATGGCTAAATTGGTTAACGTGGTTGTGAAATGGGGTGTTAAATTGCGACTTACTTGGGTCGATGGCTAAATTGGTTAACGTGGTTGTAGGAGGGGGTGTTAAATGAGTGAACACGTACACACGTATGCAAAAGGGCGGCGCTGGTCGAAGGGACGTCGATCATTGTGTTTGTGGATTCGTTGGCATTCATTTCACGGCGACTTCGGACGTCGACGCGCCGTACAAACCAACGGACGAGCGGCAACTGAGCGAGCGAGCGCCGACCTTGAGTATATATACAGCGCGACGGCGTATGCTCTGTCAGCTGTCGAATGTTCTCGAAGGAGAAGCGCGCGTGCGGCACAGATGGCGACGGCGCGACGGCGCATGCGCTGTGAGCTGTCGAATGTTCTCGAAGGAGAAGCGCGCACGGCACAGATGGTGGGCGACGGCGCGACGGCGCATGCGCGCGCGTCAGCTGTCGAATGTTCGAGAAGCGGTGCGGACGGCGCGGACGGCGCACTACAAGGCGCGAGTATAAGATGCTTCCGCATCTAAAACAGAAAGCTGATCTGAGTAGATACATAGTTTCTTTGATAGGACAACGACAGGAAGACGAAGAAGTTTTGAAATGATAATATAAGACCCTACAATTAGCAACATACGCCCGATTCAAAAACAGGCGCCCCAGCGCCATCACACCATAAAGCACCGATTATCCAATCATTCGGGATTAATGCCGCAATAAATGACCCATACCCCATGTGAATTTGGCCATACCGTTCAGTATAGAGCAGAGAAAACACCCAGGCTGAGGTATTGGCCAAGAACAGGATAGTTTGTGTAGTAGAATTCTATAACAAAAAGTTCAAGATTGGTGTATTTAAAAGAAAGAAAATATTCAGCAGGAACATTTTATTATTGGAATACAAATTAAATTTGATAGAATATATCCCATGAAGCGGCAAACTTGAATTAAAAAAGAAATTCGGAAAGGTACGAAAGAGGAGCAACGACTGGTTTCAACACATGAATCTCTCTGAATCTTCTGACGAATTCCTGCAGGGCATCCGCCACCTTCCCGTCTCAGTGGTAAAGATACAAAGCCCCAAAAGAAATCAGTTTATCCCTACGAAACTTTGTTTTCTACTTCGCATCTCCCTACAGCGAGCTGTGAATACAGCACATCAACTAGCTTTGTACTTTTAAAAAACACTAACATCAATTTCATTGCAGCATTAGTCGGCACTGCACCAAGATGGTGGCCCGTTTAAAGTTCCAATAAAAACGTCCGGGAGGTTTCGAGGAAGGTGTTTTTTGCCAACTTACTTCTTCGGTACCCAGAAACAAAACTGACCTATCCGCGGGTTAGAGCTGGCTATAGGTAAATCACGAGAAATTTCACGTCCACAACTTTATACGAAATACACGGTCACGTAAGTGCACTGAAGCTTCACCATTGTATCAAAAGAAATGTATGCCTTAAAACAACGGTGCACTGGCGAGGCACTCGTTACATAATATTATGGGCAAATGGGGTTACTTTACAGAATCGGAAATACGTTTCGTATATAATGATGTGTAATGTTCTCGAAATCTCCACCTTCGTCGGCTATTTGTGTCCGAAATAAAGCCATGTATATGTCATGGCTACAGGATCTCCCAGCTGTTAAATAGCATTCTTCTTCTTCTTCTTCTTCTTCTTCTTCTTCTTCTTCTTCTTCTTCTTCTTCTTCTTCTTCTTCTTCTTCTTCTTCTTCTTCTTCTTCTTCTTCTTCTTCTTCTACTTCTTCTTCTTCTTCTTCTTCTTCGAGTCCTCCTTCTGAGAATTTCCCTCTAAAAAATAAATGGCAGTCCAAGCTGCACTGAACGAATAAACTAAACATAAACTAAAAACGCATAAACGCATAAACTAAAAAGCACTTATGCGGGGTCTGTATTAAGCTGTAGGAAATTATTTGTGTTTGTGTGTGAGAAATCACGGTGAATTAGGGGGAACTTGAAGATGCTCTCTGATCAACAACACGAAGAAAACAAAATTAGATAAACCATGGAATACTTATATTAAGAAATTTTCGTTACAATTTAAATATATATAAGTAGAACAAGGGCAGAAAAAAGTAACATTATTTATCACTACGTGACAATAGTGGGGTATTATGTAGCAAAAGTTGTGAAGTCTACTATAGCGACATACAGCGCAAAATTTGTGGCTTCTCCCACACGAAGAAAAAAACAGACAAAACTTATATTTGCATACTCAAAATGCTGGCCTTTTAGGCTGAAAAAAAACGTAGACAGAAACCTTCAAGGCACTGCGTTTGCTTTATATCGAGCGAAAAGTCGTCGGCCGTGCAATATTAAATCTAGCTGTGAAAAACAACGCGAGTTTACACACACAAAAAAATTGGTACCAAATCTCCATCTTACACCGCAAATGTAGTCGAAAGACGATACTCTTGCGTCTAGAGAGAGTGAAGAAAACGTATATTGGATGATCTGCGCAAGAAAATCAGTGAACAGTATTCTGGAGGCGCTGCGTTAGAGTGCCTCGAGCTTGTAGCGGAGGCGAACGAGCGCATCGAGGAACGTTAGACACAAGTGCCATCTGGCAGTTATCTTCGAAAACGAAGGCATGCAGCCCGCGGAGAAAGATGCGCGCCAGTCTCGGAGGTGATAAGGTGTAGAACGCAAAGCAACGAGCAGGTGCCACAACCGTGACTTCGTAGCAAAGCGTTGGAAACATCTTATTGAGCATCGCGTTGCACTGTCAGCGCAGCGCGATAAACGCTATACATTCCTTAGAGTTACTTGTGTGTGCCTCTTCTAGTATAAAGGCAGGCATACAAAACTTCGAAGTATTGTTATGGTGTCTCAGATATGCGCAATAATTGCTTTTTAATTGACAATCGCACAACTATGAACGCTAAACCTTGAGCAATATTGGTTGGCGCTGCGAATGGGGTTTGCCGTTTGGTGTCGTTTCAGGTATCGTTAGGGCGGACAAACAAACAAGTGTACAGACAGACAGACAGACAGACAGACAGACAGACAGACAGACAGACAGACAGACCAAAATTTTTTCGTCAAAGGTCCCCAAAAAAGACTGTCGTTTTTAAAAGACAAAGCTTGCACTATGTCACTTTGGCTTTGAAACAGCGTAAATCGACAATATTGAAGACTAATATGATTGCTTCTTATACGTCATTACATCAGTGCCTAATTAAGACATGCAGCAAAACAACCCGATCCAGCTCCCCTATTGGTTTCATTGTAGGGAAAAGGCATTGTATAAGAATATTTATACATGGTAAAGTTTAATCAATATCTCATATCGCATGTCGACATCTTCCTCCTCTTGACTTACAAGAAAGCTGTTTTCATCACGTCAAGCACATCGCGCACATTATTTTCGGTCTATCTTTCACTTTGGGGTTCCATCCTCCGCTTTACGACGCCCATCCGCAGGCGCCGCGTCCTCCAGCAGCGTTATGACTGGATGCAACTTCGTGAACAGGTCCTTGCCAAGGTTCTTTTCCGTAAGAATAATGCGCGCACTAGGGCAAAAGTGGTGCACCTCCGGCCTCCCCGATTCCATAGCTTGTTCTTCATGACGTCGGGCGAGTCGATGTTGAAACACTTCAAGATTACATCTGAGCTTGGGTACGACACAAGACACAACCAGTCGGAGAAATCCTGCACCGCTGCAACTTCTCCGACTCTGTGAATTTCAACAGGGAGTCGGAGGAGTCGATGCTGAAGCACGTGCGAACGATGCCGGCTACAAGCGCATCGGGTGCAAGCAATTCGTCTGCACCGAATACGAAAGACGCGTTGTGAGAGATAAGGCACTGCTGCAGCACATCCTGCGCAGAGTAGAGCGAAACGATGGCGAACTGCCCTTGGATGGCATCGGCGTCTGGGTGCAGCTTGCAGCATTTACCGGTTAGCTTTTGTCCCTTGGGCATGCGCGGGCCGTTGCTCACATGCTTTCGTCTCCCCCCTAAGAAGTTCACTTTGGAGCGGGATCGGGGCAGGGCTGGCCTCTTCGACTCGGGGATGGTCCTGAGGCACTCAGGCAGTGGGAACCGAAGAAGGTCAGGACGACGTAGGTGCCCCGGTGTGATCACGGTCGACACCAATGATGGGCTTCCTGGCTCGGCGTATCCCACAACACCAGTGCAACGTGTGTCGACTCGTCCTCAATGTCGGTGACGTGTTTCACGACAGCAGTAGGTAGACGGGCCTCTAGTGACCTGAGCTTGCTTACGTGACACGTCTTCCACGGGCGTTGCCCTTCTTCTACTTCTTCGTGCACCTTTTTACATCTTTCTTCCGCACGAAATTGGCAACTGGAAATTGGTTCCAATGAAGAATGGTTTTCACGCCCTAATTTAAATTATCGGCTTATGAAAACAGTGAAGTGAAAACTACATATACATTTTGACCAGCTAACATTATTTATAATTAGCATCTCAAGGAAAGACAACCCAGTCGGATGCACACCAGCAAAGAGAACGACGAAACACAGGCGCCGTCATCTTCTTTGCTCGCCACGTAGTTTTACCAATGTTTATTTTTTATTATTTATATTTGGCCAAATATGGGACACAGGCTCGGTTAAAGCGGGCTATCCCAACATCATGAGAGTAATGTACAAGATAACTCACAAGCCAGAAACACTGAAAAAAGAACAGAAAAGAATCAGAGGCACTATGTTCATACTATATATACAGTATGGGGCTAATAATAGTTCATGAATAAGCACAGTATGTACGGTCATAGTGTGGTTCATATATTTGAATAACATTGCGAATAGAGTCCGTACAAGTAGTGGCGAGGCATACTATGAACTAAATACAGCTCATTAGATTGGTGTACATTAAAAAATCACGAAGAGCGCTCACTGCGTGCCTTTGATTATCAGAAGTCGGCCGCGGTTCAAGTATTTTTGTAATCGTAAATGGTCGTTTGTCAAGTAGGTTCAAGCGATCCCTCAGTTCAGCGCGTAGTTGATCGTATTGTGTACATTCTAAAAGAATATGCTCCTCTGACGCATCGACATAAGAAATGGTGGTGAGGGTGACGATATCTGGGGTTTAACGTCCCAAAACCACCATATGAATATGAGAGACGCCGTAGTGGAGGGCTCCGGAAATTTCAAACACCTGAGGTTCTTTAACGTGCAGCCAAATATGAGCACACGGGCCTACAGCATTTTAACCTCCATCGAAAATACAGCCGCCGCAGCCGGGATTCTATCTCACAACCTGTGGCATAAGAAATGAGGTGCAGTAGTGTGTTTCCACAGTTTATTCGGAACAGTTGCCAACTTGATCCCGCTTATTTTTTTTGTTTTTGCATCTGTTATAGAAATCTAATATTATATTATTATTAGTAGTAGTAGTAGTATTAGTATTAGTATTATTATTATTATTATTATTATTATTATTATTATTATTATTATTATTATTATTATTATTATTATTATTATTATTATTATTATTCCATTGAAATCTATACAAAGTAGCCGAGGTCGTACATTTGAAAATTTACCATTATAGAAACATTGCAACTCTGCAGTGGCCATACTCATAAATTAGTTCAAGGGAGTAGGGACATATAAAAGCTCTATATAGGAGCGCACACGCAAATATGTATATCGCCGGCATATTAAGCAAAATTAAATTACACTAGAACCTCTACAATATTGCGTTTTCTCTGTTTTGAGTGATAAGTAGTTGGCGAAGGAATTTTTAAAAGCAGGTGCTAACGTGCGAAAATCCCGATTTCGTACTCAGGCGCGTTGAAGGTGTCCACGGATTAAATGTAAACGCCTCTGTCCAAAGTACACCAATAAACAACATCACGTCTTTTGCAATAACACCCACAGAAGTGCCGTAAAAATATCGAAGTCGGACCCAACGACAGAACCACTGCACTACTGCAGCGGGTAATGTTGTAAGGCGAGCTTCTACTCTCGCCGTTTCACTGTGGCCGGTGGCCGCATCGTAACTCTCGCTATGCACTCCCAGGCACACCTCAGTTAAGCCACAGCTAATGTTTTTTTTTTTGTTCTTTCACGTTACAATGCTCCTCGGCAGCTATCAAGGTAGCGAATGATCCACCACAATTTTTTTCGAGGCACAGGGTATTGATTGATTGATATGTGGAATTTAACGCCCCAAAACCCCGATATAATTACGAGAGACGCCATAGTGAAAGGCTCCGGAAATTTCCACCACCTGGGGTTCTTTAACGTGCACCCAAATCTGAGCACACGGGCCTACACCATTTTCGCCTCCATCGGAAATGCAGCCGCCGCAACCGGGATTTGAACCCGCGACCTGCGGGTCTGCAGCCGAGTACCTTAGCAACTAGACCACCGCGGCGGGGCTCGAGGCGCAGAGTAAAGAAGCGAGAATTGGCTAATGTAACTAAGACACCAGAGCAAGAAAACCTTCCCCGCTTTATCTGGCCTCTCACCGGGGAGGAAAAAGGTTTGTTCTTAATTAGAGCATGCACATTATAACATTCGTCATCTAGATAACAACGCACTAATCATATTAGCATATTTTATGACGTGCAGGCCTGTGTTAGGTGGTCACTTCCTCGCTGTTGAGCATCTCGCTCAAACCGTACTTGGTCTTGGCACAGTATACCTCACATGAGCCGCAGGCGCTGGTCTTCTCCGTCATGGGGCATTCATTCTCAGGCACCGCGTTCTCGGGATTCGTCACGGTCGAATCTTCAAGCGTGACCAAGTGGTTGCAAAGAGTTGTAATCACCGCAGGAAAGTTGGCCACGCCAGGGATGAAGTGGAGAAACTCGGCATTCTTCACCGGGGAATCGGGAGAATCGATGCGAAAGCACACCAAAATCACCGTCTTGTTTGACGATAGCTAGAACCAAACCTAGTCTACCTGGCCAGCTGTGTCACACGAGGTCAGTTCTATTTAGCTGGCGTCGACATGGGTGGTGGTAACATAATAGACTGCGATGGTGGTCACCAAAATTGTCAGTAGATCCTTGCTGAAGACGATCAGAGGACATGTCTTGCACGCTTCACTGCCACCAATGAGCAGTGGAAATTCATAGGTCATCACCATCTCTGGCATTGCTATGGAGAGCCGAAATTATGATCATTTTGATGCTCCTTGGATAATTGGCACCTAACCACTCAGGGGGATCGGTGAAGAGTCGCGCGGATCATACAGTCTGCCTTTATTATTATTACTAGTTTGTGAGTGCTAGGCTCAAGCGTTTATTGTAGTTTCGCATAATGTTCCGACGATCAAATATTTTTTATACTAGGATGGCATACAAAAAATTTATTAGCGGTTGACTCAAGTAGTAAAGCTTCACATATTCCAAATTTCGTATTACGTGACGCGAACGGACGACGAAGGTAAATGACACGTCCAAATACGATTATGATGACGTGCGTGTCATGTAAATCATGACTACATGCAACGCTCATTTGTGCTCGTGGCCGTTTCGCTAGCTCCCCATATACCAAATCTGGTATCACGCGAAGTTAATAGACGACGATGGTCCAAACACGTTCAAACATGCTAATCACGACATAGAAGTCATGTACGGTATAATTTACGTTCGCCTCGTAACGTTTTAAGTGACATATCAACCTTTCTATATTGTGCTTCGCATATTATCGATTGTCACTGTACGTGTGATTTGCTTACTTTTATCTGGATTATTTTTCTTTCTTGCATTTCCGTAATACAGGGTGTTTCAAGAAATGTGTCCAATATTCTTAAAGAACTAGGAAAAGGCACTACGTGCTTGCCGTTTCCACAGTTACTTTTTACATAGTGGCAGGCATCTTAAGAGGGTTGAATTTGTTATTTGAAATGGTAATGTAAGAAAATTTTAAAAAATTAACTTCCTAATTAGTGGAGTTAGGCAGTTAAGTCAAATAGAAGAATTGAAGTCCTTCACGCGAAAAACCGATTGCCGCTTTGAGAATTCGGGAAAGCGGCTTCTACTAAAAACTCCGAATTGATGAAATTCTCCCCAAGTCTGCGGCGAAACTGAAACCGAAACGCAAAAGAGCGCAACTGAAATAAGGGAGCTTTGTTATATCAACCATCAACCGACTTCGTTGTGTGAGTGTGTAGGCTGCGCTCGCAATTACATCACACATGACGCCCATACGTTATCGAACGGGGAACAACTGCAACTCTGCAACCACTGTTTTGAACAGTGACGTCATTGTAGTCATCTGCTTGTTGCCCTCGTCGGTGCGTTGGTTTCGGTTTCACCGCAGAATTCAGGAGAATTCCATTCAATTGTAGTTATTACTAGAAGCCGATTTTCTGTGATCTCAAAGCGGCAATGGGTTTTTCGCACAAAGAACTTCAATTTTCCCCTTTCACTTCACTGTGGAGCTCCACTATATAAAAAGTTAACTATTCACCTTTCCCAATTACTGTTCTAAATGATGTCTTCAACCTTCTTAAGATGTCTGCTCATACAGAAAAAGCAACTCATGGAGATAGCGAATAAATAGCGCCTTTTGCTTATTTTTAAACAATATAGGATACATTTCTTGAAACACCCTGAGTAGATACGTATACATACACCATGAATGACGGCGCTCGCTGACGACGGCGGCGAAATCCAGCGGAGAGTGTCTATATCATAGCTATCGCAATAATATATATTCGTGTCGTCTTTCCGGCAATTTGTAGAGCCTTCATAATGTTCGAACTTTTGTTAATTTGAATTTAATGGACAAAAGGGGGGTATTATTAATATGGAACTGCATTTGCTACAAACTTGGGTAGCACAAGGCACCAGCCAAGTGATCGGCGTTCAAGCAAAATTAGCCAACGTAACTTACAAGCTGGAGTGCCAGAAAATAAGGCACACCCAAACTCCGGTATAGCGCATATAGTACACAACCTGTCAATCATTAATAATGTGTCTGTGCGCATTCCCCATCGATTAATACTAAACCCTTTGAAATGAGGCGATTCTCCAGGCGGCTTTCTTCGTCTTTTACTTTTTGGAAGCTTTATCGGCAAAGCAAACTGCGACCTTGCGGCTCCTATTCAAAAAGTAGGTTGGTATCATCAACTACTGTCACAAACGACTCCAATTTTTGAGCATCCGCGGGCCCCACCTACCAAGGAAGGGCGCTTTTGTGTTGGGGGACAACATACGGCGACTATTACGACCCTGCGTGGCGCCGGCTCGTCTTCCCTGCACCGGTACCGGAAGGGGCACTGGCGATCTAAACAAGGAAAATTACTCCCAGATGAGACGGGAGCACGTGTACGCCCCTGAGGAGGTTTGAACTGCATCGGAAGAGCAGTTGACGTACAGCCAGCAACAAGTGCGGTCGTCGGTGTCGCGGGTCTCGCGTAGGCGGCGAGCATGGAGTGACCCGCGCAACGTATTGAGACGGCTGTAATTCCGGGCACCCTCGTCGTCTACCAAGCCGGCGAGACCTTCAGCGGCACCCGTATACTCCCCTACGTGTACCAAGAGCTGGCCTGGTCCGTATGGAACTTTTTATTGTGACTTTTTTTACACTGTTAAATTATTTTAACCAGCCTTTGTTTTTAATATTTGTAGGGTGCGCTGCGTCGCACGTTGAAATTCAAAAGCGCCACCATGAGCATTCTGTAATTATTGCCTTGTATCTCATTTGATTCATGTCATTAGTTTGTTAACATTCCGCTTATTTGTCTTTAGCCTGTGTCTTTTGTAGTGTTTTTTTTTGCCCATTTTGTTATGCAGCTGTTCTTTCCATCGCGTATCAATGTTATCCTTCCTCTGCTATTTTTGTTAACTCATGCCTTTGCCCTGGTTTCAATTAAACGCTTGTTTATGTGTAATCAAACTCCGTGTCTGCTCTATGAGTGCGTCGGTCAGGCCCACACATCACCACACGTGCAACCCCACACGGGTCGACCAACCTGCAAATAAATTTGAAATGTGCCACTTCGAGGCCTTTCAGGCGTCGCAGGCCGAAGCGTAAAGTGGAAGCCTGCGAGTCTGCCGCACGTCGGTGTTGGATCGGCGGGGCCTCATCCGAAGTGTGTGACATTATCTTGCGTCTGCGCGACAGGACTGGCCG
The DNA here is from genome assembly GCA_013436015.1 of Rhipicephalus annulatus. Lineage (NCBI taxonomy): Eukaryota > Metazoa > Arthropoda > Arachnida > Ixodida > Ixodidae > Rhipicephalus > Rhipicephalus annulatus. The sequence continues at coordinate 41,424 of WOVY01002278.1, read as the reverse complement.
ACCACGTGGTGATGTCTGGGAGACTGACGTAGCTCTGAGCGTGATATGTAGACGTCCATGATTGTTTTGTTGGTGGACAACTGTTTTAACAATGGACGGCACGGAGTTTGATAAGCTGATTGAACAGGGCAGGCGTTTTGGCTTTGAAGGCAGAGAATTGTACGATTTCGTGGAAAGAGAGCGCACTAAGCGTAAAGAGGAGCGTGATGCGGAACGCGCATATTTCAGACAACACGCGGAATTCGAGATGGAGCAAGAAAGGGAAAAATCCCGGCTCCGAATTCAGAAGGAGAAAGAGCGCCTGGGACTGTGTGCGACGGAGTCGGGTCTTAGCTCAGCCGCTAGAACGCCCAGTAGCGTGACCAACCGTGGCCCGAACAAGCAGTCGTACCAGAATCATGTTCAGCTACTGCGCCAGAAAATCGAAAGTAGACGGCGCATGCTTGAGACCTGGGATGCAAGGCATGAAAGGGGCAAAGAGCCCGTAGGTGCCAAACCGCTGAGAGCCGGCCACAATAATAGTACTGTTAAGGCGGGCATCAGGTTCGCGAGTGAACCTAATGAGTTAGCTGCTGAAAGTCCCGTTGTGGCCACAAAGGCCACTGAAGGCCGCAGTGATGGCGACGAGGCGCTGTGCCTGGAAAGTCTTGTCGATATAGAAATGCCATCTGTCATAGACTTGGCACAGCCACCCTGTATGCGCGTCGCCATGGCAGCTAACTGTGATGTTCACAGTACAACCAGCCCGGCAGACGAGGACCCCTGTACAGACAGCGGGACAGAGGCGTGTGCTGACGCACCCTGTGAGCAGGGCATTGTTGGGGCAAGTAGTTGTTCCAGGTGCGAGCGGTGCAACCCCGAGGAAGACGCTTGCATTGCTCAGCATTCAGCCAAGTTCCCCGTAAGTCAGGGTGTCCGTAAGTTAGAGAAAGACCCCGGTTGTATAGACAGCACAGCAGATGAGACAGACGAAACAAGTTCTGCTTTGCAAATGATACAAGTAGACTTCTCGAAAGTGATCACGGGGCAATCGGCAAAGAGAAAAGTTACCGCGAAAGCAGAAGGAAAACGAAGGCTGCAAAGCAACCGGGAAAATCGCGAATAGCCAAACGGCAATCAACGCAACGAAAGCATCGTTTGCGTTTTGTGCCATTCGCCAGTAGAGTGGGTTGACATGCTTCAAACCACCCGACAGGTAGAGGGGGGAGGCAGGCATTTGTTCGGGGAGCTCGGAAGAGCCAACCCCCTTCGCTCCATTGTCCTGCTCGAAACGCGGGGCGCCTTGTGAGGCAGCGTCTTTCGGCCGAGCGACACGACATGATTCGGAGACTCGTTTCCGTAGAACGCGGTGTCGATGAAGGCATGCCTTCGAGGTGTAGACTAAAGGGAAACAGGTGTCCGTGTAGCGGCCGTACACGCTTTTGCCAGCCCCGGTTGCTTCCAATGGCTCCCCCAAGAACGCGACCACCTCGAGCGCGGATAAAGGTTACGCACATCGAAGTGAAAACGTGGCCTTAAAGAAAAAAGGACATTTTCCTAAAACAATGTGCCTTTCTGTCTTTTCATTTTGGAGCATTTGATAAATGTTGGGACCAATCGCTTAGCCATTTTGTTGATTTTCTTGTGTCGTCTTTGTATTTGTAGACAATGTTCTGTTGTTTAAACTTATTAGCCGTTCAATTAGAAAGCCCTGTTTTAGGGATAATTTTATTTTAATTGCTTAGGATTCTTTTCAAGAGACTGGTTGATCACATATTCGAAGTCTAACGCGGTAGGCTTGTGTGATAAACATGGCGATATATGTTCTTCAAAGCTTTACTTTTTGTTGTTACTTCGAAATGAAGCGCTTTAGTGTGCAGCAAGTACCGGAACTGTGTACAGGCGATCATGCCGATTTCTTTCTCAATCATCTTTCTTTTTTAAAGCTGCGTGCGAATAAGCGACTTTTGTATACCGCTTACAGCGTGTATTTTCGAATATGTGGCATGAAAGAATGCCTACGTGCCTTTTCCTTGAATCGTGCAGTATTTTTGGGGCTTTCTTTTTGTGTTTCATGTGTATGTCCGTTTCGTGGTGCGCGGGTTATGACTTTCATCGTATAGTGACCGTGAAAGTGTAGTCTGTCAGGTGTTCTCTGCGATGTAGTCCACGTCGGTGAAATGGTGCGCGAAAAAGAAAACGCATTGGTGGACAACCGGAACACTGCAAGCTCTCGAACATTGCGCGTTTGTGATTTTCTTGAATATTACACAGCAATATTCTTGAGAAGGGGGCTATGTCACAAACGACTCCAATTTTCGAGCATCCGCGGGCCCCACCTACCAAGGAAGGGCGCTTTTGGGTTGGGGGACGACATCGGGCGACTATAACGACCCAGCGTGGCGCCGGCTCGTCTTCCCTGCACCGGTACCGGAAGGAGCACCGGGCGATCTAAACAAGGAAAATTACTCCCAGATGAGACGGGAGCACGTGTACGCCCCTGAGGAGGTTTGAACTGCATCGGAAGAGCAGTTGACGTACAGCCAGCAAGAAGTGCGGTCGTCGGTGTCGCGAGTCTCGCGTAGGCGACGAGCATGGAGTGACCCGCGCAACGTATTGAGACGGCTGCAATTCCGGGCACCCTCGTCGTCTACCAAGCCGGTGAGACCTTCAGCGGCACCCGTCAACTCCCCTACGTGCACCAAGAGCTGGCCTGGTCCGTATGAAACTTTTTATTGTGACTTTTTTTAAACTGTTAAATTATTTTAACCAGCCTTTGTTTTTAATATTTGTAGGGTGCGCTGCGTCGAACGTTGAAATTCAAAAGCGCCACCATGAGCATTCTGTAATTATTGCCTTGTATCTCCTTTGATTCATGTCATTAGTTTGTTAACATTTCGCTTATTTGTCTTTAGCCTGTGTCTTTTGTAGTGTTTTTTTTGCCCATTTTGTTATGTAGCTGTTCTTTCCATCGCGTATCAGTTTTCCTCCTTTGTTATTTTTTGTTAACTCCTGCATTTGCCCTTGCTTCAATTAAATGCTAGTTTGTTTTGCATAAAGTCTCAGTGTCTGCTCTATGAGTGCGTCGGTCAGGCTCACACATCACCACACGTGCAACCCCGCACGGGTCGACCAACCCGCAAATAAATTTGAAATGTGCCACTTCGAGGCCTTTCAGGCGTCGCAGGCCAAAGCGTAAAGTGGAAGCCTGCGAGTCTGCCGCACGTTGGTGTTGGATCGGCGGGGCCTCACCCGAAGTGTGTGACAACTTCCTTTCTGAAATTCAAAACGTCGTTACGCGGGCTGCAGACGCTTTCTAGAAATCCACTAGGATTGCACAAAAGAAATAAAAAAACTGATTGGTGTTGGTACAGAGCTACTTTTGGTAGCCCAGCAAAAGCAAGACGAAGCAGTTTTTGAATGACAATATGATGCCCCCCCCCTATATTTAGTAACCAACAACGACACTAACTCCCAATTCACGGCCAGCCACCGCAATAAGTTGAGCCATTACGCTACAAGGCACCGACTAACCAACTGATTATGAATAGTGCCTCAGCAAATTACTTAAACACCTTGTGAGATTTGCTATCCTGTAGTTTGTTATGGTGATGACGACGCCTTAAATATGGCTCATACCCACTCAGGTAGATCAGCCAAGGACTGATAACATGAGTTAGACATTCTCAACATTGAACATTTATGAGAAAATTAATGTACGTAAAACGCAAAAAGTCCAATAAGTGTTGTTCTCCCGCTCAGACAAGACGGGATATTCATTACCTTGACTATAACTGAACGTCCTTAAAATAATGCATACTAATATTTATGATAGTAAAAGAGATAACTTTATTTATTTTTTATGTAAACTATTGCTGCACCAATAAGACCCTTCCATAACCTCATTTTCTTCTTCTCATCCGTCTACTGCGAGCAATGAATAGACCGCATCACCTAGTGTTCTACTTTGCAAAAAAAAGAACATCGAAGTTGATACAAATGAGTCATAAATCCCGCATAACAGTGTTTTTCATAAGGCCCGTTTACATTTACCCAACGAGGGCGCGTGGAGTCGAAATAAACAGGTTTTCTGGACTCGCCCTCCCCATGTATAAGCGGACGCGTCGGGGTGGAGAGTTGTTGCGGCGAGTCCATTCGACCCGGAGACAGGGGGTAGGTTCACCGAACTCGCCGCGCTCAGAAAGGGCATGTATAACCGGTCGCGCTGAGTTGACGGCTCGTGACCTCTCCCGCCCGTCGCGGTCTCCGCTTCCCCATCACTCCGACGTTGCTCTTTCTCTGTCGGCCGGTACGCGCGCGCTAGGCACGATGACATCCTCGCGGACTCCACGCACCATGTGAACAGATGATGAAATAACGACGTTGCTAGCTTTAGTCAACGAGAAAAAACTGAGTGATTTGCTCCAATCCTGCAAGGAAATATAAAAAATAGCAAATTACTCTCATTTTTAAGCATAAACGAGGCACAATAGAAATAGAGGTGTAAAATTACGGCAAAATGGTATGCGGCCGAATGAATTTTTACGTAAGCCGATAGAAATTTTACTCAAAAATGTATATTGCATGCCAATTAAAATTACAAGCCCTCAGATTAAAAATTCATCGTGTAAGGATCTCACTGTTCAGTCCAAAAGCCACAGAAATCAGATTAGCCAAGCAGGGTGAGCGTATGAGGCAAGAGGAACACGGTGCACGTCATTGTGGTGGAACTGTACACTTTGTTTTAACAATTGATGAGGGTCATTAGTCATTTTCATTTAAAAACTGCTTATTGTTTTCAATTTAAAATTTTCAACGATGTTCAGGGCGCCGCTTAATTCGTATTAGCGACAAGCCACAACTGTTGCAAAAAATGACTCGTGTGTAGGGCTTCAAAAGATTTTCCACAGCATCAGGTACACAAATGAAAGGCGTTACAAACCATGAATCACGGCGAATTCCTGGAAAGACCAGCCAGGGGTGAACAGGGGACTGTGCGTCAAGCTGCGGATACGCCTGCGGCGAGCGCTGTGCCGCAACAGAACCACTGCTGCCATCGCGGTGGCGGAGCGACAACTGCGTAAACAACCGCAGCCCACAGCGGCGAGAGGGCAGGCTTGGAGGAGCGGCAACCGGTACCGGAAGACGGGCTTTCGGCTCGCCTCGACGCAAAGCGTCGCTGCGATCAGCGCTCACCTCAACTCGTCCGTGCGAGTTCATATAAACTCGGGTGCGTCGAGGTAAGCTGAACCCGCCACTCAACTCAGCCCGCCCCCGTCGCGTCCATGTACACGGGCCTATAGGCAAGGGAACACTTTGTGCGTTACACTCAATTGTTGAGTGTGAACGATAAGCTTGCGAATTTTTTCACGAAATAATATTAGAAGAATGTTAGTTAGAAAAGAAGAAGATAGCCCAAAGAGCCACGCATTCAGCATCGCACACTCTAAGCCAAAACGGAGCAACAGGGGTATAGGGGTTGCTCCTTTCAGGGAGCAATTGCGTTGCCACTCCCATTACTCTTCTAAAAAGAGTAACTGCAGAGGGAGGAACCGTTGCTCTCCTTTCAGTTCCTCCTTCGGGGGATGAACAGTTACTCCCTCCAGTTCCTCCCTGCAGACCAACAGTTACTCTCACCAGTTGCTCCCTGCCGACCAACTATTACTCCCACCAGTTGCTCTTCTAAGAGCAACAGTTACTCTTTACCGTTCCTCCCACGTGTTCGCAGTTACTCTCTAAAAACCAACTGCACATGCTTCCAGTTACTCCTTGGGGAAATGAGTATTTATCTCGAGTATGCTTGTCACACGCTTAACACATGGCGAGAGCTCCTTGGAAGAGCACTGCTTGGGTGCTTCTAACACAAAAAGTGGACAATATTGAAAGGAAAATAAATGCTTTATTGTTCTTTTTATGAGGCGACGTGTGACCACACGTAAAAGTAGACTTCGCCACACCACAGCCAGCACTAAACAAACACCATAATACATCAAAGGTTTTCTGCGTCATCCGTGGAAAAACAATCTTGAATTTCTAGCATAGGGCAGTCTGTGTCATCATTGGTGAGAGAAGGGCAACTTCTCCAATTCTGAAGAACTCAAGTTTCGCAGCTAGTCTTTCCATCAGGCTAGCGCAGCGGAACGTCACCGCAGGCATATGTGAAGCATTTCATTGCTGCAAGAAAAAAAATAGAAGTGTGAGGTTAAACATGCCAGAATCAATTCATAACAATGAGTCACACACACTGCAGCAGCGCTTACATTCTAGGATGTCTACTGCAAAACGAAATGTGAAAAAAAGGAAGGTTCGGCCAAACGTTACTTGGCAAGCCATATAAATGCTGATGTGGTAGACGCTCTTCACATGATGTCTCAGACAGCAATATTCTGGAAGAAAATGTGCAGCACCTCAACAAGGCATATTTGTAGCAGTTAAAGATACCCTTAGGTTCAGCTAACTTGTTTCCTATACACAGCTGAGTGACATTTCTATGAGCCCATTCACCAATGGGCATTCTAAGTGAGGTCATGTGTGTGGCAAATAACACGTACTGTCCGCTCATGTTAAAATACTTATTTAGCTCGTGCACATAGTTGCTCTCGATTCTACTGTTCTATCATACGCTGCTGCGTCTTGAATTGTGCAATACCTGTAGGCACAAGCCAAGCATGCAAAGCCTGCTTGAAAGCAACCATTTGCAGAGACTACATGATAATCTTCAGTATATTTCTTTGTACCTGACGCAAACGGCTGGACAAAACTATAGACAAAAAATGTAGACCGTGCTACCTTGAAAAAATGCTTTAAATTTAGTAAACTAGGGTGCATTTGTTCACTCGGTTGTCGAGGAAGCAACATATCTTAAGGCATGCACAGATATTCTGATTCTTTGATTGACAGTGCCACAGATAGCTTGCCAATACATATATATTTGAGAGCAACAAGATGTGATGCTTTTATTAGTTCAACGTCTTGTTGGTTCACAGCCAAACAGGTTACTGCTTGTTAGACAAACTGGAATAAGCACACCGTGGTTTCCAAAAAAAACCATTATTAGAAGTTAGCTCCCGGTGTGAATGTCTGCCTATTTATTTTGTACTGCCTTCTACATGTGCCACAAAGACATTTGTTGAGGATGTGCTACCAGTCAAGCCAAGATCGCATACTTGGTCATTGTGATGGAAATACAAACATTAGAAACACTGCCACCTCTAGTAAGAGCATAACACTTCAGTATCTTGGACTAGCAAAGAGGTGCACAAGAAAGTTAAGCCCACTCTTGCGGAACTTTGAACGCGAATATTTCAGAGTGGGGGAGGTCAACATGCTGTGGCACTTTTAAACCCACGAAACATCTGCAGAAAACAGGGTAAAGGCAAGTCAAGAAACACTGTTATGAAGGCCTGCGCATGGACATCTTTGTGAATCTAGGCCCAAGTGTTATGCTTTGTGCAAGCCAAAATCCATGTAAATAGGGAAAGCATACTTTTAGGATTACCAGCGTGAACAAATCTTGGCAGTTGGCTTTTTAGTACAAACAGCAATCCCTGCAATGAAAACATAAATATTTTAACGGTAACAGTGTGAGCACACACACGGGCCAGCGGAGCCATGTCGAATTGTCAGTGCCAGTGTAACCATGTGGCATGATGAACTATTCTCTGGCCAACACATGCACAGTTTGCCCCTAAAAAGCGATGCTTTCATATACGTAGTACAAAAAGTCTGCACTTACCAAATTCACTTGCTTTCTGTACTTTAGCATTGTTGGGAGCATCTTTATCTGCAGTATAACCAAATTTGTGTCATATCCCTGAAAAAAAAGTAAAAGACATGCATCAAATATTGTTTCATTTGGTAGCGGTGAAGTCAGGTTAAGAACAGCCAAGTGGGAATCAGCCTAATTTTGTGCATGCGGCAAATCCCAAACGGTGTTATTCAGGTTGTCGAAATTTTCGTCGATTGGTATTAACGTCCATATGTGACTTCAACGGCATGCCAAGTTTTCACAGCGCATAAAGATTTCATGATAAAGAATAATGACAATGCTAACGAGAACATACAGCATTTATGATTGTCTTTTACAATATTCAGTTTTGCTAAGGTTTTGCATCTCTAACAAAATCTGAAAGATTTGGGTCATTCCTCCTCCAATTGTTCTGTCAATATGTAAACTGCTCGCTTGATAGTGCGCTTATAAAATAGTACGTTCAGCGCAGAGGTGAAGCAAGTGACGCAGTGATGTGGGCAGATTTTTTTTTTTTTAGGCGTGCGGGGAGGGGGGGGGGGGTCCGCTTATCTGAATAGGCCGGGCAAGCGAATATGGTCGTCAATTTGGGCTCCCTACGCCCGGCCTAAAAAAATTCTGTGCGCAACCGCCTGGCTATGCCAGTGAAGTGATGCGACCATGATTTGTTCACTTACTGATTTACATACACTTTACAGCTCTAAAAAATGCGGCCCAAGGCCCCAACACTCAGCCGTTAACATTACATAAAGCCAATGGTAGAAAAGTGCCAGTATGAATGCAGCTACAACCCCGCCCCAATGTTTTTTCAAGCGAGGTAGTGTTGCGGAAATGAACTTTTAACTGCAAAAGTACACTGGCACTGCAGTGGTGACAGGGGAAGCAAGAGGGTATGCAGGCTTTAATAGATGTAATTTAGTCCGATACGGCTAGCAATGGATACGGTGAATAAGAGCAAATCATTTCTCTTTCAATAGCGCAACCACTCAACAATGTATTGTAAGAGCATTAAATGTTGCTGGAAATGCCACTCACCTGCACGCTGATGCATGCACAGTCCTTTGTCCGACGAGCGAACAGGCTTGCAGATAGCTGAAGACGTGTTTACGATGTGTTTGTTCCACCAAGCAGCAAAACCCACCACTACTTCGCGCTCCATAAAGATAAATATACACTACCCTTCATCACGAATAAGTAGAAACGCAAATCTGCGACACACACACACGATCAAAACATAGCTCACAAGGCCGCACGTCCATGTGCTCGCCGACTACAGACCATATGAATATGAGTAGTGCGAACGCGAACCTAGTTGCGCCGAAAAAAAAAAAACGTCGAGCAGTGGCAGCACAGGCGTCAGCGCAATGATTTCAGTGTGTTCTCCTAATACAATTATAAAAAAACTGAGGTACACTAAAACTCATAAATAAATATAAAAAGTTGAGAGTAATTTTTATTTAGTGCTAGTCAACATAAACACTAAATAATAATTACTTTGTAACTTACATCGTTTGCTACGCTAGCGCCACACTTGTCGTGCGGGCGCAGATGGCGCAGATTTGTCATTCTGCCCTCAAACTACACAGTGAAGTGTGCTACTAAGTGAATGGCTGATGAGAGGCGCGTCTGGGTCCGCTTTTTTTTTTCTTCTCCGATATATCTGGGCGGGTGGGGGGGGGGGCTCCTTATGCACATGTTTCGGTGCTTGATCGACTTTGACGCCCTTACTTCGCGGACGAACGGCGTGTCTAGGCTATTTTTTATCGTTGTTTTGCACGTGTTTCGGCGTTCGGTCCGCTTTGACGTGCCAACTCTCCATTCTGCTGCTGCGTGTGTTAGGTATTTGCCGTACTGTATTCTCAGGCCTTCTGTGTTCAGCCAGCGCTGCTATCTTATTATCTACGGATGCTAAAATAAATCACTGTTTGGTTTGGTGAAGTTTGGCACACAGAACAAACAATAATCTGGTCCATGAATATCAATGTGGGCGGCATGCATATTTGTGTGCGGTGTCCTGCCGGGGAGTAACCGTTGCGTGACGAGAGCATTTACAGCGGTTCCTCCTTCCGTTGCTCCCTTACAAACTTAAGATGAATACAGTTGCTCCCCCATTCTCGAACAAGTCGGCCATCTTGTTCCGCTTGGTCTTTTCTGAGAGTAACAGTCGGTCTGAAGGAGTAAAAACAGCCGTTGCTCCCATTTCGGCCATTTTTGGCTTAGAGTGCAGTCGTGAAATGCCACAGATGGCGGCCACCAGAAAAAAGCTAGCGAACATCGGAGATGGCCAGTGCGGTAAGACGTGTCTCCTGATCATCTTCAAACAAGGTTTGTTTCTGGAGGCGTGTCTGCACGCAGCCTTCAAGAACTACGTCCTTGCCATCGACGTCCTGGTTGAGGCGGCCTCAGGCGACTCGGCGACGCAGGAGGACGTCGAGCGTTTGCGACCCCAGTCGTGCAAGAACAGAGGCGCGATCTTGTGCTTCAGCATCGACTCTCCCGACTTCCTGAAGAACAACACAAAGTCGGGGAGGCCGGAGGCGCGCCATTTCTGCCCCAATGTGTCCATCATCGTCTCGGGGAACAAGGGCCTTCGTAACAGTCCACTCAACCTGCCAAAGCCGGCCACAAATGAGAAGAAGAGCGCGGCGCCTGAGGAAAGGTGTGCCACTGGGTAAGGTACCGGTTCCTACAGTGCGAATGCAGTGCTCCGCCAAGACCAGGACTGCGTGCACAAAGTGTCTGAGCCTATAACGAGGGCGTGCTTGCAGACCGAGAGACCGAAAATTACGATACGTATAAGCCGATATTGAATAAACTACCAGTCCCAACAGGGCAGTTACCGGGCCTGGACGAATTCAACTCGCCTAGTTTCTTTGTCTCTCTGTTGCGCGCATCGCCACCAACTTTCCGTGCGCTACTACGGGCCTGCATGAAATCTCAGTTGAAGCACTTGCAAAACAGGCACCTGCCAAGTAGCACTCTGATGCAAGAGCACAGTGAAATGGCGATGTGAAACACATAACGTCTGATGTAAGCAGGCCATGGGAGATCTGCTTTAATAATCCGGCAATATTTTGTTTTTTCGCAGTAGCTAAGTATTGCCAAACTCGTGCAAAAACCTAGTTTACTAGCCTCTTTATACATATGTCACAAGGGCGTTTGAAAGGTCTTTGAACTGATAGCCTATTGACTCACTGGTGAAGCACGTGCTGCTACACGGGACGTTTTTAAGGTAGTCGAGTCAATATTTTATCGACTCAAGGGAGCCCCCCCCCACCCCCCGCATAACTTTATGGTAACTTCAGTGGCCACTGAGCGGCGGAACCGGAAAAGGGAAACGTGCCCCCTTGTTCACAGTGTGCTCGTAATCCCGATTAGAAAGAGAAATCTAACCTATGTTCTTTAAAAGCACTTCATGTGAGCGCTATGAATTATTTATTGAAATCACTTTTGCCACTTGAAATGTGTGAAATGTACATACTCTCGCGTAGCAACGTGCTCGTCTTTATCATACCTTGTTTTCATTCTTCAATCGGACACAGATTCGGTGCTTAACAACCTAAAAACTAAATATGTAGTCACAATTAGAAATAAAGGGTTTATTGAAATGCTGAAACAAAACACGCAGACAAATATATGCCTTTGAATTGATTTGTAGTATTTAACTTTCGGTGGCGTAAATACGAAAACGATGCCTCACAGTGGCACCTAATTTGCCTAGAGAAACGTCTGAAACATTCAACGGCCGTTTAAAACTGACGTGTTAGGATCACGAAAACTCGAGCAAGTCGATAAAGTTGTGGCCTTTTGATGGCCATCGACTCGATGGTCTTTCGAAAGTGTCCATGAGACGCGCGTATAGTAGCAACGAACCGGTGGTTGCGGTTAAAAAGTAAAAGTGAAGTAGTGCGCATGTTGACAATCCTTTAAAATTGGAAATGCCCCATGAGGTGTGCTCATTGATAATGCAATAATTCGTTGACGTCCCGAAATCACGACATGGCCATGAAAGAAGCCTTGCTGGGGATGAATGAATGAATCGCGATAGTGTCCTAGGCCGAAGCGGGCCGCTCCATGGGGCCGCTCCCACGTTGGCACCGAGACACCTAGACTTGGTGGTGGTGGTGGGGGGGGTCGGAAATTTCGCCCACCTAGTATTTTTCAAAATGAACCTAAATTAAAGTACACGGCTGTTCTTTGCATTGCGCCGCTGTCGAAATACGACCGCCGTGGCCCGGAATCAAACCGGCATTATCGAGCTCAGCAGCGCCTTCACCCAGCGTATTAAGCTACCACAGCGATATAATGACACTGACTATCAAAGAAAACACATCATGAAGATGTGTTTTCTTTGATAGCCAGTGTGATTATAATGTAAACTTCAACCCGACAGCGTTAAAGAAGTCATTTCGAGGAAATTACTGCATCGACGTCGGAGTCCACGTAGCTGGTTGAGAGTGAAAGATCATAATCTTGTCCTCGACCAAAAAATTTATTATTATGCAAATAAAATAAATGAAAATTGCCCACTTGCAGTGAGAATAGAACTATAGGTCGTCTGCGTGGCAAGCAGGCGTTTTACCACTGATATTGACACTGATAATAAAACGCGTACAATCGCGCCAGGCGTCAGAACATGTGTATTACAAGAGTGTTTGTGTAAAAGGGCCATCCCATTCCAAAGCGCCCAGACTTATTTATTAACCATAAGCTGCAAAAACGTCAGCGAGTTAAGTGAACAGACGCGTACAGTTCACATGTTTCCCAAAACAGACGCGTAGTGAGCCTTCCACTGATTCGCAAAAGAAAGAATTGTGGCGCAGTGCACATTTACCTGTACTTGCAGTAGGCATTCTATATCGTTTGAAACAGCCTATGTTACGAGCAAAGTCATTGGTTTTCTTGTTGCACGGTTAAGGAATACACAATAACCCGCCGCGGTGGTCTAGTGGCTAAGGTACTCGGCTGCTGACCCGCAGGTCGCGGGATCGAATCCCGGCTGCAGCGGCTGCATTTTCGATGGAGGCGCAAATGCTGTAGGCCCATGCACCCCATGTGCAGATATCTAGGTGCACGTTAAAGAACCCCAGGTGGTCAAAATTTTTCGGAGCCCTCCACTACGGCGTCTCTCATAATCAAGTGATAGTTTTGAAACGTTAAACCCCATATAGCATCATCATCATAATAAAAGAATGCATGAGAAGGCAATGTGCGCATGGGGTCCAACGACGCTGTCGCTTTCTATTCTTGAAGACAAAGCTCAAGCGTCCTTAGGTATTTTAATACACAGGACAAAGTACTAGTGTATTTCTTTTGTGTCTTTTTATTCTTAGTGTGGTTTCTACGCTCCATTAGGCAATATGAAATAAATATAACATGGCACGCGCCGTAGAAGCGTCTCTGAAAACTGGGACTCTTTAATACATGTCCAGACCGTCATTAAATTTCGGAGTATATTGTCGCGGTTCAACGTAAGCAGTGCACCGAGACGTTGAGTCCGAGAACCGACAGCGTGTGTCTTTATGCAGGAGCCAAGAGCAGGCGAGAAAAAACAAAAGCACGTCGTCTTCTTCAGTCCCCCTTTTCACGAGACTGTTGGCGCGCACATCGTCTTCGTTCTTTGTTTCGTGCGCGGCATTTGCCTCCCCTTAAAAGAGCATCGCCCCGATGCTATAGCTGAGACAGTAATTTGCGCAAGAAGTCACTTTGTAGAAGCGACGGTGCCTCGCAGAGTCACTCGCTGACGTATGGCTTAATGCGCACTACGTGCACAAGCTCAGGTCGGTGCTGGCGACGCCTTGAACAGTTTGGGCTATCCGGGACGACTTCATAGGTAACGTCACTTAGTCGTCGCAGCACTCGATAAGGTCCGAAGTACCTTCTGAGCAATTTTTCGGATAGTCCCCGTCTTCGTACAGGCGTCCACACCCATACCCTGTCCCCGGTTTCGTACGTTACAGGTGTACGACGTTGGTTATAGCGGCCTACGTCGTACTCTTGCTGTTTGTATATTCGCAGACGTGCGAGCTGCCTGGCTTCCTCTGCGCGTTGACTAAACGCGTCAGCACTCGTTTCGTTGTCATCGCATTCGTGTGGCAGCATCGCGTCTAACATCGTTCTTACTTCTCGTCCGTAAACAAGGCTGAATGGGGTCATCCGTGTGGTTTCTTGTTTCGCAGTATTGTATGCGAACGTTATGTAAGGGATAATCTCGTCCCAGTTTTTGTGTTCGAAGTCCACATACATTGAAAGCATGTCTTCCAGAGTTTTGTTAAGTCGCTCGGTCAACCAGTTGGTTTGTGGATGGTAAGCTGTCGACTTGCGATGAATAGTACCACTGAGCACCAACACATGATCTAAAAGCGCGGCCGTGAATGCGGTTCCGCGATCTGTTATAACAATCGATGGCGCACCGTGTCTCAGCACAATGTTCTCTATGAAGAACCTGGCTACCTCCTCTGCTGTGCCTCTCTGGATGGCTTTTGTCTCGGCGTAGCGAGTAAGGTAGTCGGTCGCCACTATAACCCAACGGTTGCCAACACTAGAGGTGGGAAGTGGGCCCAAAAGGTCCATTCCGATTTGGTCAAACGGCGTTGTCGGGATCTGGACAGGGTGTAGCAAACCGGCTCGTTTCGTTGGAGGTGACTTCCGCCGCTGGATATCGAGGCAGGTCCGAACATGCTGCTTTACAGTAGCGGTGAGTTTAGGCCAGTAATATCTCCCTCGAACTCTGCTCAGTGTGCGCGTGTAGCCTAAATGTCCAGATGTTACCTCGTTGTGGCACGCTTGCAACACCTCAGAACGAAGAGTGGTAGGGACGACAAGCAGGTAGGAGGACCCGTCTGATGAGAAGTTCATTTTGTAAAGGACATTGTTTCGCAGACAGAACGACGATAGTCCTCTTGTAAAGGCTTTGGGTACATTCTGGCTTCGTCCTTCTAAATAATTAATCAAGCCAAGTAGCTCAGGATCGTCATGCTGGTGATCTGCTATAGTTGACGTGTCGAGGATTCCGAGGAACGCTGTCTCTTCATCAAAAGCAGCAGCTGAATCTATTGGTGATCGAGATAGGCAGTCGGCGTCCGTGTGTCGTTTTCCCGACTTATACACCATCGTTATATCGAACTCCTGTAGTCTAAGGCTCCAGCGTGCCAATCGCCCGGAAGGATCTTTCAGACTTGTTAACCAACAAAACGAATGGTGGTCACTGATAACCTTGAAAGGGCGGCCGTACAGGTATGGGCGAAATTTCATGACTGCCCACACCACGGCGAGGCATTCCTTTTCAGTTGTCGAGTAATTTGCTTCTGTGCGTGACAGAGTTCTGCTTGCGTAAGCGATCACTCTTTCCTCGTCATCCTGGCGCTGTACAAGCACAGCTCCGAGGCCAACATTTCTGGCGTCAGTATGGAGCACTGTAGGGGCTGTGTCATCAAAATGGGCAAGCACGGGGGTCGTCTGTAGACGAAGGCGCAAGTCATTGAAAGCATCTTCCTGTTCGTCACCCCAAACAAATGCAACGTCATCCCTCGTGAGACGAGTTAAAGGTGACGCAATGCGCGCAAAATCTGGAATAAATCGCCGATAATATGCACAGAGACCCAGAAAACGCCTCACTGCCTTTTTATCTGATGGTGTTGGAAACTGTGCGACGGCGGCAACTTTTTCGGGGTCTGGACGAACACCTGCGTAACTGACGACATGGTCAAGAAACTGCAGTTCCTCAAAGCAGAAGTGACATTTCTCCGGCTTGAGCGTCAGACCTGCGGCCCGTATGGCCTGCAAGACCATTTTCAATCGTTCAAGGTGTTCGTCAAACGTTGTAGAAAACACAATGACGTCGTCAAGGTATACTAGACAGGTTCTCCATTTAAGGCCAGAGAGAACGGTATCCATGAGACGCTGAAAAGTAGCAGGAGCGGAGCACAAGCCAAATGGTAAAACCTTAAATTCGTACAGTCCGTCTGGCGTCACGAAAGCGGTTTTTTCACGATCCCTGGGGTCTACTTCAATTTGCCAATATCCGCTCTTTAAGTCCATGGAAGAGAAGTAACGTGCGTTTCGAAGCCTGTCAATCGAATCATCTATGCGGGGAAGCGGGTACACGTCCTTTTTTGTAACCTGATTTAGCTTTCGATAGTCTACACAGAAACGCAGGCTGCCGTCCTTCTTTTTCACTAGAACAACAGGTGATGCCCAGGGGCTTTTCGACGGTTGAATGACGTCGTCTTGAAGCATTTTTGTTACCTGCTGTTCTATCGCTTCTCGCTCTCTTGAAGCCACACGGTACGGATTTTGATGGATTGGTCTAGCCGTGTCTTCTGTGATGATTCGGTGCTTGGTCAAGGACGTCCGGCCAACTTTCGAGGTCGACGCAAAACAGTCGTGGAACTCGTCTAGCAGCACAAGCAGGCGTTCCCGCTGTTTCTGAGTTAAAGTAGGGCTGACGTCAAGGTTAGGTGCTAGGTCACGTGGGTCTTGTGCAGGTGTTGCTTCGAGTGCTGAAAAGCAGTCATGAACATCTGCGATCTCGTCGAAATGTGCCAACGTGTTGCCTTTTGGAAGGTGCCGTCGCTCGGAGGTGAAAATGGTCAACAGCAAGTTCGTTCGGCCGTCGGTGACATTAACTATTCCTCGTGCTACGGAAATCCCGTAAGTGAAAAGCAGCGAGGTTAGTTGGTCGGCGACTCCTTCACCGTCGAACGGTACGTCACATGCTACTGAAACGAGGATACACGATCGAGGCGGCACGACTATATTGTGGTCTTTGAGACGAAAGGATTTGTGCTCTGGTGATGTATGATCAGTCAGACGAGCACTCTCGTAAAATGAAACCACGTGGTCCGGGATGTTGACTATTGCGCCATGCTCCCTGAGAAAGTCCATTCCTATAATTAAATCTTTGCAGCACTCTGGGAGAACAATGAAAGTCGCGACGAAAGAAGAATCTCCTATGCTGATTTTTGCTATGCATCTTTCTGTGGGGAGCAGCAATTGACCACCCGCTGTTCTTATATGTGGTCCTGTCCATGGCGTTCTTACTTTTCTAAGATGATCAGCCAGCTTCCGACTTATTATGGAAAAATCAGCACCCGTATCGACTAAGGCCGTCACTTGCTCTCCGTCAATAATTACATTGAGGTCGGCGCTCACCATTTCGTCGTTGTTAATATTCGGCGGCGTCAAGTCGTTCTGTCGCGGCAGTACTGGGGACTTTTTATCGTCTTGTGGTCGGGCTGCGACCTTACCCCGAGAGGTCGCCGCCTTTAGTTTCCCCGGTAAGGGCTGGGCGACCTTGTTGCCCGAAGGTCAGCAAAAGTACGTCGATTCGGTGATGATGTCTGAGCAGGGGATGGAGAGCATGACCTGTGGGCGGAATTGGGCTGGCGATGAGGAAGGCGACTCGTGATAGGGAGACCACGTTGTTGAAGGTCCTCGAAAAGCAGGGTCGTCATGGCGAACAATGTAGTCGTCATTGGCACGGCGACCGTCGTACCCTGGCCGAGACAGGCGAAGCGATGTGTCGCGGTACCAACAATAGCGAGCTATATGGCCGGCACCACCACAGTTGAAGCAGAGAGGGCGCCGATCGACGGTGCGCCAAGCGTACGTTCTGCGAAATTGTGGGCGTCTTATGTCCTCTCGTGGTGGTGAGTAAGGCGCGGCAAGTAGTGGCTGGTGGCATGGAGACATCGGAGACATGGGCTGACGTCTGAAAGCCTCCTGCAATGATTGCGACGAAGGTGCGGCTGTAGGTGGCTGGTAGTATGATGTAATGGGCTGGACGGGTGGTGGTCGGCGGACAGCGTCGGCGTAACTCAGTTGACGCTGATCGCGATCGAGATCAGTTGCTGAAAAAGCGTGCCTAAGTTCGTCACGAACGACTGCGGCAACGGCGGTCACTGGTGTATCCACTGGAGGAGTCCAAAGCTTCTGCATTTCTTCGTGGACAATATCTCTGATAAGGTCACGTAGGGAGCCCTGATTGTCCAGAGTCACTGAAGCGGCGTTGATTGGTGTGGTAGTGGACGAGCGATCATATTGCCTCGATCTTTGGTGCAGAGCACGCTCAATGGCAGTGGCTTCTGTTATAAAATCGGCCACGGTAGTTGGGGCATTGCACACAAGTCCAGCGAACAGTGTTTCTTTCACGCCACGCATAAGGTAGCGCAACTTCTTCTCCTCGGACATGTTGGGATCAGCCCGACGACAGAGGCGCGTCACGTCTTCAGCAAACATTGCCACAGTTTCTTTAGGTTTTTGTAGCCTTTACTCGAGCAACTGCTGAGCCCGCTCACGACGGTCGACGCTAGCAAAGGTGTCAATCAGCTGCTGACGAAAGTCATCCCATGTGGATATACGGCCTTCTCGATTCTCAAGCCACGTGTGAGCGCCGTCATCGAGAGTGAAATAGGTGCGGGCGAGCTTCTGTTGACCATTCCACTGGTTGATGTCGGCAACGCGTTCGTAATGCTCAAGCCAATCTTCAACATCTTCGTGTGGGGCACCACTGAAGCGATCAGGCACAAGTGGCTGAAGAAGTGTTACCTGGGTTGGATTGGAAACGGGGCTGCCTTGTATCCCTTGGACCAACTGTGGCTGGCTAGCGGAGACCATTGGTAGAGGTACGTAATGCCTGGTAGAATGTTCGTCGAAGGAGGTCAGCTCAGGAGATAGGCCTAGCAACCGCCAACTGAAGCGGTGCACTGGTGTCGTAACAGATGGCTGCGTGTCGGGACTTGATGAACGGCTCCCGGATGGGGTGTTGAGCATCGGCAGGCTTGCAACCCAGCGCCTCCACCAGTGTCGCGGTTCAACGTAAGCAGTGCACCGAGACGTTGAGTCCGAGAACCGACGGCGTGTGTCTTTATGCAGGAGCCAAGAGCAGGCGAGAAAAAACAAAAGCACGTCGTCTTCTTCAGTCCCCCTTTTCACGAGACTGTTGGCGCGCACATCGTCTTCGTTCTTTGTTTCGTGCGCGGCAATATTGTCTTGAGTTCTTTCCAGGAAGAATTAACGCCTAGAAGAACTATACGCTGCCATGAGCCAATGCTAAAAAGCTCGAAGGAAAAAAAAATACCGCCCGTCGCTTGAGGTAACGGCGGCCAAAGCCTGTAGCTTCCGTTGCGCCCTAAATGAGGCGCTCGCTTTCTTCACAGCCGCCAACGGTGGCTCGCCTGCGCCCGTGTTCAACGTGTCAAATGACTTCCGTAAGCGAAGCTAACCTACTCGAAACGTTCGAAGCCCCAAAGGAGGACTAAGGAAGATTAGCACCGCGGCATTTCCAGCGCTACGAGAAGTTAATCGCGGTCATCGCTCTTGTCGCTACCGGAGAAAAGCAGGAGGAGGGAGAAAAAAAAACGCAACGAGGCTGGTAGTGAATATGGCCACATTGGAACAGCGCCAGCGCGGCTCGGTATCGCTTATAACCCGCTCCGCGGCCTCGTGAATTTCGCATAATTACTACAGTGCAAAACAACTTTCCGTTTTCCCTCGACCTGCGCACTCGTAGAACGAGCACAGTTCTCTGGCTTTAGCGATAACACGAACGTTAATCTTGGCATATGGGTGAATAACCTCGTAAGGAATGCTATATATGCTTATCACTTCCACTTGCTTACGTGGACGAAAAACATTCGAGCGTCGCGGTCTCATTACCGCATCGTAAATGCGTATTTACGGACGTAGTTAAAAAAGAAGTCATGCGGAAGGGTTGAATATCACAGCCAGTCTGCACTTTCTAGCCGTCGAAGAGTGTGCCGGAAACAAATTTCAACCTGATTTCGACTTCAATTTGAACAGCGGTTTGACCATCGTGCTTACAGCTGGAAGATGTTCTTGTGGCGCAAACCTGGATACAATGTTCACGGTGAACAAAACACTAGTGCGGCTTCGCACTAGTGGTTGCAAGCGGAACGGCGCAGCTATAGAAGACCTTCTGTGTTCGTCTTTTTTTTCTTTCTTTCTTCTCTTTCTTCCTCTTCTCTCTGTGTCATTTATTTTGTTTTTTGTATGTTTTTACTGTTTCTTTCTCTCTATTTTTTACCTTCCTTGTTTTTTCTATCTTTATTTCTCTGTGTTCCATTTATTTTCCCCCCTATAGGCTCCTTTCTCCCTCTTTCAACGTTCCTCTTTCTTTCTCTCTTAATATTTCTCTGTTTTCTCTACCCTTTATTTGTTGGTTTTGGGACGTTAAACCCCACATATCAATCAACCTTTTATTTGTGTCTGTTTTTTTTCTCTTTTTATCTATCAATGTCTTTACACCTTCATTTCTCTCTCATTTTCTCTTTCCTTTCTATCGCTTTCCTTCTGTCTCTCTACTTTCCCTAACTACTTTTTTTGTCTGTCTCTCAAATTCTCGCGCGTGCTCCACTTCGCCGAGCAGATGTTTTCGTTTAACGCTCGCACCTGCTGTACTCGGGGGTAAAACTTTCCTATTCCTGTGGTGCATACTCACCCGTTAAATTTTGCACGACGAAGCACAAGTTGCCGATAGCTTAAATAGCTTCTCTATTAAAATTTATCAACATCCTCATTATCATCGGCGTAACAACGCCCACTGCAGGGCAAATGCCTTTCCCATGCTCCACCAATCAACCCGGTCCTGTGTTAAAAGCAGAAAAGTAATAATAAACCGGGGATCCTCTACATGCGCAAGCTCGTGTTTTTTTTTACCACTTCCAAATGCAAACAACGCAATGAAGAAAGTGACACCATAACGACTCCGCCTTTTCAGCGTAGAAATAATTTCGCCTTTAGGCCCGTGTAGCGATCGGGCTATGCCTTGACCCAGCGAGTCATTTGCCACGCCGGATTAGTGCAAAAAGGACAGTCTCGCCACGTCTGGACGGAGGAAGCAACAGAGGCCGGCTTCACGAGACGGTGCCTACTGATTGACAGTGACGCCAACGGGATGGAATGTCGCCAAAGAGGGTTTTGGAGCCGCCGCTCTATCTCCCGCCTGGGCCAGCCACGCATCGTTAGCGCGTTAACCGGCAGACGACGACAGCGCTGGTCAAAGGGCTCTCCCCAGAGGATTCCACGAACCGGGCACCTCTCAAAAGATCGGCGCTTGTTTAATCCATTGTCAAGTAGCCGACCGGCTGACTGCCCATGCCCGCCAGGCATTGTCCCGGAGTACGAGACGTAGTGTCGCCAAGACGCCGCGACGCCACAAAGAGGACAACAGGGGCGGCGTCTTCCTGGGGGAGACCGCGGCAGCTGCCGCGGATCGCCCCTGCTAATTGAGCGAACAAAATCGGCGGACCCTCTGAAGTATGCGACCAGGATCGTGGGCACTCTCGACTAAAGGCTCACACACGACGAGGAAGAGCCCTGCTGGCGCCACCAAGTGCAGTGTTCACGTGGACCTTGCATGCTCGCCCCCCTCACTTGTGTGTGCGTGATTGGTGGTCGACTCGTAGAGGAGGAGCCCGACAGGGCATAAAACGACGCGGCAGAGTGCTGGACGTCGCTCTGAACTAAGTAAAGTTCAACCACCACGCTCGTGATTTGTAAACCACTAGTTCTTCTCTTCTCTTCTGTCATCTCGACAACTCCCTGTAAAGATGTAAATAAATCCGTTAATTTTGCTCAAAGCTCTCCCCTAGTCCTTGGCTCGACGGTGCGACGGCGATCGGCCCCGCTACCCGCAGACGGCGGTCGCCGCGACGCGCAACAACTGGTTGGCAGCGGTGGGACTCCATCATCAGCGACCTTCCTAGCCATCCGCAACAACTGGATGGCAAGCGGTTGGATGTGAGCCTGGAGGACGGAGAATGAACAACACGCCGAGATCATGGAGACTGGCAGCTGTGGACTGGTGAGTGCTGGCTTTGGTTTTTTGGTTACCAGGCTGATAAGATAGAATTGCAATCTTTTCGCTGGTAGAGGCTACCACAGAAGCAGTTGTTTACGGAACTTCTGGGTAGAGAGTAAGCTGCACCACACTAGTTCTCTGTCATGGATTGGAAGCGTTTGTTGAAGAATCAGCTCCTGATTCTGGGGGAAGAGCTGGGAGCAGAAGTAGATGCAGGGATGAAGAAACACGCAATTGTTGGTGCTATCGAGGGCTTGAATCTGACCAGTGAAGAAATTAAAGAAACGTGGAACGAGATTCAACAACACGAACAGGAGCGTCAGGAAAGGCGAGAGCAAGAGAGAGAGCAGTGGAAGGAAAGCCTTAAGGTAAAACTGGAAAAGACAAGAAGATCAATACAGTGCCTTAGATGGTCTCAAGTAAATTCGAGGATCCATTCATTCGAAGAGGGCGAGGATATAGAGAGTTACCTAACCTCTTACGAGAATGTTTGCACAGACCTAGGGCTCGACGAAGACTATTGGTCTATCGCCTTATTGAGTGTCTTTCCATGCGACTTAATTGGTAGAATAGGGTACCTTTCCGAGGACGAGTTCAACAGTTACAATATAGCTAAGGCAGCCTTACTGCGGTGCTTCGGCATCAGAATTGACAGAAAGCAAATTGAATGCAAGCTCATGAACGCTCCGTTGAAGATCGCGCGGCGGTGTGCTGGTATTAACACCAAGCCTGAGAGGGGTCCGCGTGTCTCTCATAGCACCAAGGTGAATAGTGAGAGCAAATGGGAAATAGAAAAACGGGAGCAAGGTGAAGAGTTCGAGCGAGCACTCAGCCTAGAGATTGAACTGTCAGAACAAAAAGTCGAGGCAACGCGGTGGAAGATTCAGCCATCCGCAAGTGTAGAGCACGAGAAGTGCGAGGTGCAGCCCAGAGCTTTAGAGAAGGCTAGCACGTGTGAACATAGCAGCGGATTCAAAGGCGAATCGAGTTTGAGTGCTGCGAATGAAGCTGCGCTGAGTAGAGAGGCCGACGAGGTGCTTTGCCAGTTAACTGTTAGCGAAACAGCTAGAATAGCTGTAGAGAATCTGGCACAGACCTCAACTGTGTTTGTCGCGGCGGTGGATCTTGCAAATGAGGTCGAAGTAGGCAAGAACACCGGAGAAGGCTCAGAAGCAGCGAGCGTAGAGAAGGGTATCAGTGCAGTTGCAGACAGCTCTCAGGAATGCGAGCAAGATTTTTCGAAGGCAAGCAGCTGCATTGTTCCTAAGTGTGTTAACAAGTCCGCCGGTCTAGAGGGTGAGAATAAAGATGACCAGGTCAAAAATCATTTAGACCGCGCGACTGAGACAGCTGACGAAAGCTGTGAGAGGGTTCACGAGTGTTAGATGCGATCGGGAGGCTCGGAAACGACACGCAAAAATCGGCGCAGACGAAAGAGACGTCGCAAATCCGCGAGAAAGACGAACAGTACTACGCGTGTAAAAGAAGGCGCAAAACCTGTCAACGTAGCAAATAAGAGCTTTGCAGCAGCGTCAAAATTACATTGCATGCGTCCGAGCAACCAGACGAAAAGTAAGAGGAAAGCGGGTTCGCGAATGGAATTGCGTGGAGAGCGCGGGTCTTTCCGTTCTATCCACAGAACGTTTCAGGGCGCACCTGAGTACCGCGTTAGCACAGGTGAATCGGCCAGACAGGGCGACAGAGCCAAGAAATCAAAGTGCCGAAACACTGTGGCAGGTGGTGCAGAGGTACCCTTGAGCGGTAAAACCATTGATAACTCAACCGGCAACGAATTCACCAGCGGTGCAGGACAGGTCGGTCGCAGACGTCGCCGGAAACGAGAGAGGCGTGCGCGAGCGACAAAGCGAAGGGGTGAAAGAGGGGGCAATCAGCCGGGCGAGCGGCCCAAGAGTAGGTTACCAGCCAGTTCAAAGAAAGGTCCTTTGTGGCTTAAAGTAAGGTTCCAACGGCGGAAGGGTAGGCCCCAGCGCGCATCCCAGCGACGGAATGTACGCAGAAGATTTAAAGCTTTGCGGGAACGGGATGGTAGAAGGGGTCCTAGAAAAAAAGGAAAAGCCACAATAGCTAAGCACCACACGCGAGCTAGCCCAAAGAAGGCATGGCCACTCTGTCCCATGCATCGCTCCGGTCCCCTACGCCGAACTGACAGAAGGCCGCCAAAATCGCGAATGAGGCGTAACGCTGCAGTTCAGCTTGTTGCTCGTGCACGTTGTAGTCTCGCGCGTTTTCAGAGTCGAAGACCACGACCGCCGCGTGTACGGCTGAAGGGGGAGTGACAGCTGTAGGAGGGAGAGTCGGACACAGGAGTTTTTTTTTTGGAAACATACTTGTTTGGTTATATTTGGTTTTAAAGTGGTGTTCCTGTGTCATCTCCACAGCTAGTTTGCTTGGACACTTTTTTCTTCCCTCTAGATTTTGTTTGCGTGTAAGCTTTGTCAAAATTTCGAGTTGAAGTGTTCAGTGTTATGAGAAAGCAGTGGCCCGCATCAGTCAACCGACTGCGTGAAAGGATTTTTTTTAAGATACGAGCACGCAAGTTCGCAAATGAAGATTTGGTACGCCCGCTAGTTTTGAAAGCGCGGTAGCGTAGTCGAGCGGCGCCGGAGTTTCTATGCTTCGTGCCCTTTAGTTAAGCGCGGCATCGCATGCCGTCTTCAATAGAGTAAATGAGCAATGTTTGGGAAGGTTTTAGAATAAAACCAAACAAAGCAAGTTTCGGAATGCTCAGGGGGAGAAACATTCGGTACAGGGGTTTTGGCGCAAAATTAACGCCTCTTTTGTTAAGCACTCCTGACGTGTTCCTCAAGTGTGATTGTTCCTTGCGTTTTTGTTTCTCGAGAAAATTCACGTTCAGATGAGGGTTTAAGGATACCTAGGTGAGAGAGATATCGCCTATGGTTAGGTGCGTGTAGGTATGCTAGCGCTCTTTGAATGAGAGTAAGATGTCATGCTAGAGCGCACAGCAAAGTCTTGTGCGTTCTTTAAAAACATGGGCTGACATGAAACTACATTCAGCAAATAAGCGTGTTAGTATACGAAATTGCATTACCCTTTGTATTTTAGTATGTGCTGAGGGATCAGTTGAATTCTTTAGCTGAGCGTCGTGTTATACGGAACGTTGAGGGACGTTTTCCGTAATGGTTTTAAGGGGTATTTGGAGTAATCGAAATTTTTAGCTATGGGCAAGAGTATTAGTGTGGTTGCCATTTAAAAGAAAAAAAAAGCGTAGGTGCATTGTGGCACATTTGAAAGACCAGCCTGGTTGCCGAAAACTCATTGCCGGCGCTTGCTGGTTCTAGCGGTGGGTCTTTGTGGTTTAAATGGTGTTGGGAGACTGCGGTTACTTTGATCTCTCCCGTCGAGCAGCTGATACTACCCGACGTCCGAGATCTTCCCGTCGGCGGAGGAGCTGTAGCGATCGGGCTATGCCTTGACCCAGCGAGTCATTTGCCACGCCGGATTAGTGCAAAAAGGACAGTCTCGCCACGTCTGGACAGAGGAAGCAGCAGAGGCCGGCTTCACGAGACGGTGCCTACTGATTGACAGCGACGCCAACGGGATGGAATGTCGCCAAAGAGGGTTTTGGAGCCGCCGCTCTATCTCCCGCCTGGGCCAGCCACGCATCGTTAGCGCGTTAACCGGCAGACGACGACAGCGCTGGTCAAAGGGCTCTCCCCAGAGGATTCCACGAACCGGGCACCTCTCAAAAGATCGGCGCTTGTTTAATCCATTGTCAAGTAGCCGACCGGCTGACTGCCCATGCCCGCCAGGCATTGTCCCGGAGTACGAGACGTAGTGTCGCCAAGACGCCGCGACGCCACAAAGAGGACAACAGGTACGGCGTCTTCCTGGGGGAGACCGCGGCGGCTGCCGCGGATCGCCCCGCTAATTGAGCGAACAAAATCGGCGGACCCTCTGAAGTATGCGACCAGGATCGTGGGCACTCTCGACTAAAGGCTCACACACGACGAGGAAGAGCCCTGCTGGCGCCACCAAAGTGCAGTGTTCACGTGGACCTTGCATGCTCGCCCCCCCTCACCTGTGTGTGCGTGATTGGTGGTCGACTCGTAGAGGAGGAGCCCGACAGGGCATAAAACGACGCGGCAGAGTGCTGGACGTCGCTCTGAACTAAGTAAAGTTCAACCACCACGCTCGTGGTTTGTGAAACCACTAGTTCTTCTCTTCTCTTCTGTCATTTCGACAACTCCCTGTAAAGATGTAAATAAATCCGTTAACTTTGCTCAAAGCTCTCCCCTAGTCCTTGGCTCGACGGAGCGACGGCGATCGGCCCCGCTACCCGCAGACGGCGGTCGCCGCGACGCGCAACAACTGGTTGGCAGCGGTGGGATGCCATCATCAGCGACCTTCCTTTCCATCCGCAACACCCGCCGCGGTGGTCTAGTGGCTAAGGTACTCGGCTGCTGATCTGCAGTTCGCGGGATCGAATCCCGCCTGCGGCGGCGGCATTTTCGATGAAGGCCAGAATGCTGTAGGCCCATGTGCTCAGATTTGGGTGCACGTTAAAGAACCACAGGTGGTGGAAATTTCCGGAGCCCTTCCACTATGGCGTCTCTCATAATGAAATGGTGGTTTTAGTACGTTCAACCCCACATATCACTCAATCAATAAATTGGCCTTTAATAGGGGATACATATGTAGCACGCGACGACATCTCATGCACAGGCCTGTCGGGTAGGCGTGCTGAAAGAGGGAGGAGGAGTCCTCGCATCCTCTTAACCACAGACATTGCACACCACAGCAGCTTCAATAAGGAAGCAGAAAACCGAAGCCGTGCATCACTGGCTGTTTTCGTTCAACGTCAACTTTCAACTTGCGCTTTTGCACCGTGCTATCAGAGGCATTGAATTGATTTGATTGATTGATTTGTGGGGTTTAACGTCCCAAAACCACTATATGATTATGAGGGACGCCGTAGTGGAGGGCTCCGGAAATTTCGACCACCTGGGGTTGTTTAACGTGCACCCAAATCTGAGTACACGGGCCTACAACATTTCCGCCTCCATCGGAAATGCAGCCGCCAAGCCAGGATTGGGTCCCGCGACCTGCGGGTCAGCAGCCGAGCACCTTAGCCACTAGACCACCGTGACGGGGCAATGTGCTATCAGAGGCAGTCACGGCGTGTGCGTGTATATTATGTGCATAAATAAAAAAGCCTGCGAATCAGTACTACATCTTCAAGAGAAAAAACTAGGCTGATAACTATAGATAAAAAAAAACGCCAGACCTGCGCGGAAGGCGCAGCACAGTCACAGCAAAAGCTAGAAGAGCAGCTTTTCAGAGCATTTTCTAAACACTCATATTGTAACTGCTGCAAGCACACTTTCTGGGTACCCACTGCGGCATCATTATTCATAATTTCTGGGTAGCAGGCCGGCATTCACTATGCTATCCTTCGTCATTCTTTTTAGAAGTGCTTGCGATAAATTTCGTGTCAATTGTTAATGCAGTGACTGACGACGATGAGGAATTATGCCTGAAGTGGGTATGCACCACAGTTAGCAGGTGATCAAAAACAAGCTTTTGTAAAGGATTAGAGCATTGTACGACCCACTCGTTACGCTAATCACATTGTGTGACGCCTGGTTGTGCTTTTGTTGTTCTAAAACACTTTATTACTCATAATATTGTGATTCCTTTCCCGACATCAAGCCTGCCTAAGGCAAGTTTGCAAACAAGTCCCAAGCACCAGCATGGCTTTTTTTTTATGGTATTTATTACGATGAGTGCTAAAATGAGCGTAAAATGACACTTATAGTATGGAACATAGGTACAATCACAGAGCGGCAATAAGCGCCTTAGTGTTATCGAAGAAACGCTCGACAATTATTGAAGTTCAGTAGAGCAGCGAGGGTTCTTCAAATTGCGGTATACACAAGAGGTGAAAAGGCCGAGCACCTCACCACGATGGGGTACACGTCCGGTTTGAAGTTCATTTCATAATAACTGTCTTTTAGATGTACAGCCATTCTAATGAAAGGTGAGCTCGAAAAAATGGTAGATTCTGCATTGCGATCTTGCATACGCGTCTTCTATAGACTGCATACTTATGAGAAAAAAAACACATCTAACAGCACTTCGTTAAGTGATGTCGGCAAAAAAAAACAGTGAGGCTCAGTGGTAGAATATTGGGCTGCACGCAGCCGACATGGGTTCGAACCCCACTGTGTCCTTGTTACAAGTTTGTTTTCCTTATTTCTCAGTTGTTACGGACACCGGCGGCGGCAGCCGACAACTGCGGCCCCGCGCGTGCCCCGAGATGTGGTTTCATAACTACTTTCGCTGTAAAAAAAACTATTGTTGGTCTTGACAGTGGTCTCACTCCTAAGTCTTCCTGCCTTCATGTTGTGCTCCCCTCACCTTCGCCAGAAGTGCTACATCAGTTTATTAGCTCGAAGTGTAGGTTTTAATTTGCGTTGACCTCTTAAAAACGCCCTAATTTGTAACGTGACTTAAAATCAACACCACACGTATCATTCGAGGATTCGTTTGATGATGACCAGTTTACTTGAGGCAACTGCTTGTTGAAGGTGAAGTGTATCACTGACAATTTCACCATGAGACCATGTCACAATGCCACAATATAAAAGCAAATTTTGATAGACGAAGTTAACAGAAGTGAAGCAGTCAGTAGCCGTCGCAGTTTTATACAAAGATTATGGTTTTCGGCTGCTGATAATGATTGATTGATATGTGGGGTTTAACGTCCCGAAGCCACCATATGATTAGGAGAGACGCCGTAGTGGAGAGCTCCAAAAATTTCGACCACCTGGGGATCTTTAACGTGCACCCAAATCTGACCCCACGGGCCTACAGCATTTTCGCCTCCATCAGAAATGAAACCGCCGCAGCCGGGATTCGATCCCGCAACCTGTGGAACAGCAGCCGAGTACTCTAGCCACTAGACCACCGCGGCGGGGCTGCTGTTGATACTGAGGCCACGGGTATACAATCCCGACCGCCACACTCGGATTTTCGAAGGCCAAACTGCTGTCGGCTCGCGTATACTTATATCTAGGTGCACGTCGAAGAGCTCCAGGTGGTCGAAATTTCCGGAGTCCTCACCTACGATGTCCCTCTGTCATATCGTGGTTTCGGCACGTAAAACTCCAGCAATCATTATCATGACAAAATTAAATATTTATATCGCTAGACTACAAAAGAGATTCAATTTCGCACGCGAAGGTAAAAAGTTATTTTCCGAGCATGGCGCAGCAGTTCCATTTCCTGAAATATTTATTTACACACAACTGCACGGGTTCTGTAGTTAGAATGACCACGGTATAAGAGAAAGCGAACTTATCGCACTGAAGCGTCGTTGGCTGTACAGCATATGTGTTACTCGGACAACATGCACACACCTTCTTGTCGCGAAAACAGGGTGACCCGTTTGCTTGAAGAAACGATGCGTGAATCAAAGGAAGCCCGCTTTCAGTGGCACATAGCGGGATATGTCCTGCATACCTCCATTATCACCGAAATTGCACTCGCAGTGTTTAACCTCGTTAGTACGTCTCCCTTCCGTTAAGGAGAAGGTGCACGTAGAAGTTTGAAGTATAAACTAAGAAATCAAACTGGGTGAGTTCAGCGGGGGCACCGAATCAGCAGAGTCAGGAGGAGCGATAAAGGGCGAATCTTTGGCATTCAAGCATACTAATCACGTCATCTGGTAGGCCACGAACAACGACGAAATTATCAGAAAGCATGGAGAAAAAAATAAAAACAGCAGGAAGTCCATTCTTTTCGCTCGTTGTGTCCCCACTCATGCGACATTTATATCGTTCATGAGTGCGGGAAAGTTACGCTATTGTCCTTAGTCATTAGGTTCTATTGTGCGAGAAGCACGCACGCCCAAAGGACGCATGCGCAGTTGCTCTGTTTTTCTGTTCTCTGGTAAAGCTCGTGGGCAACTGCGAGATGGAGCACCTATATACACCAGGGGTCTCAAACACGCAGCCCGCGGACACCTCGCTAGCGAACCGCCAAGCATGTGAAGACCTTTGTATCATATTTTTTCTCAATTATTTTATTCATGAGCCACACAGATGTCATCAGACATAATCATTTTTTTCCTGACGTACCTCATGCGGTCGTCATGCTGTACAGCATAACCGTGGAACAAAAAATATATTCCAGGACTGGAGTCCAGTTTGCAGTCACCCTGGAGATCAGTATCAATGTGTTTCTCAAAGCGTCGCATCAAAATCAATTCAGAATCAACCCATATATTACGTATGGCAAATGCTTGCTTTCAAATGGCAACGTTAGCTATCATTTTATTCAAAATACACCTGACTCCACTCCTTCCCCCTTCACTCCCTCTCCTACCGCTTCAAGCTTCTTAGCTGTTCTGCGGCCCGCTAGCTGGGGTTAGTTTGAGACCTCTGACCAACAATACGGGCATCCGATTTCGTATCTCGAAGGCAGAAATTCTACAGTGGTGCAGAAAAAAAAAAGTGGGAGAGAACATTTCCAAGCAACCGAGCCCCCGCTCTTGCATTATGACACACCATAAAGATATATATATATATATATATATATATATATATATATATATATATATATATATATATATATATATATATACGAGGGACTATTAATCAGCTGCCCGCTCATAATAAAGTTCACGTGCTACGTGACGCCAAACATGCGCATAGAAAAGTGTTTTCACACTCGTCGCTTGGCTTATAGATGGCGCTGACTGTCACTCCTACTACTAAATTCACATATAAACCCAAAAAAGTGGATGGAGGAAAAGCCGCTGTGGTAGCTCAGTGGTTAGAGAATCGAACGCGTTATTCG
Organism: Rhipicephalus annulatus; assembly: GCA_013436015.1. Taxonomy (NCBI): domain Eukaryota; kingdom Metazoa; phylum Arthropoda; class Arachnida; order Ixodida; family Ixodidae; genus Rhipicephalus; species Rhipicephalus annulatus. Next base: position 11,035 of record WOVY01002278.1, on the reverse strand, counting down.
AAGGTCGTAGGTTCGATTCCTACTCACGGCTGGTTATTTTTTCATCCACTTTTCTTTCTTCTTATTTATATTCCATTGGTTCTAATAACTTCCCCTGTACATTCCTTGGCATTACTGTCTGTTAGATCTCATCAATATTGTGTTAAAACACAGAAAAACGAGCCCTTAAGTATACACTTCTTTCTCTTTATATATACATATATATTGATGTAATCTACTGTGGCTATTTGGGTTTGCAGCGCTCCAAACGGTCGTTGGGAACCTTCGCAGACTCAGAGATTGGATATGGCAGATAAGGATGTCTCGAAGGCTGTTTTTCAGTGATTAGGAATATTATACAGCCTCCAAGACCACTTCTATGTGCGTGCTCGTCTCTGAGGTTACATTATAATTTTTCTAACGCGTCATATGCACGCATCGATTTTATTTGTGTAAGCTGCACCACCAGAGCGGCAAATACACGATGCTCTGTGTGTCTAAGCAGACAAATAAAACATAAAATTGTTGGCGGACCGAGAACATTTTTTTTTCAAGTGATATGCTTGGTAAGCACATGCTGCTTCGTTATTATTTGATAAGTGCAGGTAAAAAGAGAGGTTCATTGCACTGCGAAACGCGGAAATGCAGCATCCATATCATGATTATAAATTACTGACAAGAAATGAACATAGAGGACAAAATGAGAAGACCAGCAGCATAATAAAACTGCAATAAATGAACATAACTACACATACAGTGCACAACACAAAACGGCAGTAGTTGCTGCAGCACTTGACTCCGACATGAACCGAACAAAGAAAAGAAAAATGGCTACGTTTTCTTTCTCGCCTCCACACAAGTTTGCTCAACGCTCTTTCACGAAAACATCACAAGCAATTGCCGCAGCAAAAACAAATAAATTTTATGAGTCATGCAAGCTGTTAACGAGGCAAGAGTGTTTTCTCAGATTACGCCCTAGCTTTAGCTAACAAATATTTTTTTCTAGGTTCACCAATTGTTTCTCATTGCGCTCGTTAGAGCATTAGGCGATTTGCGAACGCAACAAATAGCGATACTCAGCATAACTGTACTTTTTTACGGAATCTCACACATGCAGTGAGTTCGAAGAAAACCTAACAACGCGAGCGGCAACTCACTTCCTTTAGAAAACGATTTTCTCGCAAACATGCCGTACAGTATTCCAAACAGTTGTTTTTTATTATTCTTTTTTATAGTGAATCAATCCACGAAAATAATGCGTGAAGTGAACAGCACAAAAGGATCTTTGCACCCCAGGCAGCACATTGCGAGAAATGTTAGTTTAAGGCTTCAATGACGAATGCAATACGCACTTTACAAAGTAATAATGGCGTTCGTATTTAGCAGTAGCCAAGCTGAGAGGCAGACGAAACAAGCGAAGATCACGACGCACGCCGGCCATGCACGTTATCGCACATCTTTTATGGCGTCGCCCTGCTGCTGTCCGTACTTCTTCATTGCCGTAAATGCTCATGAACACGGAGCGTGACAACGTTGCAGTCGCGTCGACGCCATGTGGAATTCTCTCGCATCCGATTCACGCCAGATCCCGGCCGATCGCAAGCGAGGAGACAGAGACGGATAAAAAAGCCACAGACGCAGTCGCAAAAAGATGTAGACTAGAAAAGGTACTGTAGTAAATGACTATTGTACACGCGTTCTCTTGAAAGCAGTAAGTGATGTGTTGCCATCTTACGGCCGGCGTGAAGTTGCATAGCGCTGCCGCTTTCGGCCAGAGTGACCACTCTAAATTTTTTTGTTACTCTGTGGACAGATTGCTTCAGCAACGCACCGCTTTGACGCCTTCATGCTGCCCCATAGATGCCACGCAGTCTTGAAAACGCGTCATGTTCATTGTGACCCGCGGACATCCCAACCGGCAATAAAGAACGTCACAGAGAGTCTGGGTCGCAAACTAGAAACGTAGCTAGAAAGCCCCAGATTTCATTCACGATCTCACTTCGGAGAACATCCTTGAGTTTGATATTCACGCATGCTAATAATGCAAGATAAGAAAACAACGTTTTACACGTTTGAGTGTAACCTGGTTGAAACATTGTGCATAAATAGCACTTGTTATACAGGACCATTGCGATGCCGAAGGCGTCTTCTGTAAAGATCCATTTAATCAAGCTGTGATGGAGTCTCGAGTCAACACCTAAAGCTTTACAAGTGATAGCAAATAAAATGAATCAAAACAACACACGATCCCAGACCACCTAAGAAGTGTGACCCAGACTACTACCTCACTATTCGCGAACGTAGCAAGCAAATAGGGCGTAAGAGAGGCAGGGCAAGTACGAGCATCTACGGCATGGTGGAATACACATCGAAACAGCGCGGGAGCGACTTGAGCAGCCCAAAAAATAGCGATGACATGAGGAGCCCTACTGTAGTATTTTACTGCCGTGCTCGATTCACAATGCTTTAAGATAAAGTGAAGGTGAACCGATTTGCCCAAGTCTGCCTGTTGATACAGGAGATGGATATGGTGCATCGGCAAACTTAGTTAGTGACCGAAACTGATCGTTTTCCAGCGACCATGTCGGGGTCGGAACACGCGCGCCGGCCAACATGCAGAACTGCAGATTCTGCGCGTGGCAACAGCGATATGGGACCCATCCGGCGCATTCTCGACAAACTTGCTTCGTCGATGCAAAAAAAGAGCGCGTAGAGTGTGAAGGAAGGGGGAACGGATCACTGTCAGCGACAAGGAGCGGCACAATTTACGACACGCTAGTGCGAGAGACGCGGCAGCGAGGCCTCAAACGACCCGCGGCGCGCACGCCGCTGGCTGTCTTGGGCGCGCGAGGACCGAAACGATGACGAGCGCCCCGGGTCCAGCCGGCCCCTCCCTTGAGGGCCAAAGAGGGGCTCTGGAGGGGGGGAGGAGAAAGCCAGGGTGCCACGGGTGGAGGGGCTAAGTGGGGGTCGCCGACGGACCAGCGCGCTTGTTTATGCGGCCACACGCGTCTGGCGGCGCGAAACGCCGCGGCCTGGAAACAGATCAATAGCAAGCGGCGGCCCGCCGCGCAAAGTGGCCCGCTGAGATAGCTGCTCCTGCTGCTGCCGCTCGAGAAGTGCGAGCCAGTGTGCTGCAGGCACTGCTGGGCTCGCGAGCGAGACGCACGGCGTTGGGTTAGCAGAGGCCGGGGAATTGCAGTGGGACTCCGCACACGAGCGGCCCGCCACCGGGGCGCCAAACGCCGTCCTCCTCCTCGCCAAGGGGCGCCTGCACAACACCCGCACCAGCCGCCGCCACAGCGAGAGAGGGCGGGTAAAGAAAACCCAGATGGAGACAGAAGGGATTAACGTAGGGGAAAAGGTTCGATCAATACGCTCCGCGGGTCCTCTTTTTTCACATAGACGGCCGCTCAAGAGTTCCCAATCTTTTTTCTTCTTTTAAGCACACGCTCTTCCCCTATCTAGAAAAAAAAAGAGGAAGGAGTCGAGTAAGAAAAAAATAGATAACACAGAACGACGCCTGCGAGCGAACACCGTTGCCGCTACATGGTGTTCCCCGGGGAAGCAGGGACAGGCGGAGTGAGTGCACTGATGGAGTTCGTTATATGGACGGTGTTTCGTTACATAAAAATAAAGTAAAATCAAAGACCTTGCGTGCGGCACGGTCTGAGTTACGTACCTGCTCCAGGAGCCTGGCTCGTTGAATTAGACGCGAGAAGAGCTAGGTACAGGGAGAACATCTGAGAATGTGAAAAAAGAATAAGAGCAACCCAGAGCTCAAAAGATGATATACTAACCGAAAATGAGAGAGCTAGAGGAAACGAATGCGTTTCGCGTGCATTCGAAGGCCAACTCTTGAATATGAACTGTTCTTTAGCTGAAGCTTTTTAATTTGTGGTCAAGAGGTTAAATGAAGGCACAAAAAGACGCAAGACAGAAATACAAGGAAACTGCCGTGAAGCAGAAGATGCATCTTTTAACTCGAGGACGTTTACGTCTGTAACACAAACATATATTTTCTATTTACGTGTGACATCAAGCCAGCTAAATACTGATATGACGCTATAATACAGTCTCGTCAGAAATGTCTCTACAATATTCACTTTATTGGAGATGGTTATGTCTGTCGATTAATAAAACACCGATTGTTTCACTTGACACTACTTCGAGTCTAACGCACCCTTCGAGCATGTCAACCGTACAGCACTTCTATAATCACGATAGATGCTGTCTAATACGCCTTCATATCCGTAATCGTCAGCTAATCGTATCTGTCGAGCAAAAATGCACTAATCGCCGAAAAACAATGGCGCGTCCACACTGAGAAAGAAGCCCTAGGATTTGCGCTTTCGAAGATACCCCGGGCTTCTATCTCGCAAGTTCCATCATAGTGCGCCGAGCATGCTGAAGGCTTTTCCATTTCCCCGCTATGATGATGAAAAATTTGGGGCAAAAGTAGCCCCCTTCAAGCTTCCCCGACGCCAGCGGGATGTTCTCCATGGAGTCCGAAGAGTCGACGCGGATGCACATGAGGATCACATATGTGGCCGCGCGCGACAACAGCCGCAACCACGCCTCCAACGAATTCTTCCTGAGCCTCGTCAGCATCGGTCGCACAGCGCTCCAAGGGCCCACCTTGCTTCTCGCTACATTGATGGGCACGTTGGGACAGAAGCGGCGTACTTCCAGCCATCTCGACGCCAACGGGATGTTCTCCAAGGAGTCCGGAGAGTCGACGCTGATGCACATAAGGATGACATCTGTGGACACGCGCGATAATGGCCGCAACCACGCCTCCAGCGACTTCTCCTTGTGACTCGTCAGCATCGCACGCATAGCGTTCCAAGGGCCCATCGTGCCCCTCGCTACGATGATGGGCACGTTGGGGCATAAGCGGCCCACCTTCGCCTTCCCGAAGCCAGCGAGATGTTCTCCAGGGAGTCGGGAGAGTCGACGCTCAAGCACATGAGAATCACGTCTGTGGCCGCGCGCGATAACAACGGAAACCACGCCTTCAGCGACTTCTCCTTGAGACTCGTCCGGATCGCACGCATAGCGTTCCAAGGGCCCATCTTGCTTCTCGCTACCACGATGGGCACGTTGGAACAAAAGCGGCGTCCTTCCAGCCTTCCCGACGCCTGCGAGATGTTCTCCAGGGAGTTGGGAGAGTCGACGCCGAAGCACATAAGGATCACGTCTGTGGCCAGGCGCGATAACGGCTGCAACCACGCCTCCAGCGACTTCTCCTTGTGACTCGTCAGCATCGCACGCATGGTGTTCCAAGGACCCATGGTGCCCCTCGCTACGATGATGAGCACGTTGGGGCATAGGCGGCCCACCTCCAGCCTTCCCCACGCCAGCGGGATGTTCTCCAGGGAGTCGGGAGAGTCGACGCTCAAGCACATGAGAATCACGTCTGTGGCCGCGCGCGATAATGGCGGAAACCACGCCTCCAACGAATTCTTCCTGAGCCTCGTCAGCATCGGTCGCACAGCGCTCCAAGGGCCCACCTTGCTTCTCGCTACATTGATGGGCACGTTGGGACAGAAGCGGCGTACTTCCAGCCATCTCGACGCCAACGGGATGTTCTCCAAGGAGTCCGGAGAGTCGACGCTGATGCACATAAGGATGACATCTGTGGACACGCGCGATAATGGCCGCAACCACGCCTCCAGCGACTTCTCCTTGTGACTCGTCAGCATCGCACGCATAGCGTTCCAAGGGCCCATCGTGCCCCTCGCTACGATGATGGGCACGTTGGGGCATAAGCGGCCCACCTTCGCCTTCCCGAAGCCAGCGAGATGTTCTCCAGGGAGTCGGGAGAGTCGAAGCTCAAGCACATGAGGATAACGTCTGTGGCCGTGCGCGATAGCAGCCGCAACCACGCCTCCAGTGACTTCTCCCTGAGACTCGTCAGCATCGGTCGCACAGTGTTCCAAGGGCTCACCTTACTTCTCGCTACGAAGATAGGCACGTTGGGACAGAAGCGGCGTACTTCCAGCCTTCCCGACGCCAGCGGGATGTTCTCCAGGGAGTCGGGAGAGTCGACGCTCAAGCACATGAGGATCACGTCTGTGGCCGCGCGCGATAACAACGGAAACCACGCCTTCAGCGACTTCTCCTTGAGACTCGTCCGGATCGCACGCATAGCGTTCCAAGGGCCCATCTTGCTTCTCGCTACCATGATGGGCACGTTGGAACAAAAGCGGCGTCCTTCCAGCCTTCCCGACGCCGGCGAGATGTTCTCCAGGGAGTTGGGAGAGTCGACGCCGAAGCACATAAGGATCACGTCTGTGGCCACGCGCGATAACGGCTGCAACCACGCCTCCAGCGACTTCTCCTTGTGACTCGTCAGCATCGCACGCATGGTGTTCCAAGGGCCCATGGTGCCCCTCGCTACGATGATGAGTACGTTGGGGCATAGGCGGCCCACCTCCAGCCTTCCCCACGCCAGCGGGATGTTCTCCAGGGAGTCGGGAGAGTCGACGCTCAAGCACATGAGAATCACGTCTGTGGCCGCGCGCGATAATGGCGGAAACCACGCCTCCAGCGACTTCTTCTTGAGACTTAACAGGATCGCATGCATGGTCTTCCAAGCGCCCATCTTGCTCCTCGCTACGATTATGGGCATGTTGGAACAGAAGCGGCGTACTTCCAGCCTTCCTGACGCCGGCGAGATGTTCTCGAGGGAGTCGGGAGAGTCTACGCTCAAACACACGAGGATCACGGCTGTGGCCACGCGCAATAACGGCCGCAACCACTCCTCCAGCGACTTTTCCTTGAGACTCGTCAGGATCGCACGCATTGCGTTCCAAGAGCCCATCTTGCTTCTCTCGGCGATCATGGGCACGTTGGGGCAGAAGCGGCCCACCTCCAGCCTTTCCGACGCCAGCGAGATGTCCAAAGAGTCGGGAGAGTCGATCCTGAAGCACGCGATGACCACGCCTGGTTACGGCAGTTGGCGAAACCAGCCGTTGTTCACCTGCCCGGCATTTTCCCATGAAGCAAGTTCTACCTGAAGCACCGTGACCAGGACCTCGACGAGATTCTCGAATAACCTGGGCACACGGGCCTCTGGAAGTGGGCAGCAGACTATCCGAAGGCATCTCTTGCTGGCTTACCGTCAATGTCTACCACTTGGGTTTCGCTCTGATAGCCGTAATATGGCTATTCCGTGGTAGTAGAGATACGCTGCTTCGCTAAGCGCCTACTTCTTCTTCTTCTGAGAAACCTTGAAACGTGCTTCCAAACTGAATTCACAAGCCTATGCTTCACAAAAACTATTGACATATTAACGTACAATATAGTGACATATCGCTTTAAAAATGCGGTTATGTGATCTACGGATATATTTTCACCAGCAGTGATTGCTAAAATGTACAGAAAGACGAGCGCAATGGTGCGAACTCATAGCAACTTTCGGTGGAACGACAATATGAAGACAACGAAGTTAAGAGGGGTAACGGAAAGAATGTTTTCTTTGCAATTGAGGAAATTATCAATGGCTAAAAAATATCTCGCTAAGTGCTTCAACTTTCAAATATTTCATCAATATTATTTTTTGTACCTAAATTCGCCTTATTAGTTATAGCTTATATAGTAGCATACTGAAGGAAAAACTGAGGAACTTCACTAACTATTTGGCCAATATCCTGCACTGGGTACGAGTCATCAAAGAAGAAGAAGAAAAAAAGAATATGCTTGCATAAATATTTCAGTTATGCCCATTATTTTTGCCAAGGAGGCTCATTTTATCAACATAGGCAGGGATTGATTGATTGATTGGTTTGTGGTGTTTAACATCCCAAAACCACCATATGATCATGAGAGACGCCGTAGTGAAGGGCTCCGGAAATTTCGACCACCTGGGGTTCTTTAACGTGCGCCCAAATCTGAGCACACGGGCCTACAACATTTCCGCCTCCAATCGGAAATGCAGCCGCCGCAGCCGGGAAACATAGGCAGGGAGATGTTTACTAAGCGATGAAGAAGTTTTTAGCTATATCTGGAAAGTTTTTCACTATAACGGTTTTATAAGTTTTCTCACTATTGGTGAGACGAGCACAACCACTCAGAAGATATCATACTAGCTTCATTTTATTATTATTCCGGAATAGGCAACTTAATGTGGTGAAAGCATAAGCACTACCATAAAGCGAAAATGAAACAATCGGCATGTCCTCACTGATGAATGAAGCAACCATGCACCTGTCTGACAATTTCCCAAACGCAATGTCCCAAATGACTCCAATTTTCGGATTATCCGCGGGCCCCATCTTCCAAAGAGGGGCGCTTTTGAGTTCGGGGGACGACATCCGGCGACTAACGACCCAGCGTGGCGCCGGCTCGTCTTCCCTGCACCTGTACCGAAAGGGGCACCAGCGGGCTAAAAAAGGAAAATTACCCCCAGATGAGACGGGGTCACGTGTACGCCGCCGAAGAGGTTTTCACTGCACTGGAAAAGGCAGTTGACGTACATGCCAGCAAGAAGTGTGGTCGTCGGTGTCGCGAGTCTCGCGTAGGCGGCGAGCATGGGGTGACCCGCGCAACGTATTGAGACGGCTGCAATTCCGGGCACCCTCGTCGTTTACCAAGCCGGCGAGACCTTCAGCGGCACCCGTATACTCCCCTACGTGTACCAAGAGCTGGCCTGGTCCGTATGGAACTTTTTATTGTGACTTTTTTTAAACAGTTAAATTATTTTAACCAGCCTTTGTTTTTAATATTTGTAGGGTGCGCTGCGTCGCACGTTGAAATTCAAAAGTGCCACCATGAGCATTCTGTAATTATTGCCTTGTATCTCCTTTGATTCATGTCATTAGTTTGTTAACATCCCGCGTATTTGTCTTTTGTTTGTGCCTCTCGTACTGTTCTTATAGAGCATAGTTTGTTTTATAGCCTTTCTTTCTCATCGCGTATCAGTTTTCTTCCTCTGTTATTTTTGTTAACTCCTGCATTTGCCCTTGTTTCAATGAAATGCTAGTTCGTTTTGCATAAAGTCTCCGTGTCCGCTCATGAGTGCGTCGGTCAGGCCCACACATCACCACACGTGCAACCCTGCACGGGTCGACCAACCCGCAAATAAATTCGAAATGTGCCACTTCGAGGCCTTTCAGGCGTCGCAGGCCGAAGCGTAAAGCGGAAGGCTGCGAGTCTGCCGCACGTCGGTGTTGGATCGGCGGGGCCTCCCACGAAGTGTGTGACAAGCAAATAATAGCGATAATAAACTTGAAGAACTGTATAATTGAGAGAGAAAAAACGAAGAAGTTTACATTAGCTACATTTTTAATACTTAACCTTAATAGGCAACACCTGTAATGAAGTCATAAGCACTCTCGGAGAATAAAAACAAAACGGTACATCCGCCCTGATCAATGAAGCATGAGATGCGCCTGTTTAATCTTAAGAGCTAAACATGGTCTTCGTGGCTGATTCTGGGCCTTTGCTAAGCGTAGACAGAGTCAGTCGGTCCACAACCTGTCACAGATGATGCAAGAATGCCTCAACTTGAGCGCCTCAACTAACGTGCAAAGCGGGCTGTGGCATGCCCGATAAAAGCGTTGGCCATTCGTCGCTCGCATACTCGGCTAGCGCGGCGGGCCAATCACTCGGCGCGGCGCCTGCGCAAAACTGTCTCCGTCAATGGGCGCAGCTGACAAGGCAACGGCCTGGAGGGTTAATTGCGGACGCTCGACGTTCTATTTCGAGTTCCAAAAGCTTCGATGGTAAAACAAAAACAAAACCGTGACTTCTCTTTCACAGGAATCGTTCATAATTAGAAAGTGAGACGTGCCTCACTATCCCGACGTAGTCACGAAGGCGTTCGTGCGTGCAACTTCGGTTGTTTTAAACTGTTCTTAGGGCCCATAGTGCATCATTATTGCGAAATAACCACAACGCCATTATTCACCGCATTGTGTCTGTGCACTGTTTATTTTTTTTCACGTTGCTGTTCGCTTAGCCTCGCCCCGCCGGGGTGGTCTAGTGGCTAAGGTACTCGGCTGCTGACCCGCAGGTCGCGGGTTCAAATCCCGGCTTCGGCGGCTGCATTTCCGATGGAGGCGGAAATGTTGTAGGCCCATGTGCTCAGATTTGGGTGCACGTTAAAGAACCCCAGGTGGTCGATATTCCCGGAGCCCTTCACTACGGCGTCTCTCGTAATCATATGGTGGTTTGGGACGTTGAACCCCACAAATAGTCATGTTCGCTTAGCCTCGGAAAAAATGCACATATTACTTTGGTACCAGGCTGCCAGCGACAACAGTACACCACACATATCGACGTTTCAAGAATACGCGAGGCATATCAGTTACGTCAGGCAATCGAGTCACATGCATCCATTGCTCAAGAACTGAAACTCGACAATTTAAGACAAAAGTAATGTCTGTATCTTTGTTTCCACCACATTCAGTTCTGTGTCAAGGGCATAATTTTGACTGGAATACGTACATCAAGTCCTTCAGCGTCTAGACTCATAACCTCATGACACGGTGATCAAAAGCAATGTGCCAACCAGTCGTTGTAGCGAAGTTTTGACGTCGCGTTGCGATTTGTCAGCATTGTATGCAAATTAAGCCCTTACATGCAAGAAACAAACGCAATGCCACACACACAAATCAATTACAACATCAAATGGCGCCAAGCTTCTGCTCCTTTTTAGCGCGTTTGAGCATGAGATAGTATAGCTAACTTTTTGCGATCTTCAAGACACGTTTTTCCTAGAATGCTGTAAACGCGCAAGGAATGTTCGCGAATCAAGAAGCGCGTGGTCTCGACAGTGCGCTGAGCACTCATAATGGCGCCTTGCGGCGAGCACGTAAAAGTTTTCGAATAGCGAATTCCTACGGGCTACCAGCATTCCCTTGCAAACAAAACAAACTAGACGGAACATATGTATATTTTGAAGGTTCTGTGTCATATAGTTCTGTAGCTTTCACTTCACGGCGTGCAGTGCTACACCTGCAACGTTCTGTTTTTATTACAATGAGCAGCTACGAATAGCCAAAGTGAATCAGTTGGAGCTGCAGAAAAGAACGAAATGTACGTCTAGTAT